>WNWU01000001.1:84402161-84417350 GCA_012654045.1 Ptyas mucosa
ATTCTATTCTATTCTATTCTATTCTATTCTATTCTATTCTATTCTATTCTATTCTATTCTATTCTATTCTATTCTATTCTATTCTAGATTCCAAGGCGCAATAGTACAGTTGAAAAGTCTAATTTCTAATATTAGTAAGTCAAAGCCAGACATGCTAAATTTTGATCAGGCTCCAGAAGGAGAAGATGAATGAATAGATCCAGTCAGCACATGAACAGAAAAACATCAGGCAAGTTCTATCAGGCAATCTAAATTCAAGGCAGAAGAGTAGCTAGTAACACACATTCACAAATGATTGTTGCTTCCCACCATATTTTATACAAAAGACTGTACCTACCCTACCTCAAGAACAGTATCCCCCAAAGATTCACACATCTCCCACTCTACAAAGGTTTCATAAGTCTTTGAAAATATGGCTTTGCTCCCAGAGTTGGAGTTACATTGTTTTTTCTGTACACGTTCTTTTCTTTTTTAACTGTCTTTTTCATCATATAAGCTACTCGGAGTCATATGGAAGACAGGTGGTCTTCCAAATCTAATTAATTAACACTGTGTATGTGCCTTCAGGTCAACTTGACTTTTGACAGCTGCCTGGACAAGTCCCTGCAGATTAACTAAACTACTCTTACTCAGCTAGTGCCTATCAAGTCTGATTTAGATGAATGGTATGCTAAATAACTGTTTCTCAAACTTAATAGCTTTTGGATGCGTGGACTTCATCTCCCAGAATTCTCAGGAATTCTGGGAGTTGAAATCCATACATCCTTATGTTGTCAGGTTTGAGAAACACTGATCTAAATTTATTGAGCTACTCCCGAGTTCATTTGACTCCCTAGGGCTTGCTTATGTAATGGTGTACTTTGTGCTTATTTGCATTTGATCCAGGAATGCCAACATTCACACTAGCTGGGGGGCTGTCTGTTGTGGGGAGTCTATAATAGGATCTTGGTTTCTGGGAACTGATTCTGACCTATGTTGAGGCCTGATATATCTACTAAGATAACCTTTATTGTCATTTTTTACTGTGAGAACACTGGCACGTATTAAAAATGAAATTCTGTTACCTGCTGTTGATAACACTCTTTTTCTCAAAGCTATAATGTAAGTGCTAAAACTAACCCATGCATAAGTCTGAGGTAAATAGAATCTCTCTCTCTCTCTCCCTCCCACCTCCCTCTCTCTTTCTTTCCCTACCTATCTGTGCATCTATTTCCTCTCTCTTACACACACACACACACACACACACACACACACACACACACACCCCTTGTCGGCAAGGCCCAATAGAGACTTCATTTCCTTAGAGTCCTGCAAAAAAAATCAGGTGGAACAACGGCTGATGACCTCTTTCTATCGGTCCAAGATAGAAAGTGTCCTCACATACTGCATTACAGTATGGTACGCTGGTTTAACTGCTGCGGACAGGAAGGCACTACAGAGAGTGATCAATTCGGCACAAGAAATCATTGGTTGCCCTCTAACACCGCTGGATGACATCACCAGGCCTCGCTGCTTTAGCAGACTAAGAAAGATACTCAGAGATGATTCACACCCTGGTCAGTGTCTCTTCGCACTTCTACCACCAGGCAAAAGACATTGAAGCATAGCCAGCCGAACAAATAGGTTTAAATATAGTTTCTATCCTTGGGCTGTCAGACTCTTAAACACAACCACAATCACTCCACACACACGCAGAAACGTATGACTAGTTTTTTTTCTTTTTCTTTCTTTTTCTCCCACCCCCTCTAATTACTTGCATAGGGATTATTCTTTATACTATTTATGTTGTTTGTAATTTTTTTGTCATGGATTGCACCAGTGAGGCTAAAACCAATTTCATTGTATACATGATGTACAATAACAGTAAAGGCTATACTATCTAATATCTATCTATCATCTGTCTGTCTGTCTATTATCTGTCTGTCTGTCTGTCTATCTGTCTGTCTATTGTCTGTCTGTCTGTCTGTCTGTCTGTCTGTCTGTCTGTCTATCTATCTATCTATCTATCTATCTATCTATCTATCTATCTATCTATCTATCTATCTACAATAACAGTACTATTGTGGAGGTATCAACAGTACTATTATCCACAGTACTATTGTGGAGGTTCTCCCATTACTTGTCCTACATATCACAATTCCCGACATGGATTCCTAAGTGACACAAAGAATAACCTGATAAAACAAATACTAATATAAACCCACCCCCCACTAAAATATATATTTAATTCATCACTCAATGCATTAAATGATTAACACGTTTTAAAAATGCCTGAGAACAAGATCTCAGTAGAAGATCTTTAACATTTATTTAAAGAGGTTGATGTGGAATTAAGTGTTTCTTAATTTACAGTTCTTTGGGGATGGGAGGAAATTCTAAAAGGTTTCAGATGGAGGATTTATTATGGACTCATTCAGGCAGTGAAGTAGTTTTGAGCTTATTTGCAGAGCTGGATTTTCCAGTCCTAAAATCAGTGAAACATGGTCATGTCTTCCTCTTATCACACACATATTTTCACACCTAAATAAAGAAAACATGGGCAATTATAACTTTCAGATGGTGAAGCTTAGGTCGGACCATGGAGAAAGAAAGAAAGAAAGAAAGAAAGAAAGAAAGAAAGAAAGAAAGAAAGAAAGAAAGAAAGAAAGAACAAAAGAAAGAAAGAAAGAAAGAAAGAAAGAAAGAAAGAAAGAAAATATTCAATTTTGTTCACTCTGATCCTGAATAAATGGGAAATTTAGCACTTTAATGCTAAGATGAATGCCTTGCTCAATTAAAAGATGGGTTATTAGCCAAAAACATCAGGGGCAGGTAACTCCTCTACTCCACAGTAGAGTTTCTAAGGTCAGATTACTTATTTCCAGTCCAGAATGTCCTATTAAGATTACTCCCCTTTTCTGGTGCTGAATGGAAAAGAGAAAATATGTTGATGGTAGCAGAAGAAAGCAGAAGCAAGTAGGAGAGAAGGTGTAAGGGGATGGACACATTTTCAGAGTTGGTGAAGAAACAGAATTAATAAAGGAGAATAATTGTAGCTCAGGGTTGAAATGAAGGGTCCTTGGTGCTCTCTAAGCTTGATTGTTTTCTTGCAGATGTTTCATTACCAAATGAATCAGTGCTGGTGTTACTACTTTGGGTTGTCAGAATATTCATGACTGGGAAAGACATGGTAACAAGGTCAGCCAATGAATAGGCATAGCAACTAAATCAGCCAATTGGGAGCTGAGACAGACTGGAGCCAGTTCTTGTCTCAGTCTGCAGCTTCTGAGTCTGTGCAGAGAAACAAAACTGAAACCAGAGTGTAAACTTGTCTGCTGGTCTGTCTGCTGAAATGAAACTGGAACTTGCTCTCTCTACTTGTTACCATGTTGAAAGAACTCAACTATTGGTATTGTAAATACTTTATGTGTTATTATGTATATAAAGAAGTTTCTTATTTAAATGAATCCTGCTGAATCAGTTTATCTGTGTGTGCTCCTGGATTTGATTTTTGCAAGAAACTGTGACATGGGTAATGAAACATCTGCAAGGAAACAAGCTCAGAGAGCACCAAGGACTTCCTCAGAAACAGAATTGGTGGTTTTGTAGGGTAGAAAGGAAGAAGCAGGGATGTTTGCAGAGTATGATGCCCAGAATCCCTTGAGAGTGAAATTAGTGACATATCAATTAATAAATAAATGGTAAAAAAGTTGAGATGTCAGCATGACGATGAAAGAGAAGGACATGAAGAAAAAAATAAATTACATTCTTCTGCTAGTCATTTTTTTTAAAACCATAACTTGTGAATATCCCTAGGAGGAAGAGATGGTATCAGTAGTGCAAAAAGGGGAAAACAGATAGGGCAACTTTGAACTCGGAGCATCCTTGATTCCACACAACTTTTTTTAGGAAGCTATTCAAGACTATCTTCCCTAAACTGAAAATACATACTCCAGTTGAACTTTTAGAACGTAATAAGCTTCTAAAGTTAATACAAATCAACCCACTTAACAAGCTAATGATGCTTTGGGGAGCTTCCTAACCATCTGTGATGCTTTCTTGTTGCCACCTGTAAGCATGCTTTATTGATTTCCTTAACTATTTCAAGTTGATATGCTGCTGTTGATGAGAGACCAAATCTGCCCATCGGGGAAGCAGAGAGAGAAAGGATGACCACTTTTAAAGAGTGACAGGAAAGTTACAGCAAGACCAGTAGCTCATTAGGGGAGAAATTCACACGGAGAGAACTGTCTTTCCAGCTTTAAAGACTTATGATTAAAGTCTGACTTGTTCTACAAGCACAAACTTGGTTTAGAGCTGAGCATGGCCATGGGAGCATAAAATCTGCAGAAGATGTAAGCAAGTGCCTTGCAGATATTCCCAAAGGATTCAGGTGCACCCATATCACAGTATTAAAAATAAATTTAAAAAAAGTGCAAAAGAGAGCTCTCGTTGCATTTGCTTAGTAACACTAACAGTAACAGAGTTGGAAGGGACCTTGAAGGTCATCTAGTCCAACCCCCTGCTCAGGAGATCTATACTAGGGATTCGAACTACCAAACTGCCAACCTTTCTGATCGACAAGCTCAGTATCTTAGCCACTGAGCCACCTAGCAAGAAGGAAAAAATATGCCTCAGGAGCTGGTAGCAGCTAGCTGACTTTGGATGTTCTGGTAACCCAAGCAAAGGCAGCCCTGATTAGTTCTTGAGTGTGTGGGTGGGTGCTACCTGGGCATCCCAAACATTTGCCTAGAAATTAAATATATATCCTGAAAAAAAAATATCTCAGAAACCACGTTGCACCATGAGAGGAGGAAGTCTGCCTGCAATATGACCTTGTAGATGACCCCCACTCTGTCAAGGACCTAGGAGTACACATCTCAAATGATCTAACCCCTAGAGCTCACTGTAACAGCATTGCCAAAAAGGCATTAAGGGTTGTTAACCTAATTTTGTGAAGCTTCTTCTCCGATAACATCAAATTATTAACTAGGGCATACAAAACCTTTGCCAGACCAATTCTCGAATACAGCTTGTCTGCCTGGAATCTTCATTGTATATTGGACATTAATACAATTGAGTGAGTCCAGGGGTATTTCACAAGAAGAGTACTCACTCCTCTGCTCACATTAGAATACCTTATTTTTTTTTTGGTCAAGTACATATTAGATAATATATATAAGTATAAGCATGAATTGAATACATAAAATAAATACAATTAAAGGGAACATTAGGACAGGGATGGTAGGCATGGTGGTGCTCTTATGCACGCCCCTTACAGACCTCTTAGGAATGCGGTGATGTCAACAATAGACAGTCTAAGGTTAAAGTTTGGGGATTTTGGGATGAGACTACATAGTCTGGTAGTGCATTCCAGTCATTAACAACTCTGTTACTGAAGTCATATTTGTATCTATTGTGTGCTCGTGTATTGTTGTGGTTGAAGCTGAAGTACTCATTGACAGATAGGACATTGTAGCAGATGATTTTATGAGCTATGCTTAGGTCATACCGAAGGCGGCATAGTTCTAAATTTTCTAAACACAGAATTTCAAGTATTTTGTTACGAGCAGACTCAAAATTTTGGGTTTGGACCACCTAGAATTACATTGACTATGGTCTGGCCTAAGTGTAGTACACAAAATTGTCTGCTACAATGTCCTACCTGTCAATGACTACTTCAGCTTCAATTGCAATAATACAAACTCAAGGTAAACTGCTCCAAACTCAATTGCAGAAAATATGACTTCAGCAACAGTGGTCAATGCTTGGAATGTCAGATATTGCCTACGTATGATGCCCCAGGCACCAGAAGGGGTTAAGTCTTCTAAGTCTACAGACATCCCATGTGACTGTATAAACCAATGAACTCCCTTATTGGAGTCATACCCACAAATCAATTGGATATCTTCCCTATTTCTTCCCATCCATCTCAGCAAGACAACAGTGAACCTCTCTCCCTCTCAACCTCTGAGTCATAGTTAGGGTAATAAATGCAGCAGGACACCCTGTTCATTATTGTATATTTGTAAACATCCTCAAACCCCCAAAACTTTAACCTTACACTGTCTACTATGGGCCTCACACCATTCCTAAGAGGTTTGTAACGGGGCGTGCATAAGTGCACTAGCATGCCTACCGTCCCTGTCCTACTGTCCCCATTTATTCGGACTAATTTCCTGTGTTCATATTTATGTTTATACTTATACCTGTTTTCTTATACATGTTTGACAAACTAAATAAAATAAAATAAAAATAAAATAAATATGGCCAGCACTTGAGTTGCCGTTGCTCTGTCCCTTTAAGGTGTCTCCCTAGCCAGCACAGCAAACTCTGGCTACAAAATCTGAGCAGAGAGGCAGCTGGATGTGGTGATGTTGATGTGAGAAGGAGGGTGATTTGTGGCTGTTTATAGAAATAAAGTCTGAAGCAGCCTAAGGCAAATAAGAAGATACTGTTCTCCAGCACTAGTACTCACAAAGAATGGCAGTGGAGGAGCAGAATAGAAGCTGTAGCAGAACTGGGGAAGAATGGAATAGTGAGCAGTAAGTACTTTGAGTGCTTGTGTGGGTATTTTGGCTCACTGGGGTTTGGAGCCCACTGATCTGGGTATAGTTTAAAACAGGGGTGTCAAACTCGTCACAAGTTGCATTGTCATTACATGATGTATCATGACTTTTGCCCCCTTCACTAAAACAGGAGTGGGAATAGCCAGCACGTGATGCATCCAGCCCATGGGCCATGACTTTGACAGCCCTGGTGTAAAAGAACCCGTGGATCATGTGTAGTGTTAATACCACTTTATAACCCCTTGGTAAGGCCACACTTGGAATACTGGATTCAGTTTTGATCGCCAGGATGTAAAAAAGATGTGGAGACTCTAGAAAGAGTGCAGAGAAGAGCAACAAAGATGATTAGGGGACTGGAGGCTAAAACATATGAAGGACGGTTGCAGGAACTGGGGAAGTCTAGTTTAATGAAGAGAAGGATTAGGGGAGACATGATAGCAGTGTTCCAGTATCTCAGGGGCTGCCACAAAGAAGAGGGAGTCAAGCTATTCTCCAAAGCACCTGAGGGCAGGACAAGAAGCAGTGGGTGGAAACCAATCAAGGAGAGAAACAACTTAGAACTAAGGAGAAATTTCCTGACAGTTAGAACAATTAGAGCCTCGTTGGTGCAGCGGACTAAGTGCTGTTAAGTGCTAGCACTTAGGTGCCAGCTGCCTGCAATTAGTGCGAGTTCAAATCTCACCAGGCTGAAGGTTGACTCAGCCTTCCATCCTTTCGAGGTAGGTAAATTGAGGACCTGGATTGTGGGGGCAATAAGCCAGCTTTGTATAGAATAACACCGCTTAGGGCCCCCTCCGCTTAGCCCCCCCCCCGCTTAGGGCCCCCCGAAAGCCCTAATAAGCAGGTATATATAGAAAAGTATGCAGGCTATTGCTATAATGCATTGTAAGCCGCCCTGAGTCTACGGAGAAGGGCATCATATAAATTGGACTAATAAATAAATAAAATAAATAATAAATTAATCTGTGGAACAACTTGCCTCCAGAAGTTGTGAATGCTCCAACACTGGAAGTTTTTAAGAATAGGTTGGATAACCATTTATCTGAAGTGGTGTAGGGTTTCCTGCCTAGGCAGGGGGTTGGACTAGAAGACCTCCAAGGTCCCTTCCAACTCTGTTATTCTATTCTATACCACTAACAAGAAAGCAGCATGCATGCAATCACCAAAAGTCAAGGCTTGAGATCATTCTAATGTTTTCAAGACAAAACACAAACCAAAAAAAATCAGTAGCCCCTTTTATTAAGCTTGAGCCATGCATACTTTGGGTTTTTTTTTTCCAGAAATGAAAAAAAGCTGCAGGGTACTGGATAATATATGGGCACTGATGATGGGGGGGGGGGGTTCTGAAAGGGATTTCCCCCCAAAGTCACTTATGCAGCCTCAATTCTTTTCCAATGTAACATTTAATATAATGAAAAGATAATGACGACTCTGATTCAATTACCGTAATTGATATTTTAACAAAAAATAATTTATGTTCAAATAAAGCAAAATGTAGTTTGGTGTGTGTGTGTGTGGGTTTTGTTTTGTTTTTTTAGATCTGCTTTCACCTTTTGAAGTTGAGCCTGCTGCCTATACATTATTCAAAGACTTAATACGTCTGCTAAACAACAGGTTTTGTAGAGTGGTGAACATTCTTGATAAACATAACTCCAGGGAACATATTCCCCACCCCCCTCTGAACATAGCTAAACTACAGCTCCTTAGTCTGACTCTAGGGGGCAGTGCTCATCTCCACTTCTTAGCCAGCAGTGTTTGAAGAAATTTCCATGGTCATGTGGTCAGCATGAGTATACCCCAAGTTGTAGGAAATGCTGTTACCTTCCCACCAAGTGGAACCTACTGATCTACTCACATTTGCATACTTTCAAACTGCTAGGTTGGCAGGAGCTGGGGCAAGTAGAAGCTCACCCTTTCATGCAGTACTCAGGTCTCGAACCTGGGCTGTCAGATTTCCAGCTGACAAGCTAAGCATCTTTAACCCTGACCCATCATGACCCCCTACAGCTCCTAATATCCCTCATCAATGGCCATGCTAGCCAGGTTGGCTGGGAGTTGTGGTTCACCTTACATGCTTGCCAATCTACAGGTAACACTTCCACTGGGTTTCCCAGCAAAAAGTAGCTGTACACATTTACCCATGTTCTGATATTCTGTTGGGGTGGATTCTAAATTTTTTTACTACTGGTTCTGTGGGTGTGGCTTATTTTGTGGGCGTGGCTTGATGGTAATGTGAAAATTCTTTAGGATTTAGCAGAGGTACTGGTCTACCAAGCTTTTAACTGCCTTGCAGAGCTGTACTGGTCTACTCATTTGTTTTTGGAGGCACCAGTCTACCACCACACTGCCTTTTAACACTGATCAGCTGTAGGGCGGCCCTTTGAAGCCAGGCAGCAAGAGTTTAAACAATTTTTTTTCCTTCTAGCCTATCAGCTGGGACTCAGGAGGCAGCAATAGATTGGGGTGGGGCCAAATAAAAGGTAAGAATAACATGGGGGGGGCAGAATTGGTTCGGTGATGTCATATCGTCACCGCTACCGGCTCAGGTGAACCGGGCCGAACCAGGAGGAACCCACCACTGAATTCAGTGGAATATCAAAGGAGCCCAGCCTTCTGAAGGATGCAGCTATGTTAATGCTTTAAGGAAAGAGACTTTGCTCACACATCATGCTTTGCAAAACTTCCATTCTGAATGTTTGCACAGCCCTAGTCTCTCTAATGATCAGTGGTGGGTTTCACACAGGGGTGAAATCCAGCAGGTTCTGACAGGTTCTGGAGAACCGGTAGTGGAAATTTTGAGCAGTTCGGAGAACTGGTAGCAGAAATTTTGAGTAGTTCAGAGAACTGGCAAATACCACCTTTGGGTGGCCCCAGAGTGGGGTGGGAATAGGGATTTTGCAGTATCCTTCCCCTGGAGTGGGGTGGGAATGGAGATTTTGCAGTATCCTTCCCCTGCCATGCCCACCAAGCCACGCCCATCAAGCCACACCACACCCACCAAGCCACACCCACAGAACCGGTAGTAAAAAAAAAATTGGATTTCACCACTGGTTTCACATTATGTTACTACTGGTTCGCTGCACACACGCACACTCATTTTGTGTATGCACACCCCCAGTTTGCATGCATGCCTGTCTTCCACACATGCACCCAGCCTCAAAAATGTGCCTAAATAGGATGGCATAGAACCGGGGCGGGTGATGGGTTCACCTGCGATTTCCGCTACTGGTTCAGGAGAATCAGTCTGAACCAGCTGAATACCACCTTTGGTAGTGATGTTTCTCAACCCTGGCAATGCTAGCTGGGGAATTGTGGGAGCCGAAGTCCACACATCTTCAAAGTTGCCAAGATTGAAAAACATGGCTCTATAAAATTCTTTCTCAGATGTCACAGAAACTTGACTCATTGCCACAACTGCCAATATGGATTGTTCATGAATCGCAAATGATATGGAGTCCTGAAGATCATGCTTCCTTCTTTGGGTGGATTTGTTTTTCTTAAAATATAAAAGCTGCTGCTAAGGATATCATGAGCAGATTAGACAAAAGCAAGGAGTCTGTGAGAATAAAGCTTACTCTTCCGTCTCGTGCTCTTTTCTGCTTTTGTACTGACTGCCACATCTAATCATTGGAGATATAGGAATCATTTTTACTGATTCCTATACCTCCAATTTATAAACCTGTAGTCACTAACTGAAAGTCTTAAAAAGATTCTCTCTGTCACAAATAGTAAACCTGAACTGTGTGGCACTGCACAAAGCTTGGAATTAAATAGTCCTTCATAAAAATATATTCACTACATGTTATAAACAAAACAATGTTAATGCAACTTGTTTTTTTCCCCCTTGGTACACCCATTTTTTATATGCAGAATTGACAGATTGTCATTTGCACCTCCAATCCCATGAATACTTTACAATTTTTAACAACAAAATTTGTTTTTCTCTTCTTCAAATCATATATAAGTGAAACAACTTCAACCAATGGAAAAATTTCAAGCATCAATAAGCTCTGAATAATTAAATATGGAAATTCAGACTGATCAGTTAACATCTTGGATAGCTTGCTCAAGAATTTTTTGTGTGATTTTTTAAATATGGGTTTATCATAATGCTAAGTCAGAGAAAATCAGATATGGATAAATACTAATATAGATTTTCCTCTGGCTGCTCCCAGGCCATACGGAGTTTTGACTAATCTCCCAAATTTTATCAGGACTAAATCTTGTTACCACTTGGATGAAAGACCCCTGAGGAAAACCAAGACTGTGAGTTAGACTGGAAAGTCGTAAAATGGCTGGGAATAAACCATTTCTGCCAGATGAGCAGATCATTAGGAATCAACATTGACTTGGAGATTTTACATTTTTGACATGATTTTTATATAAGACTTCTGGTCTGATGGTGATGGGGGCAGGTTTCCTCGTTCCACTTGGCGCTATTTGGAATATTATGGCTAGTTTTGTTCTCTAAGTTCTAAAAAAAAAATACATGTTCTGTCCTACACATTGGCAATAAAAATCAGAACACCAAATATAAATTGGGCAGAAACGACATCATAGATGACCCTCACTCTGTCAATGCCTAGGAGTACTCATCTCAGATGATCTAAGCCCCAGAGCTCACTGTAACAGCATTA
This sequence comes from Ptyas mucosa, assembly GCA_012654045.1. Classification (NCBI taxonomy): domain Eukaryota; kingdom Metazoa; phylum Chordata; class Lepidosauria; order Squamata; family Colubridae; genus Ptyas; species Ptyas mucosa. The sequence continues at coordinate 84,413,347 of WNWU01000001.1, forward strand.
CCAAAAAAGGCATTAAGAATTGTTAACCTAATTTTGCAAAGCTTCTTCTCCGGTAACATTGTACTGTTAACTAGGGCATACTTTGCCGGACCAATTCTCGAATACAACTCGTCTGCCTGGAATCCATACTGTATATCGGATATTAATATGATTGAGGGGGTCCAGAGGTATTTCACAAGAAGAGTACTCCACTCCTCTATTCACAATAGAATTCTCTATGACACCAGGCTTGAAATTTTGGACTTTGACAATTTGGAACTGCGCCGCCTGCGGTTCAATCTAAGCATAGTACACAAAATTGTCTGCTATAACGTCTTATCTGTCAACGACTTCTTCAGCTTCAACCTCAATAATACACGGGCAAACAATCTATACAAACTCAAGGTAAACCACTCCAAACATGATTGCAGAAAATACTACTTCAGCAACAGAGTGGTCAATGCCTGGAATGCACTACCCAACTCTGTTATTAAATCCTCAAACCCCCACAGATTCAACCTTAAACTGTCTACCATGGACCCCACCCCATTCCTAAGAGGTCCATAAAGAGGAGGGGTGCATAAGCGCACTAGTGTGCCTACCATCTCTGTCCTACTGTCCCCATTTATTTGTATTCATTTCCTTCGTTCATGTCCATGTTCATATTTATACGTGCTATCTTGTACATGTTTGACAAATGAATGAATGAATGAATGAATGAATGAATGAATGTTGGAGCCAATTCAGAAGAAGGCTACTAAGATGGTGAGGGGACTGAAAACTACAACTTATGATGAATAGTTCAAGGAACTGAATATGTTTAGCCTCTAGAAGAGAAGACTGAGGGGAGATATAATAGCAGTCTTCATGTAACAAAAAAGGTTGTCATACAGAAAAAGGAAATGACCTATTCAATCTCTTACTGAAAATATCTGGATCAATGTGTTGAAACCTCAGAGAAGCATAGTACATAAAATTATCTGCCACAATGTCCTACCTGTCAATGACTACTTCAGCTTCAACTACAACAATACACGAGCAAATAATAGATACAAACTCAAGGTAAACCGCTCCAAACTCAATTGCAGAAAATATGACTTCAGTAACAGAGTGGTCAGTGCCTGGAATGCACTACCTGACTCTGTGGTTTCTTCCCTAAATCCCCAAAACTTTAACCTTAGACTGTCTACTGTTGACCTCACCCCATTCCTAAGAGGTCTGTAAGGGGCGTGCATAAGTGCACCAGCGTGCCTACCATCCCTGTCCTAATATTCCTTTTTACTTATTCTTTTCATGTATTCAAATTATATTTATACTTTTACCTGTTATCTTATATATGCTTAAATAAATAAATAAATAAATAAATAAATAAATAAATAAATAAATAGTCTTTCCATTCACCACCAGTTAGTTAGAACTGAAGAAGCTTCTTGGATGATAAGTGAAATATCTTAAAGAAAAATCAGAAAGTCCAGTTGCCTTTAAAATAAAAGCACTTTCGGGTCTCAGAGAAGTCAATTCAGATTAAATATTAGTAACTTCCTGATGGCAAGATCTGTCAATCAATAGGGTAGGCTGCAGAGGTGGGTTTCAGCAGGTTCTGACCAGTTCTGGAGAACCGGTAGCGGAAATTTTGAGTAGTTCAGAGAACCGGTAGTAAAAATTCTGACTGGCCCCACCTCCATCTATTCTCTGCCTCCCAAGTCCCAGCTGATCGGGAGGAAATGGGGATTTTGCAGTATCCTTCCCCTGCCACGCCCACCAAGCCACACCCACCAAGCCATGCCACACCCACTAAGCCACACCCACAGAACCGGTAGTAAAAAAATTTGAAACCTACCACTGGTAGGCTGCCTCATAAAGAGGCATTTTCCCCATCATTAGAAGTCTTCAAGAAGAGATTAGCTATCCAGCTCTTTGAAATGCTTTATAGACCCTGTACTGAGCAAGGGTTTGGATTAAATGACCTCTCAGGTATCTCTTGACTCTCTGATTCTATGAGCAGTTATTTTTTTTCCCCCATGGACAAGCGTTCACGCATTATCAGCCCCATTTGCACTTTATAGTGATACAATCCAGATGTGGGTTTGACACCTGAGAGAGAAAGACAATCAGATGTCAGATAATTATTTAAGAGCAAGAAGGCAGAGAACTTCATTCTTTCCCCATGGGAAAACTTAAAAATTGCCTCAGTCTGAAAATGCAGCTTCTATTAGCACCTTTTTCAAAAGGAAAGACTCTCTTGTGGATCAGCCAATCATCAACCTATGCATATTCATGGAAATTTATCTGAAGATTCCTCTTATTGCAATCAGGAATACAGTAACAATTGATTCCCCACCTCTGAAAATCATGCTCAGTTCTAAATACAATCATGCATCTCTTTTCTTCTCAAGGTGACCTGAGATGCTGCTATTTCTAAAAAGGGCAAGGAATGAATAGAGCTGCTCCCTCAATGGGTGTATGCAACAATCCAAATTATGTTTTAATTGGCAGCACTCGAGGCTATGTATCTAGCAGCACAAATACATTTTCATCGGTGTTATTTGAAGCGCATTTTCTCAAGATAGACAGATAAGGGGCTAAATATGACATTTTAAAGGGAGGACTAAAATATAAAAACGATTAGGTATCAAGCACTGGGGAAAGAAAATATCCATGAAGATCTTGCCAACCATCTGTACAGCTTAATTTCAGCCTTGGAGGATGGAGGTATGTTGGGGACAGTAAACCCAAACCCAACAGAAGGCATAAGAATACAAGCTTATTCTAGCAAAAGCTAGTACGTCAACAAGTTTCTAAATCACAAATGAAGGCAAATATACATGTCCCAGGATAATGTTGCAGGGTCCAATTTGAATCACTCAACGGGAACAAAAGTTTATTCTTCCAAGCTTTGGGGCTTGTGCTGCAGCCCATCAACAGGTTGTTCTCTGCAGTCTTTCTAGAAAAAGAAAAAACAGAAAGTCCAGTTGCCTCTTGAAAAGAAAAAAAATGGGGGGGGAAAAGCACTTTGGGGCACATTGTGATACTTCCAGGTGAAATCCTTTGTTGTTTTCATGCTCATTGAAAAAATCTTGCCAGACCAAAGATTCTATTATCAGTATCTTCAATGTGCTCTGTGTACTATTAAGTAGGGGCTGTCTTCACCCTCTTTCTCTCAAATGTACCATCTGGACTGGGTTGCCTTTTACTCTTCTGGAACACACCCCCTCCCTCCTGGGAATCGTTCTCCTTCCTACGCTCCATCACAAGAACTATTGCTATCTCTCACCTTCAAACAACAATTCCCTTTTCATAGCAACCGGTAATAACAAATTATGACTCATATAACTATGAATGGGATTTAGCAGCATCTAGTCACATAAAAGTCCACACTTAAGAGATAAAAGGCAACCTGGGGAAATATGAAATGCACATCCAACAAATTAATGGGTCTGTCAGGAGAAAATGGCTGGAGAAAAGCGATGAAAGAATAATCCTAAGCAAAATTCTAACAATAAAATGTGGTGTCTCTCCCACAGGCATTTGATGTCTGCCATCAGGATAATGGTTCACTGAGCTCTGAGCTAGAAAACCTGTAAACAGCTCTGGGACTCTGCTTGGGAAAAAGGGGGAGAAGTCTTCATTCATAAGCATGTGTGTTACTTTTGATTACATCCAGAAATATGCATATAATATGAATATGCATATATGCACCCATCTCCTCCCACTTACGACTGTAAGACTGTAACCTTGTTGCTGGTATCCTTATGTTTTATATTGAGTGTTTCCTAATATGATTTGATTGCTGATTTGTACCCTATAACTATCATTAAGTGTTGTACCTTATGATTCTTGATCAATGTATCTTTTTTTTTAATGTACACTGAGAGCATATAGACCAAGACAAATTCCTTGTGTGTCCAATCACACTTGGCCAATAAAAAAAATTCTATTCTATTCTATTCTATTCTATTCTATTCTATTCTATTCTATTCTATTCTATTCTATTCTATTCTATTCTATTCTATTCTATTCTATTC
>WNWU01000001.1:84417360-84447929 GCA_012654045.1 Ptyas mucosa
TCTATTCTATTCTATTCTATTCTATTCTATTCTATTCTATTCTATTCGGAAACGTGTAAACCGACCGACAGCAAGAAATATGACATACCTATCCTTGAAGGAGCAACCCGAGGTGAATTAAAAAAGGAGTGACTAATTAGTATTTTGGAAAAGGAAACTGGCTCGAGAAGCTTCAAAGGTTCAAAAATGAAGATAGACCAAAATATCTACCTAGGCAACATGCTGTCCAAGAATGGCTGAAGAAGAGCAGGATTTTTTATTTTTTTTTTTACATTTCTTCCTATTCAGGATGGTTCCAGGTAAGACTATCCACGGAGAAAGTTTTAAAAAAAAAAGATAGCTGTCATTGTATTTATTTATTTACTTACTTACTTACTTACTTACTTACTTACTTACTTACTTACTTTATTTATTTATTTATTTATTTATTTATTTATTTATTTATTTTGTCAAGCATGTATTTTATGACAGATACAAGTGTAAACATAATTATAAATACATGAAAAGGATACAAATAAAAGAAAACATTAGGACAGGGACGGTAGGCACGCTGGTGCGCTTATGCACGTTCCTTACAGACCTCTTAGGAATGGGGTGAGGTCTACAGTAGACAGTCTAAGGTTAAAGTTTTGGGGATTTGGGGAAGAAACCACAGAGTTATAATCATAATCATAAGTTTATTTGTCAAGCATATATAAGATAACAGGTAAAAGTATAAACATAATTTGAATACATGAAAAGAGTAAGTAAACAAGGAATATTAGGACAGGGATGGTAGACATGCTAGTGCGCTTAAGCACGCCCCTTACAGACCTCTTAGGAATGGGGTGAGGTCAACAGTAGACAGTTTAAGGTTAAAGTTTTGGGGATTTAGGGAAGAAACTACAGAGTCAGGTAGTGCATTCCAGGCATTGACCACTCTGTTACTGAAGTCGTATTTTCTGCAATCGAGTTTGGAGCGGTTTACCTTGAGTTTGTATCTTTTATTTGCTCGTGTATTGTTGTGGTTGAAGATGAAGTGGTCATTGACAGGAAGTACATTGTGGCAGATAATTTTATGTACTATGCTTAGGTCAGACTGAAGTCAGCGTAGTTCTAAGTTGTCTAAGCCCAAAATTTGGAGTCTGGTGGACTCTTTATTATTATTCCATGTTATTCCATGTTCTATGTTCTATATCTGTCCATTTGAAAGCAATGTTGTTGTTTGCAGGGAATTTGATAAACGAGTTTGAAGAAATAGGAGGCAACCGCTTCCAACAGGTTTCAATTCGCTTTGACATTCCATCTCCATTAAAGAAGACTTCTGACAGGTAAAATGGAACAGCCTCCATTAGCATAGGCTTCTGCAGGGAGTTCACATTAGTATATGGGAGGGAGGGAGGGAGGGAAGGAAGGGGGAAAAACCCCACAACAACAGCCACAGAATTGGACACTTCTTTGAATGGATGTCCAAATCAGGGGTGGGTTCTACTTACCTTTACTACCGGTTTGCAGCGGGGCCATGCGCGCACGTGTATGCTTTTCTGTGCAAGCGCAGAAGCGTTTTGATGACATCGGGGTCAGTGGCCGGAGCCTCCTGCCAGTTTTACTACCGGTTCTATAGAACCAGTGCGAACCGGGGGCAACCTACCACTGGTCCAAATGTTCCAGAATAACTGAGAGTCTAATACATGCTGAATTGTGAAAGGACTTTCTGTTAGATCAGGCGCAGGAAAGAAGACAAGACCAGCGGGGTCTGTTCAACAAGTTTTATTCAGCTCTTAACTAAGTCAGAACAGACAAACGGCTGTGCTGCCGGAGCCCTTTTATAGCGCTCCGGCAGACCAGTCGTCCAATGACAGCGGTTTAACTTTCCCGCCCGGAGGATTAACCAATCCCCGGCCGGATGTCCTTATAAGGACATAACACTCCTCCCCCCTAGATGAAACATGGTTCAGCTCGTGTCAATCAACAGACGTAGTCACGCAGGTAGGCGGGACGTCTGGAAGCCCTGCTCGACCTGCGCAGTTCATTCTGTTCTCCGTCGTCCGTCTGGAAGGTGGCTGCTCCGGTGTCCTCCGACCCTCGCCCCTGGGATGCCTGCCGCTGGGTCGTTGAAGGTGCCGGCCCTGTCCGTGCGCCTCCGGCCTTGCTGCTGGGCTGTGAAGTGGTCGTTGCAGGTACCGGCTCCGGTGTGCCGCCTCCCGACCCGCTGTTGGAATATATCTGCTGGTCCGGTTGGTCTCTTTCCTGTCCTGGGTGTCGATCGTCGTGGACCGGTAAGTCCCTTGGGTTTTTTATATTTTTTGCAAATTGTCCGTATCTTTTAGACTTGTGTTGGTCGACCCTGTCTGGGTGGTGCAGGTCGACCTGGTCGGGTCGTTGTTGCTTGGGACGGGGGTCAGCTGGGCGGAGGATTTCAGACGGGTGGTGTAGTTCTTGCATGCAGGGGTGTCGTAGGCCTCCCTCACCGGGTTGTTGTTGGCCCTCTCGGATGGGCATGTCCCGGTCTACTGGCGCTCCCTGGAGTTCCCTGCCGTCGGGGTGGCGTTGGGTCGCCTTGCCGGGGAGGCGTGAGTTCTCGCTACCGTGGAGTCCCCTGTCTACTCGGCAGTTGCAGTACGGTAGCTGGTCTGCTGGCTGTCCGGTCATGTTGGGGTGGTACGGCCCTTCCTCGACTGCTACCTCACAAGGGTGGTGTTGTCCTGCCCTGCCCGGGTGGCGTTGCCCTACCTCGACGGGGTGGTTTTGGCCTGCCCTGTAGGGGTGTTGTTGTCCTACCTCGTCGGGGTGGTTTCGGCCTGCCCTGTAGGGGTGTTGTTGTCCTACCTCGTCGGGGTGGTTTTGGCCATCCCCTTCCCACCGCTTCCGGAGTTGGTCGATGTGACGTCTACAGACCACTCCATCTTGCAGTTCGACAGTGTAGGACTTCGGGCCGGTTGAGCTCTCGATTCTCCCTTTAAGCCATTTCGGCAGGCCGTGGAAATTAAGCGCGAAAACCGGATCTCCTGCGGAGAAGGCTCGGAGGGGGCGGCTCGCGGTTGCGGTGACCTCGGAGTGGTACAGGGGGTGAAGTCGGTCCAGGGGTGACCTCAGCTTCCTGCCCATCAGCATTTCGGCCGGGCTCTTTCTAGTGGTGGCATGCGGCGTAATATGCTGGATCAAGAGGAAGTTGTCGATCTTCTCTTGCCAATCGCCCGGCCCCATCCTGGCAAGGGCCTCTTTCGTGAACCTCACCATCCTCTCGGCTTGTCCGTTGCCAGCCGGTCTGTAGGGGGCAGAGAGGGCATGGCGGATGCCCAAACTGGCCAGGAACTCCTCCATTGGTTTCGAGGTCAGCTGCGGGCCGTTGTCGGAAACAAGGATGTCCGGCAGCCCGTGGGTAGCGAATAGTCGCCGGAGGGCTCTAATAGTGACTTCAGTAGTGATGGATGCCAGGGGAATGACCTCAAGCCACTTGGAAAAGGCATCCACCACTATTAGCAGGAACTTCCCTTGCATCGGGCCCGCAAAGTCTATATGTATTCGCGCCCACGGGTTGCTTGGTGTTTCCCATTCCGCAACAGGCGTTTGCGGGGGGGCGGGGCGGACTTCTTGGCACGGATCACATCTGGAGACCCAGTTCTCAATGTCTTTGTCCAGTGATGGCCACCAGACGTAGCTCCGTGCCAGTCCCTTCATGCGCACGATGCCAGGGTGCCCCTTGTGCAAAGTCTCCAATGTCTTTAGGCGCAAAGCCTGGGGAACCACAACCCTGTCACCCCATAGTAGGCAGCCCTTCATGGTTGACAGTTCCTGCTGCCTCTTTGCAAACGGCTTGAAGTCGTCGGTCATCGGTTCTGCAGGCCAGCCGCGCAGCACCCAAGATATCACTTGCTTCAAAGTCCGGTCTTTCTGGGTTACTGCCGCGACGTCTGCGGATGTGACTGGGCAAGCCAGGTCGCCATCGATGTGATGCAGTCCCAGGGTGGGGGCTGGGTCCTCCACTAAGTCCCTTGACGGGCATCTGCTCAAGGCGTCAGCATTGCAGATGTTACTGCCCGGCCTGTGGCAAAGTTCGTAAGAGTACCCGGCTAAAAAAATTGCCCAGCGTGTCATCCTGGGCGATGAATAGTTAGGTGTAGGCTTGCTTCCCGACAGAAGACCTAACAGGGGCTTGTGGTCTGTGATGACCGTGAACCTCCGCCCGTATAGGTACTCGTGGAAGCGCTTGATGCCCGCAACGATGGCCAGGGCCTCTTTGTCCAATTGGCTGTAATTTCTCTCGGCGCTGGACAGCGTCTTCGAGAAGTAGGCGATGGGGGCTTCCTTCCCGTCCGGGAACTGATGGCTGAGGACTGCTCCGACGCCGTAGGGGGATGCGTCGCAAGTCAATAGCAGGGGGAGCGTCTCGTGGTATTGGATGAGGACACTCTCAGAAGAAAGTAGGTTCTTGACAGCTCTGAATGCTGCGTCCTCTTCCTTCCCCCACCTCCAGGAAACCGCCTTCCCCAGCAAGCGATGGAGCGGTTCAGCCACGGAGGCTTTCTGTTTCAGGAAAACACTGTAAAAATTCAGTAGTCCCAGAAACGCCTGAAGCTCCGTCTTGTTTTGGGGGGCTGGAGCTTCATGGATAGCCCTAACCTTAGATTTGGTGGGGTGAATGCCGTTCTTATCAATGAGATAACCCAGGAACTCGACTTCCTGGACCCCGATGATGCACTTGTCTCTCCTGACTCTCAAACCCTTCTCCTTGAACCGCTGTAAAACCATGCGCAGTCGCTCAAGTAGTTGGGTTTTGGAGTGGCCGGAGATCAAGACATCATCGAAGTAAGGGACCGCCCCTGGAATGCCTTGAAGAAGGCGTTCCATAAATGATTGAAAAATACCTGGGGCTGCGCTGACCCCAAATTGGAGGCGCGTGCATTTAAATGCCCCTCTATGCGTGACAATGGTTTGTGCCTCCGCAGTTTTTTCATCCACTGGCAATTGCTGGTAAGCTTGGGCCAGGTCCAATTTTGCGAATATTGATCCGCTCCCAAGTGAGTGCAGCAGATGTTGCACCACTGGAACCGGATATGCGCTCTGCTGGAGGGCCTTATTTATGGAACACTTATAGTCGGCGCAGATGCGCACAGACCCATCATGCTTCATCGGGGTCACAATGGGGGTCTCCCATGCAGCATGATCGATCGGTTCCAGGACCCCCTGGGCGACAAGCTTATCTATCTGGGCGTCGACCTTGGGCCTCAGGGCGAACGGAACCCTGCGGGGCTTAAGCCTAATTGGGGTGACATTTTTGTCCAAATTGAAGGAAATGGGTTTCCCCACAAATTTCCCCAGCTTACCATCGAAGACTTCCTTGAACTCTTCGATGATGGCGTCGAGTTCGTCCCTACGAATTTGATGGATCCCGCTGATAGACAGCCCCAATGGCTCGAACCACTCCATCCCCAGCAGGCTCGGGCGGTTTCGCCCCACGACAGTGATGGGTAGGACGCCCTGGAAGTCGTGGTAGGTGACCCGGAGCGAAGTCCTCCCCAGGATCTCAACAGGGTTGCCGCCGAAATCGACAAGACGGGCTCGTAGGGGCTTGAGGTCTTTCCTCGAGATGCCCGGTTTCAGGCGCTTTAACTGGTGCCAGTCCATGATGGAGTAGTTCGATCCCGAATCAACCTCCATAGAGCAGGGTGTTCCCTCCACGATCACGGTGGCATGGAACTTTGCGGCCGAATCGTCAATGGTGTGGATGCCGGAGGACAGCTGCTCAGTTCTGACCGCCGCGTAGCCGCCGCCTCGTTGCTGAGACTTGACAGAGGACCGTTTGGATGGTCTCTGGTTGTCTTGCCGTTTCTCGCCCCAGCCGGGGGGAAACGGACCCGGGGTAGGTGCTTCGGCCCTGCAGGCTTCAGCGATGTGCCCCCGCTTGTTGCAACGTCGGCAGACAGCGTCTCCCCAACGGCACTTGGTTCTGGCATGGCTTCCTTTGCAGCTGCCGCAGGGCTCGATCCGGGCGCCATCTTGTTTGCGCTCGCGACGGTTTTGGCGGGAAACCTTGTGAACGGCCATTTCGTCGTCGGAGCAGGAGCTGGCAGACGACTCCTCAGACGAGCTCTTGGGTTGGCGGTGCAATTTGTGCACCCCTTTAGCCCTACTCATGGCGGCAGCCGCCTTTTCTGAGATCTCGGCTGCGATTGCCTCCTCAACGACGTCTTTCAACGCAATCTTCTTTCGGCTGAGGAACTTACGTTGCAGTCCAATGTCCCTCATGCCGAAGACAATGCGGTCTCTGATGGCGTTCTCAACGTTGTCAAACTCGCAGTTTGACGCGAGTTGCCGCAGAGCTGCCACAAAGTCCTTGATGGGCTCCCCTTCCAACTGATTCCTTTGCTGAAAGGTGAATCTGTTGGCAATGGGAGTTCCAGTGGGAGCGTAGTGCTCCTTCAGCACGTCTTGCAGATCGGCCCAAGACATCTCCTCGATGTTCCTTGGGGACACGAGGTCGATGGCCATCTCAAGCACCTCGGAGCCGCAATGCGCTAGGAACAGGGCTCGTTTCCGTTCATCGGAGAGGTCTTGATAGTTGTTTCCCCGCAGAAACTGGCGGAAACGAACCAGATAGGAGGTCCATTTCTCCACTCTGGGGTCGAATTTGGAGATCGGAGCCATCGCGGCTTGTGACGCCTCCATCTTCAGTGACTTCAGCTCAGTGAGAAAACTCTCGATGAGTGACTTAGCTCCGCGTGGCGGTTCTTTTCAAATCCTTCGTCGCCAGTGTTAGATCAGGCGCAGGAAAGAAGACAAGACCAGCGGGGTCTGTTCAACAAGTTTTATTCAGCTCTTAACTAAGTCAGAACAGACAAACGGCTGTGCTGCCGGAGCCCTTTTATAGCGCTCCGGCAGACCAGTCGTCCAATGACAGCGGTTTAACTTTCCCGCCCGGAGGATTAACCAATCCCCGGCCGGATGTCCTTATAAGGACATAACACTTTCTATTAGAATTGAGGGGTTTTTTTAGTTTAAATTTGCAAAATTTATTTATTGGTTCAATTTATATGCCACCCTTCTCCGGATACTCAGGGTGGCTTACAATGCGTTAAGCAATAGCCTTCATACTTTTGTATATACCTGCTTAGTAGGGCTTTTGACACCCCCTAAGCGGTGTTCTTTTTTATACAAAGTCAGCTTATTGCCCCCACAATCCGGGTCCTCATTTTACCTACCTCGGAAGGATGGAAGGCTGAGTCAACCTTGAGCCTGGTGAGATTTGAACTCATAGTAATTGCAGGCAACTGGCAGCTAAGTGCTACTTTAATAGCAGCACTTTAGTCCGCTGCTCCACCAAGGCTCCTAAATGATATTTAAAATAATGTTTAAATATGACAAAATACAAAACCTGAGGTCATCTTGGTTATACCATGACCTATACAAAGTTAATCAATCAATAGGCCTTCTCAGGGGTAGGTTCACTGTCTGAAACACCTTCAGGGGGGGGGCATTGATTGCAAAAACCTGAACAGGAAGACCTTTACACTTCCAAATCTGAATACCTGTGTTTTTAAGCACAGCAGTCAACACTTTAAATCATTTCGCTGCTAAAATCGGTACTTGTGTTGTAGCTATTACAATAACGCTATTGCACAGCTTTGAGATTTTATTTCCAATAGAGGACACAGCCTAACAGCTGATTAAATCAATCAATAAAAGTATAATTATACAAGATACATTGGTATCTTGCTTTGCTAAAAAATAAACAACAAGCTCACGGCAAAAATTAGACAATAAGAAATACTGTATTTAAAATACAATAAAAATAACCATTAGCTTCACTGATATAAAGTAGTCAGAAGTAAAAAGTCAATCTCACATGATGGATTTTTGTAATAAAATAAAAATAATAGCAACATACATTGATCTTACATTGAATCATCGTCATATCTCCATGATGTCCATCTCCCTGTTTTGCAGGAATTCATAATAAATCTTCCTCGACAAATGGCTGCTTAGCTTCCTACTGACCACATCTAACAAAAGGAGATAATCATTTATTTAAATCTTTGGGGTTAGTGCCAAACCGGCTTTACTGTTAGGAATTTTTTTTCCTGACACACAATTGAAATCCATTTTCCTGCAACTTAAATCCATTATTCTGTGACCTCCATTGTGTAATATTTTTTTATTATTATTTTCTTTTGGATGACACCTTTTCAGTTATTTGTGGAATGCTATCATATCCAATGTCCAGTTTGTCTTCTCTTCTAAACTTTCCCAATTCCAACAGCCTTCAAAGGGGCTTCAGATCTTTCTTGGGGAAGAAAGAAACAAGCCATTAATGGAGGATTTCCAGAAGAAATTGCAGAGGCCTGGAAGAGGGAGATGTATGAGATAGAATTATCTGTGAAAACAGCCTTCCCCACCCACCCAGAGGCCTTTCAGAGGCCAGAAATGGCTCATTTGCCAACTTCTGGTGGGACCGGAAGGCCCATTTTTTGCTGTCCCCAGGCTCCAGAGCCTTTCTAGGAGTCTGGGGAGGGTGAAAACGGCCTTCCCCCCACCAGAGGCCCTCTGGAGGATGGAAATGGCCCATTTGCCAACTTTTGGTGGGCCCAGAGCCCCCAAAATAAGCTGGAGGAGCTGAGCTCATTTGCCCACCAATATGGCTATGCATGCTGTTATGGAATGATGGGACCAAACAACATTCCTGGTCAGTCAGAGACAGTTTTATTTGCGCAAGTACAGAACCAGATTTGTTCTGGGATTCTGGACAAAGAAGGGCTCTAACTCAACTGCTTTTATACATTTCTAAGACAAAGGGAGTTGTGTGCACAGCAGTTTTCCATATATGGTTAACAAACATTTGTTACATGCTAATTGACATTTCCTAATTACTAAATTCCTATATTATTTTTCTAGTTCATAAGTTCATCCTTTATTAATTGTGTAATTGCTGATGCTCAGAGTTATGGCTTCCTCAGTTGATAAGTAACGTTTGATTCCATATGGATGTCCTTGCAATCATGACAACTAAGCCTCCCTAAAAGATATATGTATGTTTCCCAGGATGTTCTTGACAGCTAGGCCCCTCAGAAGATGTATGTATATTATCCAGGATGTAATTTAGCTGACTTCGCGTAATCTCTAAACAAGCACTGCTCTACAAGCAATTTTTTTCTTATAATAATGAGAATAGAAAGGGCCCTTCAGTGTTTATATAGTTGACCCTGCATCATTCACATTAGTGCCACCTGTGGGACCAGAAGTTGGCAAATGGACTGTTTTCAGCTTCTGGAGGGCCTCTGGGGGTGTGGGGGTGGGGAAGGCTGGTTTCGTCCTCCCCAGACTCGTAGAAAGGCTCTGAAACCTGGGGACAGCAAAAGATGGGCCTTCCCCACCACCCCGAGGCCCTCTGGAGGCAGGAAACAGCCTGTTTCCCTACTTCTGGTGGGCCCAGAGGCCTGAAACTCAGCTGGCCGGTGCACGCATGCTCACCAGAGCTCAGCTCGCGTGCCCACCAATATGGCTATGCATGCCACCTGTGGCACACATGCTATAGGTTCACCATCACAGGCCTAGACATTAGTATTTGAGCATAGATCTTTTTAACATATTTTATTGTGTTTTACTAATCTAGGTGAAATGTTAATATATACAGTACTGCTAGTTCATGTACGATATGCAATAGGTTTAATAAATAAACCTCACCTTAACTTTGTTCAATATAAGATGGGACAGAGGTAAACTTGGTCAGGCTTTCAGGATTCTGTTATTCTATTTCACTACAATGAGATCCTGGGATCGCAGATAGGATTCACGACAGCTGTTCAAGGCAGACCAGGTCAAGAAACAGGCACAGATAGAATTACAGGAATATTGCAAATCCCAGTGTGGTTTGGGAATGAAGATTAAAGGGATTGGCTAAAGGCCTGGTCTCAAAGAGAGCTATGAAGTCAACTCAGCAATTTGGCAAAGTCCAGAGTAATGAGATTGTAAACATTCCTAGATATTTTTCTTAGAAATACTGCAATCTATCTTGAAATTGAGCAAATCTTTTGGCTCCAGGGTGCATTTCTTGAAGATCTTGGCAATATCAGCTTCAGTCTAAAAGCTTTTCTCTTTTTCTCATAAGTTCTGATTCCATTTTAATTTAGTAAAACATAGGCATTAAATAATTCACCAGCCTGGCTTGAAACAACTCTCCTGGAAGTTTGATAGCACACAAAGGAAGGTTGCTAAAGATGCTGCTTTTGAGTAATGCAGTTTTGCCAAATAAAATAGCCATAATTCCCTCTGAGGCCAAAAACAAGCAGGTTATCAGAACAAACTCAAGATTTCTTTCAGGACTGTTTTAAGGATAGTGTCTGGATATTAGCAAAGCATCTCACCTGAAGCATTATATTTTATTAGGAAAGAACATACAGTAGTCATATTTCAAATGGATGCAGGGGAGATGCCAAATGGTGAACTCTGCTTTTCTCCTTTTTGCAAGGCATCTGTTTTTCTTGGTTAGCTTGTTTAGAGTACAACTGAACTAGATACCAGTAGCTAGACAGATGTGATTAGTTGATGTCAGAAATGGCCAGGGTCAGATATCCTTAACAGGTGGATGGGAAACTACTAGGGGATCCCAGACCTGTAGGCTAGTCTGAAAAGTTAGGGAAAAAATATTCTGGAATGAGTGGGTCCTTGATGCTCTCTGAGTTTGGTTTTTTCCTTGCAGACATTTCATTACCAAACTAGGTAATATCATTAGTGCTAGTAAGGAATGGGGTTTCCTCTCAGATTATATTCTAGTGGCTTGCCCTAAGAATGTTGGTGGGAGTGGTCTTGGAAGTTCTTTGGTTGGGCTGTTTAGTGTTAGCTTATTTAGAAGTTCTTGATTGGAATATTGTTTACTTCTTGATTGTTGGTCTGATATTAATCTTGGAATTAAACTATACTCATCTAGATATTGATTGCTTGTGGAGAGGTGTTTTTCTGTTTGGCATGTTGTTTGTCTCTTTTACACAATATGTAGATATTGTTTATGTCTATGTGTTTATTGATGGTTAATTTATGCCAGGCTTCCAGAAATTCTCTAGTGTTTTTGGACTTGGCTTTTCTAGGACAGTCACAGTTTTGCAGTTGAAATTATGGAAGAAAGAAATGTTCTGGAAGAAAGACAATAGCAAATGCAATGGCTGCCATAAAAGTTACACTAACGTTTTCCACGAAGTTGCCAGAAGTTGAGCTACTGAGACTTCATTCAAGAGCCACAGTGGCGCAGTGGCTAGAATGCAGTACTGCAGGCTACTTCTGCTGACTGCCGGCTGCCTGCAATTTGGCGGATTGACTTTCACTGGCTTAGGGTTGACTCAGCCTTCCATCCTTCCGAGGTTAGTAATATAAGGACCCAGATTGTTGGGACCAATATGCTGACTCTGTAACCCACTTAGAGAGAGAGGTATATAAGTCTAAGTGATGTTGATATTGATATTTTCACTTAATCTACAATGAGTTAACAGAAATAATAAAATATTTAAAAAATAAAAGTTAATCTAACACTGTAAACTAATGTATTTATTAGTTTTTTACATGAAGTAAAGAGGTTAGTTCCCTACATTCAATGCGGAATGCATTTTTGAAGGAGGTTCAACACAAATCATTATCTTTAAATAACCCAGAACCAGTCTATGCAGATTAATGTAATAATCCAAAACTCTCAATCTCATTTAATCAGAAGAAGGCTGCTAGGACTTGGTAATAACAACTTTTATTAAAAATCATATGCTATTGTGAGATGCAGCTCACTTCATCAGATGCATGGAGTGGCTAGACGGATACAGGATTTAAATTTCAATGAAGTATAGGTGAAGAGGGGTTGGTTATGCAGATGGAGGTTACCTGTGAGACTGATTACAAGTACCTCATCAATTAACAAGTCTTATGTATTTAAAACTCATTGTATCAGTTGAGACCTTCTGAGATTGCGGAATTCATAAAGATCGAAAGGTTTCAGGCAAGCTGTTTTGTGCTGTGGTTAGGGGCAGCAAAATTGTTGGCCCTGCCCCTAAGTATAGCACAAAAAGAGATTGCCAAACTCATAAAGATCAAAAGGTTTCAGGCAATCTCAGAAGGATATGATACTCTATTACAATGTAGAAACACTGAAAATCCAGCTAAGTAGGTTCATGGATCCTGCCATTGCCCTCCATCAGAAGTATGAGGGAGCAGGACCGGTCTAACAGGCCACCTGAAGCAATTCCTGAAGTAGATCCAAGTAGAAAAGAATAAACTGCAGTAATAGAAAGGGGAACAGAAAAGTGGAGAAAACCAGGACACAGACCTGCTCCTGGCTGCACCACATTGCAGAGCTAGAAACGTAGCTGTCTCTCATGCCTGAGCAGGAAATGACTCTCTCTCTGCCTGCAATGAGCCTGGTTAATGCCACAGTCTCTGAAAATCTCAGCAACTACAATAATAGACTGATGGATAAATGGAGGGAGGTAAAAGGGGGATATTGGCTTCCCTACAGCCCAGAACTTGAGAAAGTGCCTCCACTCAATTAAGGACATAGCAGGAAAAGGACTGTCAGAAATAGGATAGCAGATTGCTGACCTTGGTCAGAGATGTGATTTTTTTTTTACCAGGAGCTGCAGTTGTCTCTTGTCTCACTTGTTTTATCCTCTGATATAATCATGGAGCATGACTGCCTTTTTTTGGGTAGACCTTTGTTATTGAGAGATTCATGCCTGCACGACTTTCCCACTCCTCTAAGTATGGTTTTAGTGACAGAAAATTACTTGGAGAACCACAGGTGGCTCATGGGCCATGACTTTGAGATGCATCTTCAGTTGCTGAGAGCTATATTTAATGGGGTTTTGTTTGGGTGGGGGAGACACTAAAGACTGAGGACTATGGTAGATGGATAAATTATGGGAAATAGAATGATTGCATGTGGAATGGTTCCTGGTTTTTTTCTTGATTTGCAAGAGAGAATTATTCCTCCTCCTTTAATTAAAAATATCCACCATGTTAACATTGTATTAGGGGTTATTATGGTATTTAACTATTTTTCTTATCTCAGAATGTATAAATTAAAAAAAATGCAAGGTCCAAAACCCAAGAATAATAGGTGGAGCTGCTTCTGAGTAGTTTCTCTATTGTTGTTTCTACAGACAGAAATCTTGTCAGATTAAAGCAATAATTTGCAGAATGATAGATATACTCTGAACTGCTAGGGATGGTCCGGCTTGTCAGGCCTTGAAGTCATCTTTTGCGTTGGGCCCTCAGGCCTGCCACATTTACTACTACTACTGTGGGAAATTGGGAGGGGGGATTGTATGGTGCATGAGTGATATATAGTCATAATAACATTCCTTTTTCAGAGAGTCAAGGACATCTTGCCCTGCACCTGAACGGATGAAACTGGGAGGTGTCTCCAGTTGGGACGGTGCATTGATTGGGCCATGTGATGGACATGTGGGTGCTGGTTCATGGACTTGAACTTTCCTTTGGTGGGGAAAACCTGGAAACTTTCAGATTTGGGTTTTTCCAGATGTGCCAATATGACATCTCTAATAAAATGGAACTTTGAGGAACTTCAAGCCTCTGAGTCTTCTTTCGTTGGGGATGTTACTTGAACCCCTGACATGGCTTTTCCTTCTTCTTGCCTTTCAGACATTCCAAGCTCTACTGTCTCTTTGCCATCTGGGAAGGAATCTCTCTTTCCCAAAGCTCCGGACTACATTTCAACACAAGAAATTTCCTGGGTTCATGAAATAGTTTCAACTCCCTGCACAAAACCCAGTCTAATGAATAAGCAGGGTCAGTTTTGCAGACAAATACAGTAACCATCCTCAGTTTATTCAGTTCCTGGACGATTTTCCTTTGTTTCTAAGCCATTTTTGGATGTTGTATCTTTGGGATTTGCTAGAAATATAGCTGAGATCAAAAACATATCAGGTTTTTGCCATAAAACAATAAATGCACAACTTGTTCCATCCATATATCTTGCTGGACCACAGTTGGTCGGTAATTGAAGACTAAATTATGGTTTCAAAGAGTATGATTAACTGGTTTTGAACAAATCATGGTTTATTTATTGATAGCCTTTAGGCATTATAGTAAGTCTGCTTGCAAAAAAAAGCAGCCCTATTGCATTATGTATTAGCACAATATGGAAAATCATGCAAAGTGCTTGGAATACAACAGGTTCCTATGTAAATGCAACTTTCAGATGCAGCTTGTTTTTTTTAATGAAAACTGCTCCAGCCCAATGTACAAATATTATCAGTGTTTATGTAAAAATGTTGCCTAAATACACAAACATATACCATAGTCTTGAGAGAGAAAGATACAGAGAGAGAAATAGAAGCTAATGTAGTCATCTGTAAGATATTTTGAGACCGCCTACAGCGACTGCAGGCTTATTAGACCAAAAGCAAGTCTATTTTTCATTTAAGTTGCATCCTTAAAAATGTGAACAGATATCAGAGACTATTATCTTCTGAACTGGAGATGCTAATGATCTGTGCAAATACTTCTCTCTCTTTCTCTCTTTTTTTTTTTTCTTCTGCAAATGCCAAACATTAAACAAACTACAGATATTGAATGTTAATATTCTGTGACTTAGATGGGATTTTGATAATCTAGTCAACTTCCCATCCCTGCCTTGGTTATCACTTTGTGAGTCAGTGGCTTAGAAAGATTACATCTCCCTCTGAACTCCAAACTTTGCTTTGAGCAAAGGTCCATGGGAAGGACTTCAAAGGTTAAAGAGGGAGGGGAGAGGATTTGGGCAAGAAAGATTCATGGTTTCCTGCAGACAGCTATGGGATTTCAGCTACTGATGATGATCAGTTTATTTATTCCCAATAGCTGCTCTTTATTTATTTAGTGAATAATACCAAGAATATTATCTCTGTATTCTATATCTATATACGATCACCCTCCAATGAAATCATATCACAGAAGAAAAGCCACCTTCGAAATGCATGGCACAAATCATTAGTGTTGTGGTCCACCAGCAGCCTGCAGAGCTGGCAGCGGAGTCAGACAGTGAGGAGGCTGGGAAGGAACATGGGTCAGTCCTGGAGTCTGGGGAAGACCCAGATGAGGGCTCTGCATCAGAGGCAGAGATGGGGCCAAGGCCATCTGGGAGTGATGCGTGGACTACGGAGCCCCCAGAGTCAGACAGCAGAGAGGCAGAGGAACAGGAGGAGCCTGTTCCTAGTGCACGATTGCACAGACCTGCCAGAAGGCAAGAGCAGCTAAAGCAAAAGGGATGACTCGGTAGTAAGACCAGGAGATGATTGGCCCCTCCCATAAGGCTTAAAAGAGAAACAGAGGCACTTGGGCCATTTGCAGGAAAGTAATATTGCTAACCCTGTTTCCAGTTGGCATCTCTTGTTGTTTCTGAACTTCGTGAGGCTTTGCCAAGTGAGGCCTTTGGCAGGGTATCAAAGAAGATAAAGGTTGGTGATTATCCCGAAGGACTTTTTCCGAAGGACTTGTTTTACAACTAATTGGGACTCAGTTGGGAATGAACGTAATTCTTAGCTGTTACAATAAAATAGGTTTGTTTGGGAATAATTGTGTATTGTAATGACTTAGTAAGCCTAGGTCACAACAATTAGATGGCATCGCTGAGTAGTTGTCCACCACCTAATGGGGGAAAGTGGCTCTATAAATTTCTAAGAATAAAGAGTTTCTCAAGTGGGGGACCACCTCCAAAAATGTATTCTAGTTGTCCCTAATCTCCTATGATCATTGAGGGTAGTTCAAAGCAGAGCCTCCACTGATGTTTTCATTGGACAGAAGGATTCAATTTTAATAGGGTGTCGTTTGACCCTGAGGATAATAACCAATACTTCCAGTCTAGAAGCCTGTAGTAACTAGTCCAAGAATTTCAGCAGTGGTCCTCTTTTACAGTGAGACTGGCCAACAACTTTGCATTGCATTTTGGATCAGCAGGAACTCCACAACATCTCCAAGGTTTGCCCTCCTTAGAGTACATTATTGTCATCCAAATATGTGGCAATCAGGGTATGAGCATTCTGGTTTTGCTACAGGAGAGTTAAATCAAAGGAGCCATGCAAGTAAATGTAGATAGTTGCTGATGCGTATCTTCCAAACTGCTGTTAAAAAATAAATAAATAAATAAATTGGAAATTGCCTGCAGAGTAAGCCAGAACATATTCCGTCTAATCCAATTGGTTGAATTGATTCTCTTTGAAAAATCGCCTACATACCATTGGAATTTCAAATGGATTCAAATATCTGGATTGCTCCGAACATTCAAATTAAGTCAGTTCCAATCAAGAGTGGATTTTGTTTTTGTCCCTTACATAGAAGTGAAGGGGATAGTTAAATCAAGAAGAAAACACAATGCAAGTGTTATCCCTTTGGGATATAGGTATGACCTTGACGGACGTACAAAAAACAAAAAATTTTGGCAAATAAAAAATACATGATTTTTGTACATGCAACATGGTCATACCTATATTGCAAGGGAGGGGGCTGCATTGTGACATTTCATGCACCATCTTGCCGTATTTGACCAACCCTTGATCTTGTACTGTGAATGGCCCTGCCAGAGTCATTCACTGCATCTGGAATTTTTGTGAAATTAACAAAAGCAGGGTCAAGCTCTTGCATTAGGTTCTCTCCCTTTCCCTTGTGTATTTCATGTGATGTCAAGATGCATAGAACATGCAAAAGGATTGGGCTTGTGTCGCATCAGTGTGACACTACTTTCACTGTTTGTCCCAACTGACCACCCATTATACCAGCAATCTGGATTAGAATTTAGAGCCTTAGTGGCGCAGCAGACTAAAGTGCTGTTAAGTAGCACCAGCTACCTGCAATTACTGAAAGTTCAAATCTCACCAGGCTTAAGGTTGACTCAGCCTTCTATCCTTCTGAAGTAGGTAAAATGAGGACCCGGATTGTGGGGGCAATAAGCTGACTTCGTATAAAAAAGAACACTGCTTAGGGGGGGGCCGAAAGCCCTCCTAAGCAAGTATATACAAAAGTATGAAGGCTATTGCTTAATGCATTGTAAGCCGCCCTGAGTCTCCGGAGAAGGGTGGCATATAAATCGAACCAATAAATAAATACAATAAATAAATGCAGTATTGCAGGCTGACTCTGCTCACTGCCAGGAGTTCGATCCTGACCGGCTCAAGGTTTACTCAGCCTTCCATCCTTCCAAGGTCAATAAACTGAGAACCCAGATAGTTGGGGGCAATATGTCGACTTTGTAAACTACTTAGAGAGGGCTGTAAAGCACTGTGAAGCAGTATATAAGTTTAAGTGCTGTTGCTATCTGAAGCCTTCCTTTACTATTAATATTAAATTTCGAGATGGGCATTTTGATGAAACTCCTCCGAAGAATCTGGTAGCTGGGGAAGCAGAAAGATGGTGTGTTGCTTAACAAAAAGAAAACATTATAGGAAACATTACATGCAATTAAAACAGAAACAATGATATCAGCATTTCTCAAGAATTTAACTTCACTATCAGGAGAAATGCTAAGTACCAGCAAGAAGAACACTTAAAAATATCAAAAGCATTTTGGAGAATAGAATAGAAACACAGAAAGTCTCTTTCTGCATCAATAAAATATTCAGGAAATTAGAAGGAAGGTTTCAGGTCAGTGTGAGTAGATTTTGTCTTTTCTAGGAGCTGGAAATTTATGAAGCTCATAATATGGTGCTTCTTTGACTTCTGGCATGGAGAGGTTTACTGCAACCATATTAGCTTGCGTGGAAATGCCAGAACACCCGATATTTTTTTTTTAAAGTCATTGTTTCCCCCTACTAGTTTTCATTCTATCTGATGAAAGAGAATTTGCTTTCAGAGTTGATTTCCAAAGGAAAATTTTTCACAGTATGATGCTTCTGCACTTCTTTAGTGATGAAGTGGCTAAAGACTGTGTGCAAGCATTTTATATTTCATTGTATAATCATTGCTCCTTTGATCTGCAGATGTGCTCTACCATATGCTCATTCAGAAAAGACTTCGGGAACAAATTCCACCTCTTGGGTTAAATGTGAGTTTTGCACTTAAAAAATAGTTGCAGGATTTTTTGGAGAAACGTTGGAGAAATCACCCGTGCAATGTCTTTGCCCATAATTTTGATGGAAAATTCTGAAAGTTGGGGCTCTGAATTATTCAAAGCCATTTGTTGACATGGATGATATCTACTTGATCAAATAAGGCAAGGCTGTCTTAAGACAGGACCATTCTTTCCTTGGTGGCCTAGGAATTATATAAACCTGAACAAGAATTTGAGCTGTTCTTACCCTAACCCAGGTATCAGCAACCTGTGGCTCCGAAGCCACATGCAGCTCTTTGGGCCCTCTGCTGTGGCTCCCTGTCGGGTGATCCCACCACTGGCTGGCCCTGCCCATCACCCTCCCCTCCCAGTCACTCCTCACCTGGCTTGAGAAGGTAAGGGAGACGGCGGGTGATGAAGAAGTGGCCAGGGCAGAGCCATACAGAGAGAAGGGGAGAGAGAGAGAGAGACATAGAGAGATACAGAGAGAGAGGGGGGGCGAGGAGGAGGGGGGGGAGGGAGGGAGAGAAAGATGTCAAAAGGGTTTTGTGGCTCCTGGTCTTTTTTAACAACCGGTTCTCTGCCCTAATGACTGGCTGGGTAGGTGTGGTTAGAGGGTCATGTGACTGGTGGAAGTGAGTGATGTTGAGTTGGCCATGCCCACCCAGATTTTGTGGCCCCTGGTGTTTTCTTTTCTGTGGGAAACAGGTCCAAATGTCTCTTTCAGTGTTAAAGGTTGCAGACCCCTGCCCTAACCTTCAAATAACATTTTCTCACTCTACATCTGTTTCGCCTGCTATGTAACTTAGATGAAACCTTCAATTGGCTTAATAGGCTTGCTTATATAGTCATAACAAAACGTAGGATAAAGAGCAAAGTTAACTAATTGCACTGGTTAATAATAAGGGGTTTTTTACAAGGTAAAAGAACACCCAAACAATTCTAACCTGAAGTGGTCATCCTTCTGAATATTGGTGGCAGGAGAGAAACGCAATGGTCCAGTACACACTCTCAGCACCTGAAAGCTGGACAAGAAGCAATGGCTGGAAACTAATCAAGGAGAGAAACAACCTAGACCTAAGGAGAAATTTTCTGTTGGTTAGAACAATTAATTAATGGAACAACTTGCCTCCAGAAGTTGTGGATGCTCCAACACTGGAAGTTTTTAAAAAGAGATAGGACAACCATTTGTCTGAAATGATATAGGGTTTCCTGTCTGACCAGGGGATTGGACTATAAGGCCTCCAGGGTTCCAACTAAGTTGTTGTTATTGCTGATTGTTTTCAGATACTTAGCTGAGTCAGAAATGGTAACACCCTGAAATCTTACTGCTCAAACTGGAATGTATTTCGGTGGAGATCTCTCTCTCCCTCTCCCTCTCCCTCTCTCACACACATACCCACCAACACACCCACTCACACCGAATTTGGATTCAAAGAACGAAATGTAAGGTCCCAAAATGTATTTGAGTCACCAGAATGCCAATGGGAGAGACTCAAGACGAGGCTTGCAAAAAGGAGCAGATTTTATTTATGGCCCAAAACAAAATACTGGGTGGGACTATATCCAGAACATACAGATACAATGCACGTGAGGAAATAGCCACACCTTGGGGAAGGTATGGCGTCCTTTTATACCTTCAGAGGCATTGGCTTAATACCTTCCCTGTAGCCCTGCATTGGCTGTGCAGCAAGGAGCAAGGGCAGGGGGGCTAAGCACCTAGCAACAGAGGGGCTGAGTGTGTAGCAACCCCGCTTCTTGAGATATCCACCAGGCACGGAGTGGTACAGAAAAACAGGATAACAGGATAACAAGGAGGTGAAATCACTGGTAGAAGCAAATGGCAGAGCCCTGGTGGCGCAGCAGACTAAAGCACTGTTATTAACACCAGCTGCCTGCAATTACTGCAAGTTCAAATCTCACCAGGCTCGAGGTTGACTCAGCCTTCCATCCTTTCTAAGGTAGGTGAAATGAGGACCCAGATTGTGGGGGCAATAAGCTGACTTTGTATAAATATACAAAAGTATGAAGGCTATTGCTTAACGCATTGTAAGCCGCCCTGAGTCTCCGGAGAAGGGCAGCATATAAATCAATTTTTTTAAAAAAAATAATTTAAAAATTCTAATTCTTAGCAAAGCAATTCTTACAGAAGTAAAACAGCAAGTCAAACCAATTCTACCGACTCTACTATTATGTACCAGTAATTCTACCTGTTCTATTATTATTATGTCCCTTCAAAAGCTTTAAATTATGACTTAGAAATATGTTTGGATTTGTATATTAAACTAAAGTAACCAAAATACATTAAGAATTAGTGTATTTTTATTTGTTTATTTATTAATGATTTAGCGTGCTGGCTGGAGAATTCTGAGAATTGAAATCCACATCTCTTAAAGTGGCTGAGATTGAGACACACTATGTTAGATAGCCCCATCTAGGGTGGCTGATCTAAAACATTGCAACATCATGCTGTAATTTACACTTCTTTTTATTGTTATTGTTGTTGTCTTGCCTATGCAGTGTGGTAGGCCAAGGATATCTAAGCTATGGCTCTGCCTTTGCTCAGGGCTGCCCAACAAGCTTCCATTCCAAGGTTCAGGGTTTTATTATTTTCATACTAATGAAATTATATTGTATCTCCAAAGTGATTTGATGGCTTTAGGTGAGCCAGGTTTTAGCTACCACAATGTGGTAAGCGAAGGAAGAGGAATAAATTTGTTAACATTTAAACGGGAAGAAACACATTGGGCTTTTTTTTCTGCTGCAAATATTATCATAGTGATCCATCTGGAAACAGTTAAAGAAATTATGCATGTAAACCAGTGACAGCATTTCGTTTATGAAATAGTGCTGTGTTTTCCAGGCTGAGAAAAATATATCTACCATACTTTTCACTCCAAAAAATGCACCTCACCATAAGACACATCTAGGTTTCGAGGAGGAAAAGTTGAAAAAAAAATATAAGAATATGGAGCGCCAAATATGGAGCAGCAGTGTAGGGAGGGCAGGAGGCAGAGCCTGAAAAGACCACAAATAGGTGTCCTCTCATGTGCCAGCTCTGCCTATTGACTCCTGCACTGCGGAAAAGAGACAAAAGAGGTGGGGTTCAGCACTGTAAAAGGACCCTGCTGCCACAGCCCAGCTGTTATTCACCATATTCGCTCCATAAGACGCACAGATATTTCCACCCATTTTGGGGGGGGGGGGGAGTGTGTCTTATGGAGTAAAAAATATGGTAATTGTAATAATCGGCACAGAAAAGACTGGACACACAGGCACGTGCTGTGAATCTTTGCCTGTACCGTATAAACCAGGGCTGTCAAACTCCTGGCCCATGGGCTGGATGTGTCACATGCTGGCCCACGCCTGGTTTAGCGAAGTGAAAAAAAGTCCCAATACAACACGTCATGCTGCTGTGATGATGTGAGTTTGACACCCCTGCTATAAACGAACATAGCCTATCATACATGTATAAAAAGCAACACAATCCAAATCAGAAACATTGCCCCTAGTAATAAGTAAAAAGAGCCTTGGTGGCGCAGCAGATTGAAGTGCTGTTAAGTAACACCAGCTGCCTGCAATTACTGCAAGTTTGAATCTCACCAGGCTCAAGGTTGAGTCAGCCTTCCATCCTCCCGAGGTAGGTAAAATGAGGACCCGGATTGTGGGGGCAATAAGCTGACTTTGTATAAAAAAGAACACTGCTTAGGGGGGGTCGAAAGCCCTACTAAGCAGGTATATACAAAAGTATGAAGGCTATTGCTTAACGCATTGTAAGCCGCCCTGAGTCTCCGGAGAAGGGAGGCATATAAATCGAACTAATAAATAAATAGTTTGAACACAAACTTCTTAAACCAGTTCACATCCACTGAACACCCAGGGATACCAAAAGCCATGCTGACTCCAATTGTTGCTTGCAGAGGGTTTATTTTTCTTTCCCACCTACACTGTAGCTTGTGCAGGTTAATGTAGTGTGCAGCAGTATGATAACGCACGGTGATATGACCTTTTCAATAAATGTACAACTTACAGAGCTTGGTTCTTTCCAAGTGTCCTGTGTTTACACAGCAAAGCCCACTAACCTTTGGGAAATAGATCAAATAGCCAGCCAGACAAAGCCCAGCATATTAAAAAAGGTCACTCGATAGAGTGGTCAAAACGCTGCACTCTCCAAATGAATTTAACTGCCTGGGCTTCACCTGTAGGCCAGCGATGAACTGCACAAGAAGCAACTTAGCAAGAAAGCATCGTCAGCAAAAGGCTGAAAGAGCCATGCAGGGTTTCTTACTGTAAAGAACTTGGAGGGATTTACTGCAATAGCAAAATTAATTTAAACCAAGAATAGACAATCTTTCCGATGGTTTAGGTCTGTATTTAAACACTGCCAAGTGGGAGGTTAGTGTTGCAATAGATGAGATAATTATGCAAATAATACATAAAATTATATGAAATCATGTCACATATGTCACACAACCAGCCAGGCCTGTTTCCTTGACCTGTGCCCCTGACCAGTGCTGGGTTCCTCCCGGTTCGGCCTGGTTCTGTTGAGCTGGTAGCGGTGACGATATGATGTCACTGAACCGGTTCTGTCCCCCCATCCCCCCCGCGCTCCCCACATTATTCTTACTTTTATTTGGCCCCACCCCCAATCTATTGCTGCCTCCAGAGTCCCAGCTGATGGGCTAGAAGGAAAAAAACTGTTGAAACTCTTGGCGTGGGGCTTCAAAGGGCCGCCCTACAGCTGATCAGTGGTAAAAGGCAGTTTGATGGTAGACCAGTGCCTCCAAAAACAAATGGGTAGACCAATGCCTGCAAAAATACATGAGTAGACCGGTGCCTGCAAAAATACATGAGTAGACCAGTACAGCTCTGCAAGCAGTTAAAAGCCTGGTAGACCAGTACCTCTGCTAAATCCTAAAGAATTGTCACATGACCATCAAGCCATGCCCACAAAATAAGCCACGCCCACAGAACCGGTAGTAAAAACATTTAGAACCCACCCCTGCCCCTGACACTTTATTATGTCTAATAGAATAGGTAATCCTCATCTTATGATCGTAATGGAGACTGCCCATCACAATTGTACGTGGTTGTAAAATGGATTGGTCATGTGACTGACCTGATTTTACAATTATTATTTGTTTTGCAATGGTCATTAAGCAAATCCATGGTTGTTAAATAAAGCTCTCAGTTGTTAAGTGAACTAATGGTGTACTATGGACGTGAAACCAGCGAAAAAGCAGAAGTGCTGGTTTTCACCAAAATCATCATAAAACATGCCCATGTGGCTGTGGGTTGCTAAATATATGTGACTGTGCTGCCAAGCACCTGAACTTCAACCATGGGATTATGGGGAAGCAGGTGACCAGTGGAACTTCAAATCTGGGTCATAAATACCCCCAGTGTGGTTTCATTATAAGTCAAGGAAAAGTGTCATAAATACTGAGCCCAACCTCATTAAATAATTGAGTTATAGGGGTATTATTGACAAGATCTGTTTGCTGGCAAAAATGCTTGAGCAAGTGATGGATGATCACATCTGGATCCTCTTGGATCAAATACATTTTCTATATCTAGTTCAACTGGAATCTAAGCCCAGTTTTGACAGAGAAACTGCCTTGCTCATCTGTGGGATGATCATTACCGGAAGACATGCAGGAGGATTCTGACTTTTGCCTTTCTAAATTCTCAAATCTGTGACTTCTAGATTATTTTATATCCATCTCTATTGTTAGTGTCCTACAAGTCTCCTCTATGTTAGAAATAACCTTTACCACAGTGGTGGGTTGCTACCGGTTCGCCCCAGATTGGGTGTACCAGTAGCGGCAGTGGCGGGAGGCTCCACCCACCCATCCGGACATCTCTGCGCATGCGCAGAAGCATTATGAGCGTGCACAAGCGTGCACATGCCCACGAGCAAACTGGTAGCGGCCGAAATTAAAACTCACTACTGCTTTACCAGCTTAGTTGTTTCCAATGGTAGGACTAGGTAGGACCTACTAGGATAGAATTACTAGAATAGTCCATGCTTTGGTAACTTCTGGTATGGATGATTCATTGTCTCATATGAGTGGTTGCCCTTGAAAGAACTCTAGAACTTCAGGTAGGACAACTTCATTTGCATTAGCACATCTTCTCTTTCTGACGTCCTTCAAGTGAATTGAATTGCACCTGCTACCTTTTTTGTTCTGCATGGTCTGGCAAGTTCATCACCTCTGGAGGGCAATCAATTAGAGAAGGCTAATTTAGTGCTTATTTTGGAAATTCACAGGTGAGATCCTTCAGAAACAGTAGGTGAATATACAAGGACACAGAAGAAAAGCCCTTTTTGATATTTATTTATTCCTTAGATTTATGAAGCCCTAGGCATCATACATAGTACTTCATTTCTCAATCTTATCCTCACAACTGTTCTATGAGATTGGTTGAGATAAAAGTTCATACTTAACTTATTCAGAATAACAGAGTTGGAAGGGACCTTGGAGGTCATCTAATCCAACCTCCCCCTCCCCCCCACCCCTTGCTCAAGCAGGAGACCCTATACCATTTCTGACAAATGGCAGTCCAATCTTTTCTTGAAAGTCTCAAGTGATGAAGCTTCCACAGTTTCTGAATGCAAGCTAGCTGTTCCATTGGTTGATTGTTCTCACTATGAGAGAAATGGTTGTCTAATCTCTTCTTAAAACCTTCCAGTGTTGGAGCATTTACAACTTCTGGAGGCAAGTTGTTCCACTGCTTAATTGTTCTAACTATCAGGAAATTTCTCCTTAGTTCTAGGTTAGTTCTCTCCTTGATTAGTTCCCATCCATTGCTTTTTGTCCTGCTTTCAGATACTTTGGAGAACAAATTGACTCCCTCTTCTTTGTGGTCCTTAGCTTCTATGGTCAAATGGAAATTTAATTCTTCCTGGTTTAAATCATAACACCACACACACTCTTATCGCAGAATTATAGGAAGGAAGAAACAGCACTCCAAGTGCTACAGCATAAACAGTTTGTTCTGTTTTTTTGATCAACAAGATTCACATTTGACAATAAAATCAAGAAGAACAAACTCAGAAACTGACACTGTAGCAAATTATCTTTCAGTGGCATATACAGAAGTCAGAGAACTGGGTGATTACCTCATGCAGTTTTTTTCAAACTTAGCAACTTTGAGAGGTGTGGACTTCAGCTTCCAGAATCCCCCAGCCTGCATGCTGGCTGCAGAATTCTGGGAGTTAAAGCCCAAACTTCTTAAAGTTTGGAAGTTGAGAAACACTGATCTAATGTACTGCAGCTACCATTGACTGTTTCTTTAATATACTCTGTGCATGGGGGATGAGAGTGGGAGGCCAGTTTGAAATGCATTAAAGTGGATTAGGGCAGAAGAAACTGTGATTTTGATGTTCCATTCTGAGAAAAGTCAGAAAAAAGCTGTTTAGTAGACATGCTTAATCACATGCCATAAATTCTCATTTCAGTGACAACTGTAGCATAACATTGGGTGAAAAGATGCTTGAAGAAAGAGATGGGTTTTTTTACTTCTTTAGGAAAAAGTGATATTTTATGGGCAAATATGCTATACCTAACTGAGTAGCTCACTTAGGGATTGTCAGCTTTAAAACCCAGGAAGCTGTGACAGTATCTGACTAGTCAAATGGACAATATGTTAGAATTCCAATTTTCTTAGCTCACAAAGTAATAAAGGCAACAATTAAAACAGGCAAGGCAACCCAGAATTGGCACTTGCCTTTCATCCAGGGATGAAATCTACTTACCTTCTGCACGCCATCATCACATGCGATTTTGGACCCTCTCTGCATGCGCAAAATCTGCACATGCACAGAGGGTCAAAAACAGGTTACTTCCTGGTGAAAAATCAGGAAGTAATGACGTCTGGGTGAGTGGGTGGAGCCTTGTGCTGCTGCCACTACCAGTTCTCTGAACCACGCGTCGCCACTGCTACCGGTTCGCCTGAACCGGTGCGAACCGGTAGCACTTCACCAGTGCTTTAATCCCTGTCATGAGAAGCAGGAAGTGAAACTTTGGTTGTACACATATTTTACAGGTAAGTTTTGGAAATCTTCTGAAAGACCTCCTGTTCCCATTCTCCATCTTAAACTGGAACAAAAATCTAACATATTTATGCTATCAAAATTTGGTCCTCTGGCTACTGAAATTTGTGTAGTCTCATAGGCAGGGGTGGGCTGCTGGGAATTTGCAGGGGTTCGGGAGAACCTCTAGCTAAGATTCTGTGCAGTTCGGAGAACACCCAAATCCCACTCCTGGCTGGCCCCGCTCCACCCTGCCCACCCCTCCCAGGAATCCCCATGCAGCCCATTTTGGATGCAGGTAAGTGCAGAGTGTGCATAGAGGCTCGGAGAGGGCAAAAAATGGGCCTACCAGACGTTTGGGGAGGCTGGAAACGGGCCTGTTTCCAGCCTCTGGAGAGCCTCCGGAGCCTGGGAGGCCATTTTCGCCCTCCCAGAAGCTCAAAGAAAGCCCCCCCTGCCGGGGTGCAGGAGGCCAACCAGCCACACCTACATGGCCACGCTCACCCCTGTTCATAGGGTCTTGGAAGTTATAATAAAATGCTGAAGGCCGCATATGGTTGCCCACTTTTATACTATCTTGTATTTCTTAGAAAAATGACACACTACAAATATACTATCTGTATTGTCTAAATGAAATCACCTTCCCTCCCCCCCCACCCCCCAAAAAAAATTACAATCAGAGAAGAAAGCTCTGTGTTGCTGCTACACTGGTTAATTCCAAGCCTGCAAACCAAGATGTGAAAAAGGTTTCACAGTTTTATAATAAGTCTCCAACATCTGAGCATTTGATTATGCGGTAGTACTGTTGATGGCACTTGCACAGGACAATTGACAGGGCAATCAGACTCCCAGAGGGAAAGGAATACCTGCTTGCTAACTCTTGAAGTTTAAGAAGGACAAATACGCTTTTAATCCCTGATGATAAATCCACATTTTGTAATCTGTAACAAAAAGCACACAAAAAAATCATTTTTATGTTTCTATTCTTATCAGTTATCTAAAACAAATCAACTCCATTTAAAATTATGCAGATTGTTCCATTCCCCCAATGAACAACTGATTTAGGTGCAGTTCTGATTTCTTCAGAAATGCCAATCCAATAACTCTTTTGCCTTTTCAACGGGAGCAGGTGCAAAATTTCATAGGACAGCTTTGCAGGTGTCGTACAATGTGGGCATTTTGGGTGAATAACAGTGACACATTTTTCAGCAATATTATAAAGTTTTGCTTTGATCGTGCAAACTCAGCTTTGGGGTAAATCCGCACAACTGACAAAAATCCATGCTTAGGAAAATGCAATTGGTCAAATTAATATTAAAAAAGACAGTAGTTATGAGAAGGCAGCTGCTTTTAAAGATGAAAGAAAAATACCTTTACAGCAGGGGTGAAATGTAAAATTTGTTACTACTGGTTCTGTGGGTGTGGCTTGGGGGGGGACAATGTGACTGGGTGGGCTTGGCCAACTTTTTTTTTTTTAACATTTCAAAGCATTTTTTCTAATGCTTTGAAAAGCCTCTGCTGATCAGGAAACTCAGCTGGGATCGTCAGAGACTTTTCAAAGCATTTTTTTTACCACCTCTTCGGCCAAAAGGTTGCAGAAAAAAATGCTTTGAAAAGCCTCTGACTATCCCAGCTGAGCCGCGCGATCATCAGAGGCTTTTTTTTTTACTTTTAAAAGCATTTTTTTGTTGGGAGAGGTTGTAGAAAAAATGTTTTTAAAAGTAAAAAAAAAAAAGCCTCTGATGATCCTGCGGCTCAGCTGGGCATAGTGGGGTGGCCCGCAGGGATTTTTGCTACCGGTTCTCTGAACCACCCACCGCTATTGCTACCGGATCAGGCTTTCCAGTCCGAACCGGGAGCATTTCACCCCTGCTTTACAGGCATTTGTCTTCTGAATAAACTGTCAAAATTTAGTCAAAATTTTGCTAACTAAAGAATGCAAAGCTATAAAAGTATATTCTTTTTGTGATCATTTTAGTTCTTCTTGTGAACATTTTAGCTACTCTTCCTTGGTTCTCAATCTAAATTCAAATTCCTTGGATAAAATACCAGTTCAGGATAATAGCAATAGACTACTGGGGTGTAGGGGTGAATTATAATATTGCCTCAATTTTGCTGTATAGTGCAAATTTGATTTTCTAATGTCTTTATTCTTTATAAAAGTCAGTTTTGTCCTCTATTCATGCTACTTTGATTGTAGTCTTTAATTGATATTCTGCTTTCTAGGCAGTCAGGGTAGACCATTAAAATGACTTCAGCTAAACAGATGGAGACAGGCTTTTGATAGTATAATAGATAAGTAAGATATAATCTAGCTTTCCTGTGTTGAATATTTACTGTGGGGAATTTCCTGTTATGTGTTCAGTCCAGAGGTGGGATTCACTTATATTCACTAAGGTAAAGATAAAGGTTCCCCTCGCATATATGTGCTAGTTGTTCCCGACTCTAGAGGGCGGTGCTCATCTCCGTTTCAAAGCCGAAGAGCCAGCACTGTCCAAAGACGTCTCCATGGTCATGTGGCCAGCATGACTAAATGTCAAAGGCGCATGGAACGCTGTTACCTTCCCACCAAAGGTGGTCCCTATTTTTCTGCTTGCATTTTTTATGTGCTTTCGAACTGCTAGTTTGGCAGAAGCTGGGACAAGTAATGGGAGCTCACTCCATTACGCAGCATTAGGGATTCAAACTGCCAACCTTTTGATCGACAAACTCAGTGTCTTAGCCACACTGGTTCGCAAATGTGAGCGTGCCTGCATGCACACTCATTTCGCTCGCACATGCCACTCTTTGCATGTGCACAGCCTTCTGCACATACACAATAGTTACACATTACATCCGGGTAATGGGCCACCCACAGTCATCGCTACTGGTTCGCGTGATCTGGAGAGAACCAGCTGAATCCCATCACTGGTTCAGTCCCTCCATCTAGGCCAGAGCAAGCACAAGCATGTTGCTCAGTGTAGCTACTAAATATATAGTTTGATGTTTGTGTATTAGACATTAGGAAATGTTAAAAATGATATGCTGGCAAAGAGCCATTTTGGTGTAATAGTTAAGGCAGCAGTCTAGAAAACAGGAGACTGAGTTCTAGTCCTGCCTTAGGCACAAAGCCAGCTGAGTGACCTTAGTCCAGTCACTTTCTCTCAGCAATGGCCTCCTTCCTAGGGCTGAAAAATCTTGCCAAAATTGCAGGGATTTGTGTCCAGGTAGTTCCCAGGTGTGAATTTGTGTGACTTGGAAGAAAAGTTTATAATTCCATCTCTTTGAGTATGAGTTCCCCACAGGGCTCTGTCTTGAGTCTGTCACTGTTCACCTTGATATGACCCATGACTGCTGTGCCAGGTCTGCTACAAATCATATTGTGAAGTTTGCGGATATCACGGCAGTGGTGAGGCTTATCCGGGATGACAATGAAGAGTCTTATAGTGAGGAGGTGAAGGCTTTGGTGGACTAATGCAATAAAAATAACTTGGTTTTGAATGTTAACAAAACAAAGGAGCTCATTGTAGGTTTTAGAAAGAGCCGGCATAGTCATACTCCACTTTGTATTCAAGGCTGCAGCTGTGGATGTGGCCAATAGTGTTAAATATCTGGGGGTGCAGATAACTAACAATCTGACTTGGTCTCTTCACATGTTATCTTTAGTGAAGCATGCAAACCAGAGTTTGTATTTCTTGCTTCAGTTGAGAAGAGCCCACCTTTCTCCTTCTATCCTGGCCACTTTTTATAGAGCCACAATTGAGAGCATTTTAACAAACTGCATCACTGCTTCGTTTGGTGCAGGGGTGAAATCTACTTACCTTCCCAACCGGTTCGGAAGTGCATGCGCTGTGCACGCACGCATATCACATGCACGCTTGGACTCTCTGCGCATGCACAGAGAGTAAAAAACAGGTTACTTCCTGGTTAAAACCAGGAAATAACAATGACCGGGTGGGCGGGCGGAGCCTCATGCTGCCATCGCTACCGGTTCTCTGAACCACCGGCCACCATTGCTACCGGTTTGGCCGAACCAGTCTTAATTGGGAGCATTTCACCCCTGGCTTGGTGTCAGCACTGCCTCAAATAGAAAGTCCATACAGAGAGTGATAAGAACAGGCAAGAAGATTATAGGAAGCTCACTGCCCATTATTCAAGATACTGCTTATAAGCGCTATGTGCTTAGAGCTCAAAGCATTGTTAGAGACCACACCCACTCACTTCAGGGTCAGTTTCTGTTGCTCCCCTCTGGGAGGAGGTTTCGAAGTATTTATAGTAGGACTACTAGATCCTGTAACAGCTTTGTTCCTTATGCCATCTGTCTCTCATGATTCTGTTTTGTTCTGTTTTTTTGCCATGTATATGTATACATTTGAACTAGACTGATGTTTCTCTGTGTCATATATGTGTGTCTATGTGGGTATATGTATAATGGTTATCTTTTGAGAGGTGAATGCAACAAAATGTCATTTTAATGTATGCAGATTAGTGTACATTTAAAGTGACAATAAAGATTCTATTCTATTCTATTCTATTCTATTCTATTCTATTCTATTCTAT
>WNWU01000001.1:84447939-84487450 GCA_012654045.1 Ptyas mucosa
ATTCTATTCTATTCTATTCTATTCTATTCTATTCTATTCTATTCTATTCTATTCTATTCTATTCTATTCTATTCTATTCTATTCTATTCTATTCCATTCCATTCCATTCCATTCCATTCCATTCCATTCCACCCCACCCCACCCCACCCCACCCCACCCCACCCCACCCCATCCCATCCCACCCATTCACTTCACTTCCCATCCCTTCCATTCCATTCCATTCCATTCCATTCCATTTTGGTCAACAATTATTTGAAGGCACACATACACAGCTCTTGGTAGCCTGCTTGACTTGCAACCATAGGGGCACTGCAACTGCACTACCCACTTATGCTATTTTATGCTATTCCTCATCTATGTACTTTTTGCCTCCTACGATGCCATCTTCAACTGAGCCACGGTGGCACAGTGGTTAGAATGCAGTATTGCAAACTAATTCTGCTGACTGCCAGCAGTTTGATTCTGACTGGTTCAAGGTTGGCTCAGCCTTCCATCCTTCTGAGGTGGGTTTACAGCCCACTTAAAGAGGGCTGTAAGCACTGTGAAGTGATATATAAGTCTAAGTGCTATTGCTATCCCAGATGACCTTCATTGTCTTCTTGCTCTCGTTGCTGATGAGGCTGCTGGGCCAGGCTGTGGCCAGCTTCACACTGCAAAAGAAAAAAAGTGGTGGTAGGGAGACTGCTTTACAAAGAAATACTTAGGGCAAAGATTCTTGCAAAGGTTGCTTTGGAAATTACACTGGGGGCTGGGAAAGGCTAAACCTGCAATGGTTTGGATTGGGATGAGTCTTCGGCTAGCAACTGGTAAAATTTGCTTAACAATGCCAGTGAGGATTACCAGAACTGTGGTCACTAAGTGAATCAGCCACACACAATGTCTCACTTTATGACCACATCACTTAGCAACTGACATTCCAGTCCCAATTATGGTCATAAGTCAAGGACTACTTGTACTATAGTCAATGAATGGTCTTTCTCTATTGTGTTCCCTTAAATAGATGGAAAACCAAAGCTTTGCATGCACATCATTTGAAAAACATTGAAGGAAAATGTGATAACAACTTGACATGGGGATGACTTAAGAGAGGAACCATCAAGAAAGAAACAGACGGTTTAATACTTGTTGCTCAAGAACAAGTACTACAAACTAATGCCATGAAAGCAAAGATAAAAAAACCCACTGACGATCCAACTGCCGACTTTGCAGTGACAAAGTTGAAACTGTTTCACACTTAATATGTGAGTGCAGCAAAATCACACATACTGATTACAAAGCTAGACATGATCGAGTTGCTAAATTAATCCATTGATCATTATGTAAAAAATAAGCCCTACCTGTGTCCGAAAAGTGGGAACATAAAATGGAAAAAGTTGTTGAAACTGAGATGGTGAAGATCTTGTGGGACTTTCGAATACAGACAGATCGTCATTTGGAATACAACATGCCAGATATCATGATAGTCGAGGGCCGAAGCATACAGTTTATTGATATGGCTGTACCAGGAGATGCCAGAGTCAAAGAAAAAGAACTGGAAAAAATAATGAAATATCACGACTTGGCCATCAAAACTACACGGCTATGAATGAAACATGTAACAGTGATATCCATTGTCATCGGGGCACTTGGTACCATGTCCAAGAATTTTACAAAACACATCAAGAAATTGCAGCTTCCTGCAATAACACCAGCAGAACTGCAAAAAACTGTGCTACTTGGAACATCATATATTTTAAGAAGATACTTGGTTGATAGCTAGGATGCTGGCAGCAACCCGTATCAACCATTAGCACCAGTCAATGGTATTTGTGACACATTTTTGAATGTTCAGTTGACTGAACATCTACGCTGGCTGGGGCATGTCGTGAGAATGGCTGATGGTCGGATTCTGAAAGATCTCCTCTATGGAGAATTAGTGCAGGGAAAGTGCCTTAGAGGGAGACCACAGCTGCAATATAAGGATATCTGAAAGAGGGACCTAAAGGCCCTGGGAATGGACATTAACAACTGGGAAACCTTGACCTCCGATCGTTCAGCTTGGAGGCTAAAGACGCAGCATGGCCTTCTCCAATTCGAAGAGACACTTGTTTGGCAGGCTGAGGCAAAGAGGCAGTCCCGGAACCAGCGAAATCTGGAGGCTGGGCAGGGGACAGAATGTATCTGCCCTCAGTGTGGAAGGGATTGCCACTCTCAAATTGGCCTTTTCAGTCACACTAGATGCTGATTTAGGACCTCTTTCCAGAGCACGATACCATAGTCTCTTGAGACTGAAGGATGCCAATGAGTTGACTGAGTTTCATGTTTAATTAATAAAAGAGATAATAATAATAATAATAATAATAATAATAATAATAATAATACATATAGTCCTTGTTTAGTGACCACTGTTGGAACCAGCAATCTGGTCATTAAACAATGAAATATCTAAGTGAAACCATGAGGGTGCTTATAATCTTATAATATGCTTATGCGCTTATGATTTTACTTCTGCTTTGTTATATTCTAATTATACCACATGCTCAGTGAATATGGCAAAAAGAAATAAACAACTAATAAGTGACAGAAAAACAAAACAAAACAAAAAGAACTCAACTTCTATTGTGACTTTCTAACAAGTGAATATATATACTACTAGTCAACTGTGAAAAACCTGATGAAGAGACCGGATGGAAGACAGCTTGATATACTTAAAGATAATGAAACACCTAATTCTTTGAATGAGAATGATCTGACAAAACGTGATGTTAATCTTATCTTCAAAAATGGAGCAAAGCTTTCAATCTGGAAAACTGTAGTATACGCCGTTTGATATCATTCTGGGGAGATTTTAGAATAAACCGGGATGAAATGCTCCCGGTTCGGACCGGATCACACGATCTGGTAGCGATGGAGGTGGGTGGTCCAGAGAACCAGTAGCAAAAATCCCTGCCCACCCCCACCATTGCCCAGCTGAGCCGTGCAAACATCAGAAACTTTTTATTTAATTTTTAAAAGCATTTTTTCTACAATCTCTTTGGCCGAAAAAATACTTTTAAAAGTAAAAAAAAAAAAACCCTCTGATGATCTCGCAGCTCAGCTGGGATCATCAGAGGCTTTTAAAAGCATTTTTTCTACAACCTCTTCGGCCGAAGAGGTTATAGAAAAAACATTTTTAAAAGAAAAAAAAGCTTCTGCCGATCAGGCAAGTCAGCTGGGATCGTCAGAGGCTTTAAAAGCATTTTTTTAACAACCTCTTCAGCTGAAGAGGTGGTAGAAAAAATGATTTTAAAAGTAAAAAAAAAAAAAGTTGACCATGCCCACTTAGTCATATTACCCCCCACACACACACCAAGCCATGCCCACAGAACCGGTAGTAACAAATTTTACATTTCAGCACTGGAATAAACCCTAAAGAGAACTATTGGTAGGAAATTTCTAAACAATGTGGTAAGCACCAGAAGTCAGTTTTTCAAGAAAAAAAAGTCTTTCCAGTCTAAATTTATCTTATTTTTTTGATTGGATAACTAGCTCAGTAGATTGTGAAAATGATGTAGAAGTAATATATCTTCATTTCAGCAAAACGTTTGACAAAGTACACTGTGACATTCCGACATTCTAATTAGGAAATTGGTTAAGTGTAGGCTGGATGGCATGATAATTAAGTAGATACATAACTGGGTTGAAAACTATTCAAAGAGGGCTTAACAGTGGTAGTTCATCAAACTGGAAGCGATATCAAGTAGTAAGTATGTCATGGTTCAGTTTTGGGTCTTCTACTGTTCAATGCTTTTCTCAATGGCCTGGATCGAAGAGGTGAAGGGAATGTTTATCAGATCTGCAAAAATGGATGAAATAGCTGACATCTTAGACGGTAGAAAGGTAGAATATTCAGCTTAATATTGATAGCTCAATATTGTAAAGTTGGGATTGAAACAAGTGCATTTGTACTCACTAAAGAGACAGGAAGGATATTTACAGGTGCGGGATGGGGGATACCTGATTTGGTAATAATACTTAGAAAACAGAACTTGGAACCACAGTTGACTACACACTGAATATGAATTGGCATATTCAAAAAGAGCAAATGCAGTTTTGGTCTGAATGAATGCCAGTATAATTTCCCAACCACAGAAAACAAAATAATGATAATGCTTTGCGATGGTCAAACATCAGTGTTAAGTACTGTGTCCACTGCTAAGTACCACATTTTAAGGACTCAGAGAAACTGACAGTTTCAAAAAAAAAAGGTGCCTTATCTTGCCAGGGTGTGAAGGAGCAAGTGAGTATAAATGGAAGAAACTGTAATTAGCAAAACTCTTGTAGGTTACAGAGGTTCTCTGCGTGCGGTGCGTTTCCTTGAGTATTTCATTACCACATAAAATCCCAGAGTTCAAATCTGTAACAGAATTAGCCATAATAGCAGTTTTTAAATACCAGGAAGGCTTTCACACAGAAGAAAGTCAAGGCTTTCATTCCAGAGTGCAAGATGTGAAATAATCCATTCAAATTATAGGACAGAAGATTCCAATGCAATGTCATCTTCTTTAAAAAGTCAAAGCGGTTTGAGAACAGAACCAGAAATGTAGTGATCTTCCCCTTAGAGGATAGGGAAATGACAACTTTGGATTCCCACAGTGCAGTAGAGGTTCAGCTCAGCGGACAACGTGATCATGTTAAGCTCAGTGATTCTCTGAGAAGGTTGAACAACTTCCTCTTCTCTTTTAAATTATGAGTAGAACCCTGCTTCAACTGTGTGTCTGAGTTCTGATGGGAGGATATGGCAGTAAATCTTAGACCACAGGTCTTCAAACTTGGCAACTTTAAGACTTGTGGACTTCAACTCCTTTAAGACTTGTGGACTTCAACTCCTTTAAGACTTGTGGACTTCAACTCCAGCTATGCTGGCTGGAGAATTCTGGGAGTTGAAGTCCACAAGTCTTAAAGCTGCCAAGTTTGGGGACCCCTGTCTTAGACCTCCAGATACTTAGCCCTGTTTTCAGCAATTAACACTTAGACATGACTCAGATTCTTTTTTAACTTTATTAGATTTTTATCCTGCCCTCTATTATTTTTATCCTGCCCTCTATTACTTTATAAGTAAGTCAAGAAGATGAATGTACCTAATACATCTTCCTCCTCATATTTTCCCATAACAATAATTCTGTGAGGCGGGTTGGGTTGAGAGAGAGTCATTGGCCTGGAATCAACCAGTTGACTTTCATGTCTAAGGTGGAACTAGAACTCACAGCCCCCTGGTTACTAGGCAGTAACTTCTGAGCTTGCATTTCTCTTTTATCTATCAACATTTGAAACATTAGGCTATTTTCTGAATCTTGTCTCTTCTTTTATATGCTGTATGCTTTTCATTGGATAGCAACCTTAAACAAGGTTTTCATGCAGTGGTGGGATTTAAATAATTAAACAACCGGTTCTCTTCCCTAATGATTGGCTGGGTGGGCGTGGCCATGGTGGGTGTGGCCAGGGGGTGTTACATGCCTCCTGCACCCCCCTGGGAGCAAAAACACCCCCCCACATCCCATTTTGGGTCTAGTAGGCCTCTCTGGAGTCTCCTGGGAGCAAAAATGGGCCGTGGGGGTGGGGTGAGGGGATCGCTGCTTTCCCCATGTCCCATTTTGGGCCAGGAGGCCTCCTTGCACTTACCTGAGAGCCAAAATGGGGCGTGCGGGGACTCTTGGAAGGGTCAGAGCCAGACAGCAATTTAACTACCAGTTTGCCCGTACCGGCTGAATCCCACCATTGCCTTCATGGGTATGAAGCCCAGACACCTCCTTTATGCAAATAGGATATGATCACCCTATCCAAAACTAGTTTCTGTGGATATGACAACCAGAGAATGCATGTGCAACGTAAAAAATGCCCAACCACTCTCCCTATTGAATTTTCACCAGCTATCATTTTCTAGCCTTGAAAATGCACTCAGCTTCTGTTGTGACAGAAGCAAGACGGAGAGGATGTGCTATTCAGTGTAACCAGAACATTTGTGTCATTGATCTTTTCATGCCAGTGGTTTGGAAGTCCCACACTTAGCACACGGTTGGATGTGGCAGTGCCCCTTTTAATGGCCATCTGAGAGTTTCATCCATCACCACAGACAGCTATTTTGTCGGCACCAACCAGCTTTATTTATCAGGCCACATGGTTTGCTGAGATATCAGAGGTGGAGAATGGGGGGAGAAAGTACATTACTAGATGTCAGAAAACCAGAAGTACATAACTGATGGGCATTATTTAAGCCCCATCAATTTATAATATTAGCTTTCTCCTTTCTACCAATTAATCTCTCCCTTTCTAGAAGCCACTGAGCTGTTTTTGCTCCCTAGAAACAAAGCCAACTCCACACAAGCAAAGTGACTGTCACTTGCAATGAGCGTAGTTTTGTTTGTAGAGAGATAAACTGCTAGGAGGGCATGACTTGGAGCCCATCTTGGCTACTGCTAAGTGCCTTGCTTTGAGGTTTCTTTCAATGGGAAGTGGCATGGAAATGTTTCAAATTAATAAGAGAAAAAAGGACATGTTTTGCAACACAGAGCCATGGGCAAAAAAAAATGTCTTGCCTATCAGTGGGATATGAAACCACATGCCTAAGAAGAAAGAAAAAGAAATATGAGAGGCAGAGGGGAAATAAAGAAAGAGAGAACAAAACCAGAAATAATCCTTTCATTCCAATAGTCAAGAGACAAGCCTTTTCTATGAAAAGGAGGTCATCATCAGGACCAATCAGGGAATAGATGATGGGTAAAAAAGGTAAAGGTTTCCCCTGTCCAGTCATGTCCAACCCTAGGGGCAGTGCTCATCTTGGCTGAGGGAGCCAGCATTTTCTGAAGACAATATCTGTGATTGAGTGGCCAGCAAGGCTATATGCCAAAGGTGCATGGAACACTATACCTTCCCACCAAAGTGGGACCTATTAATTTACTCACATTTGCAAGCTTTTGAACTGCTAGGTGGGCAGGAACTGGGGCAAGTAATGGGAGCTCACCCTGTTGTGTGGAGGTAGGGTCTCAAACCTGGGCTGTCACCTCTCCAGCTGACAAGCTCAGTGTCTTTAACCACTGAGACATCATGCTCCAGATACTGATACCATTCAGTGGTGGGTTCCTCCCAGTTCGGCCGAGCCAGTAGCAGTGACAATATGATGTCACCGAACCGGTTCTCTTTGTTCGGGAGCTGGGCCCTCCCGCCACCCTCCGCCCCCTCCCGTGCTATTCTTACCTTTTCTTTGGCCCCACCCCCAATCTATTGCTGCCTCCCGAGTCCCAGCTGATCGGCTAGAAGGAAAAAAGCTCTTTAAACTCTTGCCGTGGGGTTTCAAAGGGCCGCTCTACAACTGATCAGTGTTAAAAGGCAGTGTGGTGGTAGACCAGTGCCTCCAAAAATGAATGAGTAGACCAGTGCCTCCAAAAACGAATGAGTAGACATGTGCCTCCAAAAACAAATGAGTAGACAGCTCTGCAAGCAGTTAAAAGCCTGATAGACCAGTACCTCTGCTAAATCCTAAAGAATTGTCACATGACCATCAAGCCACACCCACAAAATAAGTCATGCCCACAGAACCGGTAGTAAAATATTTTAGAACCCACCCCTGATACCATTCCATTATTTGCATGATGCTCAGCTGTGATTGAACTAGGATTCCCAGCAGGCCAATGGCAAAGGTTGCTGGGAACTGTTGTTCAGCCATATTGGAAGGGCCATATGTGCCTAAGCTTCACTGTATTGCATCAAAACACTGTATTTCTGATCTATTTATGCCAATGCTTCTTCCAACTTGTTTGACAGCCTCTCCTACAAATTCCCAAGCTTGGGAAAGAAGAATCAACTCAAGGTCAGCCATGATAAGAACACTTCACTACTTTCCATGCTGCAACTAACTTCTTTTCGAAATCCATAGATGCTTAAGATGCTTTGCGAGAACAGTTTTCAGAGGATTAAAAAAAAAGAAGTATAAAAAACTTTGGCCGGTGTTCACAAGGTCAGTCCAGGAGTGAATAATCCCTCAGTGGATTTATTTTTCCTTAGAGTAGACAAAAAAATAGCTGAGCTTTATTATTAAGTCTTCATCTTGCCATGCTTTTCTCTAGAAGCATTCCTCCCCGTTAGATTTGCTCTCTTCTTCTCTCTAAGAAGTCCACAGTGGAATTTTTTTAAACTTCTCTACTCTTTTTCACTGTGTGATACCATTTAGTATAAAAAAACATATTTTTTTCTCATTAATTACTTCAGTAGGCCTCCTGTCTTCCAATATTTATCTGCCTTCCCAGGCATCAGATCAAAGTTTCTCAGCGTTGACAACTTTAAAATGTGTGGTTCAACTCCCAGAATTCCTCCTGGCAGCAGGCTGGCTAAGGAAACCTGCAACTCTTAATGATGGTTGAGGATGAGAAAGACTGTTTTAGATAATTCCATTTGGGTGATTTGGCTGGGGAATTCTGGGAGTTGAAGTCCACATTGGATTCATGGCTGGAAATGTATAGAGTTTCTACCTTATACCAGGAAGGGCAGAGAATGTTCTCAGTTGCAAGCAAAACTGCACAGGCTAAGAAACACTGATGGATTTAGCTGAAGTAAGGTCATCATATGTAATCTCACTTCCTAGCATTATACTTGAATAGTTGATAACGATAAGCAAATATTGATTGTCCAACAGAACAGCATGAGGGTCCTTGCCAAATGGCCCATGAAACACTATCCAGGGTAGTGACAGAAAATGCTTCTGGCATTGAGACAATGTACTGTATACAAATTGGGGGTTTATTTTGAAAGAGATGTTTCTTTCTTGAAAGGAAAGCTCATACCCTTTAACAGCAGCCTCCAATACTCATCAAGTTAGCAGTCAGTTGCAGAGAGGAGAAAAATAATCTAGGTGCATGCTGGGTTTTTCCCCCTCAACTTTCATCAGTATTCCAAAGTTTCATGAGAAATCAATATGAATGTGTCATCCAACTCTAAAGAATACTGGCAAACCATTGTTTTGGAGTTAATGAGCAAGACAGAAAGGCAACAATACTTTAGATTAATTTTAAAACAATTCAGAGTATATATCAGTCCACAGGAGGAATTTATACAATTAACACACCTATAAATTCTTGCCTCTCCAATATTCCCATGAAAGCAGGACTCTTGAAACTGCAGTGACCCTAAAAGGAGCTTTTATTGGAAGGTTTGTGATAACAAGAGATCTAGGCAAGAACTGAACCGTCTCATTTAAAACCAGACATTTAAAACAATGCTAAACAAATCCCTCCCACACTACATCATTGCAGGGAAACAGAAACAGAGACTTCATATAGAGATTAACACAGTAATGCAGGAAACAGAAACAGAAACTAGAAACAGAAACTTCATATACAGACCATTCCATTCCTGCCACCTTTCCTCCAACCAAAATGTCAGCATTCCTGTAGATATACCTGGGACCTGACAACACCTCTTAAACATAATTTGGGCCTGATATAGGAATTGCTCAGAAAGTTCCCAAGCTAGTATCATTGCTTGAAAAAGCTTGGCACTCAGACAAGTCAGTCATCAACAGGTACATAGAGATAAACAACAGTTACACACCATTCAAACACAATAATAAAAAAGCTACAAAGTAAACAGAAAGACTAGAACACCTCCTTACCAGCCAATCAATATCCAGATAAATTGAGATTAACACTAGGATTAAAACCAATCAACCAACTAAACAAACAAACAAACAAACAAACAAACAAACAAACAAACTATAAACAGCCTAATCAAGGAATTACCAGGAGAAAACTTCCTCAATCCACATTGACAGCAAGCCACATTATATTAATACTGTATACTCTCTTCTAGCACTGAAAATGTTACCTAATTGGTTAAGGAAATGTCTGCAGGCAAATAGCCAAGCTCAGAGGGCATCAAGGACTCCACTTGAAAATGTTTTTGGTGCTCCTAAATGGGTAGTTGATTTTTATTTCCAATTAAAAGTTGTATTAAAATAGACAATCTGGATAACTTGCAGGTAATTTGGAATAGGTTAAAATAGCCTATTTTAATTAAGGATGTAGGAGCCCAATGGCTCACGTGGTTAGGAGACTCACTTGACAAGTGAAGGACAAGCAAGCTCACATTCAAGACCCAAGTGCTGCCATGGGGCAGGGTGAGCTTCTGTCCTTTGCTCAAGTTCCTGCCATGGACATGATAGGAGCCACCAACTAGATGTCAAGTTCAAGT
Source organism: Ptyas mucosa (assembly GCA_012654045.1). Classification (NCBI taxonomy): domain Eukaryota; kingdom Metazoa; phylum Chordata; class Lepidosauria; order Squamata; family Colubridae; genus Ptyas; species Ptyas mucosa. The sequence continues at coordinate 84,458,140 of WNWU01000001.1, forward strand.
TCAAGTTTCAAGTTTATTTAATTTATATACCGCCCTACTCCCGAGGGACTCAGGGTGGTGAACAGCCATAAAATAAAACACATTAAATACAACATTTAAAACAGATTAAAATCCAATTAAATAATTTGGCTGTGAACGATATTTAAAACCCCAATAATTTAAAACCGATTAAAATTTATATTATTTTTAAAAGAGGAGAATTAAGCCAGGCCAGCCTGGTGAAATAAAAAGGTCTTAAGAGCGTGGCAGAAGGTACGTCGGTCCGGGATCCTCCGTATCTCTGGGGGGAGCTCATTCCAGATAGTATGTGCTCCCACAGAGAAGGCCCTCCCCCTGGGGGCCGCCAGTCGACATTGTTTGGCCAACGGCACCCAGAGGAGCCCCTCTCTATGAGAGCGTACTGGCTGGTGGGAGGCCACTGGTGGCAGCAGGCAGTCTTGTAGATAACCAGGTCCTAAGCCATGGAGCGCTCTAAAGGTGGTGACCAAGACCTTGAAGCGCACCCAGAAGACCACTGGGAGCCAGTGCAGCTTGCGCAGGAGCGGTGTCACACGGGAACGCCATGTCGCTCCCGTAACCACCTGGATGGCCGCATTCTGCGCCAGTTGGAGCCTCCGGGTGCTCCTCAAGGGGAGCCCCATGTAGAGAGCATTGCAGTAGTCCAGGCAGGAATGCCAATGGTGATGTCACCAGCTAAATCTTTCAACCTGGAAGCATCTCAGTGCCTCTGACATGAGTTCGGTGTGATTAAAGGATTAGAGTCTTAAATGATGTTAAATTAGAATTGGATGACTTTAGGATGAGGGTTATCTATAACTGTCTGTCTATCAGCAACAAACATGCTTAATATTCCTTCCTCTTATTTTCCACATCTATGTGTGTTTAGAAGTGAGAATTACAACTTTTACTTTGAATAATCAGTGCAACCAGACAGTTTAGAACAACAAATTTATACAGTTCTCTTAGTAGGTTATTTTTTTTTTGTATCAAATTTTTTATTTTATTTTACATATACATATGAATGTGTGAACAGTGTGGCACCTGGGTATCATACATTTTAATACAAATTAAACTAGTAATATTAATCATAATTGTTACATTCAACCAGCTTATATATTTTGAATAATAATATACATTTATATTAAGTTATAATCTTTCATTATTAAATTATTCCATGTTTCAATATATTGTTCTAATGCCACTCACCATATTATTTAAACATACATAATAATACCGCCATTCAATTTATAAACTTCCTCCTTGTTATTGCTTTTATTTTATCATGTAAAAATGTGTATACTAATATTCCCCCCTTCTCTTATTTCTGTCTCTATTCTGACTTTTGATCATGTCACCTTTTTATTAAAATACATTTTCTTTCTATCCAACATCTCTTGCCCACCTTGGTGCTTTAAATACTGTTCATTTGTAGATTACCTCCCATATTTCACTCTTTGCATCTATTTGTATTAAGATACAAATATTCATTATTTCATTATTCAATGTTTCAATACATAATTCTAATACCAATCACAATATTATTTAAACATACAAGATTATTCTAATCTTATTCTTTACAATCATCAAATCTATATAATTCTAATAGTAATACACATGTTTATATTAAGGTATGTTCTTTCATTATTTAATTGCTCAATGTTTCAATGTATTATTCCAATGCCAATCACAATGTTATTCAAACGTACTTAATAATACAATCATTCAATCTCTAGTTTTCCCATTTTATTATTGCTTTTATTTCATTCTATAAAGGTATGTACGTATATACAAATGTTTCCCCATTCTCTTACTTCTACCTAACTTATAATCATGCTACCATTCTAAAAAAGAAGGGAAAGAAAGAGAGAGAGAGAAAAAATAAATCAAAACAACAACAAAAAATCATTTCCTTTCTATCCATCGTCTCCTGCCTGCTTCACTACTTTGATTTCTACTCTTTTTTTGACTTGCCTCCCATATTCTTCTCTTGGATCTTTAATCTCTGTCTGCATCTACATCTTGGCTATTCAATCTAGGTGTTTCTCCCAACTCTACCTTCTTCCACTGCCTAGCTTTCAAAATATCTACCCAGATTCCTATCTCCCTTTCAAAAGTGTCTTCCTGTATCTCCAATTCTCTTTTTAACTCTCTTAAAATATTTTCCCCCTGGTTTAATTCATCAACCATTGTTATTTTTATTATTATATCCTCCTTGTCTTCTTTTGTTTGCTGGTTCCTTGGTTCTATCTTTTCCTCCATTCCTTCTGTTGGCTCCTCACTTTTCTGAATGTCTTGATCTTTACTCATTATCCCTCATATAGTATTTTCCATATTTTCCATAATCTCCTTAAATCCTTTCTCCATAATGTCCTTTGTGCTTTGGAAAATCAACACCATCTCCTTCAAAGTTCCACTCATTTCCTCCTTATGGAGCATCTTATTTTGTTTTAACAAATCCCACTTTTCTCCAGTAGTCCAAGAACCATTTATTCAGACCTAAAGTTGCCCTTTAGGAAGTACACTGCTCACATAGGTATTCCATAGGTAGTCAATCAGTTCCATTTAAATAGTCCCAAGAGTTAGTCAAAGCCTCTTTACGTCCTCTTTAGAGATACAATCTTCTAGCATAACATTCAGGGGTTGTTTTAATTGAATATCTTCCTTGTTCTCATATTTAAGTCTCCAGTAGTTGTGGGGTAGTTAGATATTACCCGGTAAGTATTCCCATACTTGTATATTTTCCTTCTGTCAACAGGTGGCACTCTCAACTTAAATTTTGGTAGTGCAACTAGTCAGTCTAATTTTAATTGTTTGAATCATAATTTTAATTGTAATTCAATTATAGAAGCAGGATAAGTTTTTAAAGTAAATAATTCCAGAATTTTAAGATGCCTTCCTGTTACCACATCTTCCCAGTTTAAGAGTCCAATTTTCTGCATTATTAGAAATTTATTGTTTTTCTCTCTTTAAGTCTTTTCCTTCTGGTCTGGTATTTTTCTCAGAATGCTTAATCACCACTTTAACAGGTTATTCTGAGCAAATAGTTCTAAATTGTTCCTTGGGGTTAGGTTTTAAGTAAAAAAGAATCCTCTCCCCCAGTTCCAGCCACTGTTCACCTACTTTGCTCCAGCACCAGTCTTAGTTGTTCCTCAGTTGTCTCAGCTTTGTGGCAGCCATATTTCGTCTGCCTCTTCTCACTGTGGCTGAGAGGGAAAGAGAACCCCAGGTCAGATAAGACAGTTGTAACTCTCTGCAACTCCACAGCGCACTCCTCTTTGCTTCACCACCCCTACAAGAATGCTTTGACTCCTTTTGGAGCACACCAACAGGGAGAATTCAGCATGGGAGCGCGGAGACCCGCTCTTCATGTCTGATCCCACCATGACGTCAACCGGAAGTGATTCTTAGTATGTTGTTGAATGTGGGCCATCATGTTAAGCCATTATTTCTTTAAGTATGTCATGTCACTTGAAAAGAGTAATGATCCAGCTTTTAATGTCATTCTGATTGGTCTTAAATATAACTATGATTGTTTTGTATTCCACAAGCATTTCCTTTTCCAACAGATTGTTGAGCACAATCTACATGTTGATACTCTATAAATTTTCAGTGTATATCTACAAAATAATTATTTCTTTGTGGTCCTATATTTCTTTTTTCCAACCTGGTGCCCTCCCTGAATTCTTTGTCAAACTAGCCAATACATTTGGAGAGCCCCATTTGGGACTCTCAGTTAGCTATATAAGCAGCCCAAGTGTACATGCTGTCAAGGAACATTTTAGGAACATTCGCTCTTATAGTCCCAGAACAACAATTCATACTTTTACATTCCCAATTTAAATTCCTAAGGCAATATCCCAACAAAAACATTCTAAAACAGTTCAGTCACTTCTAACTAAAAACATGGTGAAACATTGAAACAATAGTGGCAGTCTAAATAATAAAGTTCCAGAGAAAATAGCAAGGTAGCATTTAGCTTTTGCAAGAATTCTCCCGAGGCCAAACTAAACTATTATGATTAGGAAAGAAGAGAAAAACTTGGCCTGCATCTCAAATTTAATAAAGGTATCAGGCAGGCTTTTGACAAGAAAGCATTCCACAAAACATATAAACCTGCTGAGTACTGAACTCTAAATTATCTAATAAGGTCGGGATGCTAGAGATAAAGAAACATGGCATCACTTCTGAAAAGGTCCTGAGCAAGCTAAAAATTCCTCTTAGGTATATACCAGTCGTGGAATTAACATTTTTTACTACCAGTTCTGTGGGCATAGCTTGGTGGGCATGGTGTGGCTTGGTGGGCATGGCTTGGTGGGTGTGGCAGGGGAAGGATACTGCAAAATCTCCATTCCCACCCCACTCCAGGGGAAGGATACTGCAAAATCCCCATTCCCACCCACTCTGGGGCCAGCCAGAGATGGTATTTGCTGGTTCTCCAAACTGCTCAAAATTTCTGCTACTGGTTCTTCAGAACCTGCTGAATAGCACCCCTGGTATATACACTTGTTTGTTAGCAGTAAAAGGAAACTAGGCTGCCAAAGAACCATCAAAGTGGACACTAGCCAGAACATAGAATGACTCAAAGAAGCAATGCAAGATCAGAAGACATTGAGACACCTGGCCCATAGAATCGTAAGAGCATGACATGTATGAATGGACACCATCATCACAATCATCTATTTATTTAAATCAGGAGTTTCCAACCTTGGCAACTTTAAGACTTGTGGACTTTAGCTCTCAGAATTCCCCAGCTAGTATGGATTGGATACCCCTGGTTTAAATAAATAAGCTAACATCCATCACAATCCTATGAAGAACAGCATAGAGCAGTAGTCCTTCAGGCTGATCTAATTTATGTCTAGTTTGGGTTCCAGGACTAAATCTTGCAGAGCTTGGAAAAATCTAAAGTCTGTTCCAAGGTTAACTGACAATATGCAGTTTCTCTTGAGCCATGGTGATGCAGTGATTAGAACGCAGTATTGCAGACTAACTCTGCATTCCACCACCAGGAGTTCAATCCTGAGGGGCTCAAAGTTGACTCAGCTTTCCATCCTTCTGAGGTCTGTAAAATGAGGTCCCAGATTGTTAGGGGCAATATGTTGACTCTATAAATCGCTAAGAGATGCTATGAAGCAGTATATAAGTCTAAGTGCTATTGCTATTCTTCAAAAATCATAGACTGATATATCCAAATTGAACCAGTGCCTGGCTTAATAAGCAATACCCTTTGACTGATCATCCAAGTTCTTTGTCAATTGATCAATTGATCATTGATTACATTTGCATGAAACCAATATAGTTTGATATTTTGTGACATTTCTTCCTTATTAAAAATGGAAGCATGCACTTTGTAGCAAGCCTCTTCTTGGGAAAAGCAATACACTCTTGGCTGAGAGAATGGGGGTGTCTCTTTCGAAAACGAGACCTCTTTCCACAGGCAGTTCTTTGCAGATTGCATTTTATTCTTCAAAAATCAGATTTGGAAGGGCAGCTTTATATGCAGTCCCATTTTTCATAAGCCATTCATCTAATTCAGGGATCAGTATGCCTTTCAGGTACTGGATACTCTTGCTGCTTTATACAATGTTGCCAGGCAACCTCAACAAAATCTCATGTGATCTCATGTGAAAAGAGATTTTGTGAGCTTCTTGCAAGGATTTTCTTTTTCGAAATGGAGATCAGCTGGTGCTCGACACATGCATAATGACTCTTCTTCAATCAGACTGATTAAATACTGAACATTCCTTTTTATCATTTATAGAAATAAGGAAAAGTAGTTCCCTGCTCTATTTGAACTGCTCCTGCAATAGCAAAAGCTTTTACCTTCCCTCCTCACTCTTGGGATCCTATCCATCACCCTACTTTCTCTTCATGCACCTCTAAGTCACTTGCTAAATTGGACCATAAGAAAGGCTGAGCGCCAAAGAATTGAGGCCTTTGAACTATGGTGCTGGAGAAGAATCCTGCGAGTCCCTTGGACTGCAAGGCGAACAAACAAGTCAGTCCTAGAGGAGATCAACCCTGATTGCTCTTTAGAAAGCCAGATATTTTGGCCACCTAATGAGAAGGAAGGATTCACTGGAGAAGAACCTAATGCTGGGAAAGATTGAGGGCAAAAGAAGAAGGGGACGACAGAGAACAAGGTGGCTGGATGGAGTCACTGAAGTAGTCAGCATGAACTTAAATGGACTTCAGAGGATGGTAGAGGACAGGAAGGCCTGGAGGAATGTTTTTTTTTTTTAATTGAAAAAGTTTTAACAATACAAATTTTTCCCCCTTTTCCCCCCCCTCCCTAGCCACACATTGTAAAATACATATAAAAACAATATATAAATCCTTCCCATCCCCACCCTAACCCTCCCCCTCCTCCCTCTTCCCTCCCCCCCTTGACTTCCATTATATGCAATATTAATATTCCCAAACAATATATATGTTATTCAAACTTCCATATCTTTTTTTCTATATTTACTAACATAATAACATAATCATCTCAGCTAAAAGCGATATAATATTTTCTAGTCTGATACTTATTCTGTACATACTCAATCCATAATTTCCATTCCTGTATATACTTCTCATGCGTCTGATCTTTTAAAAAAGCTGAAACCTTTGCCATTTCTGCAAATCCAGCCATCTTCTGGGTCCATTGGTCAACAGTCGGTAAGACATCACTCTTCCAGTGTTGGGCAATCAACAACCTAGCTGCTGTCACCATATACAAAATCAGTTTAGTTTCACCCAGTGTAAAGTCTTTAACTATACCCAATAGAAAAAATTGCGGAGAAAATTGTATTTTTTTCTTTAAAACATTTTGCATAACCCACCAGATTTTTATCCAAAAAGCCCTCACTTTCCTGCAAGTCCACCAGATGTGATAATATGTAGCATCTAAGCAATCACATCTCCAACATTTTGGCTGCACATTAGGGTACATGCAAGACAATTTCTTGGGGTCTAAATGCCATCTATAAAACATTTTATAAAAATTTTCTCGTAAATTTTGTGACTGAGTAAATTTAACGTTCTGAACCCATATTTTTCCCCGTGTTTCCAACATAACTGGTTGAGAGAAATTTTGTGCCCATTTAATCATACAGTCTTTAACTAGCTCATTTTCTGAGTCTCTTTCTAACAGAACATTATAAACTCTCTTAATATGCATTGGACCTGTCTGCTTTATCTGTTCAACCAATTCTACTTCATATTCCATTAAACCAGTTTGTTGATCTTCTTTCCATCTCATCTGTAATTGATTATACTGCAACCAAGTCAATGATTTCCCTTCTTCCAACAGCATATCCAAAGTCTTCAATCGCCACCTGCCCTCTTCAGAGTAAAGTAACTCTTTATATAAGAAACCCCCGAGTGACTTAATATTTGTATTCCACATGGTATCAGCAAGATCCAGCCAAAACGGAATCTTATAATCCCAATTAGTTCGGTGCCTTCTCCAGACTCTCAGCAAAGCATTTCTAAGTAGATGACTGTTAAACACTTTGTCCACTTTATTATCATAAAACAAATATGCATGCCATCCCCAAACCAGGTCATGACTTTCTATATTCAACAAATCAGTCTTAGTTTTCCCAAACCAATCACTTAATTGTATCAATGCAGTTGCTTCGTAATATAGTCGAAGGTTTGGGAGTTTAAGACCACCTCTCTCACGAGTATCTTGCATTATTTTCAGTTTAACTCTTGGTTTTTTATCATTCCAAATAAATTTGTTCAGTCCTTTTTGCCATTCTAACAATGGTTTATCTGATTTAAGCACCGGTATCATTTGAAATAAAAAGATCAGTCTAGGTAAAACATTCATCTTTACTGCTGATATTCTTCCAAGCAGTGATAACTGCAGTTTCTTCCAGTTTTGCATATCTTTTTGTATCTTTTGCCACAGAACCTCATAGTTATTTTGAAACAGTTTAGCATTGGAGTCTGTGATTTGTACTCCTAAATATTTGACCTTTGAAACAATCTCGAAACCTGCCGTTCTTTCCAATTCCTTTTTTTTGCTCTCTGTCAAATTTTTGACAATCATTTTAGTTTTCTTCTGATTCAACCTAAAACCAGATACCATACCATAATCTTCTATGATATTTTTCATCTGGATTATTGAATTCATAGGTTGTGATAGGGTAACCACCAGGTCATCTGCAAATGCCTTAGTTCTGTAGTCCTCTTGCCTTATAACTATTCCAGTCAAGGAATTCGAATCCCGTATTGCGTTGAGTAAGACTTCTAAAGTTAAAATAAATAATAACGGGGATAATGGACAACCTTGTCTGGTGCCTTTTTGTATATTGAAATTCGATGTTAAACATCCATTAATAATAAGTTGTGCATATTGTTCTTGATAGATTGCACCAATCGCTTGTATAAACCTCTCCCCCAAATCCATTTTTTCCAAAGTCTTAATTATAAAGTTCCAATTCACTCGATCAAAGGCTTTTTCCGCATCCAAAAAAACCAGCACTGCAGAGATCTGTTTATTCTTATCTAGATAGTCCATTAAATCTATAACTTGCCTAACATTTTCCTTCATATATCTGCCTTGAATAAATCCTGCTTGATCATGATGAATTATCTTTTGAATAACTGGCATCAATCTGTTGGCTAATACTTTTGCAAAGATTTTATAGTCTGTGTTTAATAAAGATATTGGTCTATAATTTTCTGGTTTCTTAGGACCTGATTCTTCTTTCGGAATCAATGAAACAAAAGCTGTTTTCCATGAGGAAGGTATCTTACCTCCTAATTGTATATTACAAAATAAATCTTTAAGATGCTGAATCATTTCTTCCTGTAAAGTTTTATAATAAATTGCAGTTAAGCCATCCGTCCCTGGAGCTTTAGCTGTTTTTAATTGTTTTATAGCAAAACTGATCTCTTCCACTGTTATCAATTGTTCCAAGCTTTTCTTTTGAGTCGTTGAAATTTTTGAAATTCTCTTGTTTTCTAAATATTCATCTATAGTAATATTCTGTATGTCATCTTTAGCATATAACTCAGTATAATATTCCAAAAAGGCTTTTTTAATTAGATCTTGTTGATAAACTTCTTTATCAGCATATTCAGTACTGTCAATAATTCGTGTCGATGCTTGTTTCCTCAAAGTATACGCCAACCACCTGCCCGGTTTGTTAGCATTGGAAAAGGTATTATGCTTTGCAAATTGTAAGTTAGTTGCCGTTTGGTCTGCTATAAGCATTTGAAATTGATCCTTCAAAAGTTTTATAGCCATTTGTAATTTTCCGTCTGTTGGTTTTTGTATCAATTGTTGTTCTTTCTTTTTTATCTCAGATTCCAATTGTAGTCTTTTCTTCTGCTGATTCTGCCTGTGTTTAGAATTCATTTGGATTAGTACTCCCCGCATATATGCTTTACCTGCATCCCAAACTGTTTCAATAGGGGTACCTTTGTTCAAGTTAAGTTTAAAAAACTCCTTTAAATGCTTTTTAAGTTCAACTATATTTTTTTCATATCTAAATAGATTCTCATTTACTCTCCAGGATCTTCTTTCTCTTTTGCCCATCTCAATTTCCATCCAGACCGGACTGTGGTCAGTCAAAGTCCTAGGAAATATCTTTATTTTCTTTACTTTAAAAAGTAAATTAGAAGTTAAGAGAAAAAAGTCTATTCTGGAAAAGGATTTGTGCCTGTCTGAGTAAAAAGTAAAGTCCAATTCATTTGGGTTTCGAATTCTCCAAATATCTTTCAGTTCCAAATCCTCTTTCAGTTCAAAAAAAGCTTGTGGTAATTTATTCCCTATTTTAGCCATGGTTTTTTTATCCAATCTAGGTTGGATTACTCCATTCCAGTCGCCCATTATTATAATGTTTGAATAGTCCCAATCCAGAATTTTTAAATGAAGTAGCTTGTAAAAATTTTCCTGCTGTTGATTTGGGGCATATATTCCGACCAGCAAAATTGGTCCACCATCTGCAATAACTTCAATTGCAATATATCTTCCATCTTTATCTGCTTCTATAATTTTAGCTACAAGTCTCTTATTTATATATATCACCACTCCATTCTTCTTTTCCAGATTTGAAGCAGCAAATTGCATTCCCAATTTTGAATTTATCAAGTATTTCTGATCTTGCAATTTTACATGAGTCTCCTGTAAACAGATAACATCATTATGAAATTGTCTCAAATAGTGAAATATCTTCCTTCTTTTTTGCGGAGAATTCAATCCGTTAACATTCCAAGACAAAAATTTAAGTGCCATTTGACCCTGTCTGAAGTTTTGAGAGCAATTGTTGAAGATTCTCTCCTACGGTAGCAATCTTCGGTTTAGCTCCTCCCATGACTTCAGCTTGCTGCTTATCTTTAGGTCTTTTCTCACGCTGTGGCTTTATATATTCTTGCTGCTGTTGCTTCATTTGTTTAGACATTGCTCTGGTTATGCGTTGCTCTTCCACTTTAGATGTTGTTACTTCCAAAGCCATCGCCTCCTCTGTGATGGTTTTAGACATTTCTTCCAAAGGAGAAGCTTCAAATGGCGCAAACGGGTCAACCACAACACCACCTGCTGCTCCCATTAATTCTCTTGCCTCCCTTTGCGACTGCCTTATTTGTGCTTCTGTTTCTTGATCAATCTCAGCTTGTAATTGAGCTTCCTTATCTATTGGTGAAGATGTGCGTGGAGGAGGAGAGCCCACTTTCAAAACGTTGTAATAAAATTCTTCTGCTTTTTCAATGGTGTTAAGGCGGTATCTCACTCCTCACAGCCTGAGTATTACACCTATTGGCGCATCCCACCTGAATTGTATGTTCTGTCTTTTCAATTCTGCCACCAAAAATCCAAAATCCTTTCTATCTCTTAACATTTTAGGTGGTAATTCTTTATAAACTCCGATCTCACTTCCATCAACTTGAACTGTTGTAACAAAAGAATTTTGCAAGATTTCATTTCTCATTCTTCTGTCTGTAAAATATATAACCACATCTCTAGGCAGTTGTCTTTGTACCGCCACACGAGAATTAACTCCATAGACCTTGTCCATCTTACACAAGACCAGATCTGGTTCCACTTTAAACATAACTGCCAAAGCCTCTGCACAAATTTTCCTAAGATCTTCCCTGGTATTCTCTTTTATACCTCTCAGTCTGATAGCATATTCCATTGATCGAAATTGCATCATAGTAATCTTATTTTGCATTTTTTGTGTAACTTCTTCAATTTCTATAATTTTTGAGTCAGAAGCTCTAAATTTGGTCTCCATCTCTGAGGCAAGATTCTCCACTTTTTTATCAATCTGCAACACTACCTCAGACAGACCTTTAACCACTGTTTGAATATCTTGTTTAACTGCATCATATTTCTCTTGAACCATTCCTTTGACCTCCTTCTCTGATCTTTGAATTTCTTTAATAATAAGATCATATTGGCTTTCTTCCTTTGTCTGAGATTGCAACTGCGCTGTTTGAGGCTGTTTCTGTTTATGTGTGGGGGAGCCCCCCCCCCCCGGTTGCTTTGTTACCATTTTACCTCTTAAGGATCTTCCTTTTCCACAAACTCTAGCAAATTTTCCCAAAAAGTTCTCCAGATTCAATCAGGTCTATAAAAGTCAATTGGTATTTTTTATTCTATTTTATTTTGTTTTTTTGGGATACTTCTGCCTCTTCCAGCTGGATTTGTTACTTTAAAATGTAACCGGATACAATGATCAGATTACTTTCGCTTTCAGCTTTTTCCACTGAAAACAAGCGCCATTTTTTCCCCCTTTCTCAGAGCCAAATTACTTTCACTTTAAGAACTCTTTAAAATAGTCCAAGAAGCTTCCAATACTTGCTATTTAGTGAGAAGTTTGAGATCTTCCTTATTTTTCGTTGTTATTGGTAATGCTGCCGCGCTGTCTTGTTCTGCTTTAAAGCAGTTTCCCAGTCGTCCGGAGCTTCAGCGGGGTGGATAGGGAGTCCCACCCTGTTAACTCCCCAGAAGCAGGAAAAGCTTTCTGGGGGTCTCACAGGGGACTCTACCTGCAGCCGCCGGCTCTCCTCACAAGCACCTCAGGTCTCGGAGTCTTTCGAGCCGTTTCAATTGCCGAAACGACTCTTTTACGAGCGATCGGGCTGGCAGTCTTCAAAGGACCGTCCGCAACAGCTGACGGCAACAGCGGAAGTCCGAGGAATGTTGTCCATGGGGTCACGATGGGTCAGACAAGACTTCGCAACTAACAACAACAACAAATTCACTTGCTAAAATAAGACACCTGAGACCAAGCTAAGTCCAAAATGCTAGAGAATTCCTAGAAGACTGGCACTCAGACAAATCAGCCATCAACAGACACACAGATAAATAATATTCCTACCATTCAAAAGAGACAATCAAATAGGTAGAAAGGAAACAAAAAGACCAAAATACTTTATCAGCAATCAACAAATTACTCAAATTAGCAGAGATTAACACCAACTTTAAGAGTAGACCAACAAACAAGTTGTAAACAGCAACCCAATCAAGGAAGTAACAACTCAAACAAACAAACAAACAGTGATCAACAGCCTAAACAAGGTACTGATTAGGACACCTAGAACCACCAACACTGACAGTGCAAACCATTAGAACAGGGGTCTCCAAGCTTGGCAACTTTAAGACTTGTGGACTTCAACTCCCAGAATTTTGCTGGCTGAGGAATTCTGGGAGTTGAAGTCCACAAGTCTTAAAATCGCCAAGCTTGGAGACCACTACACTAGAATATATCAGAGAACAAACCCCTGTCCCTTCTACACTGATGATGTTACCAAAATAGGTAGTGAAACATCTGCAAGAAAACAATTAAGCTCAAAGACTGCCAAGGAACCCACAGTTCAACCCTGAACTACAAATATTCCCTTCCGTTGGTATCATCTGCTCTCACTCTGATGGGGTGCCTTTGCTAAGAATTGCAATATACGGTACATGGGAAAGATATTCTTTCCTTGGACATCTCACCCCTTCCTTCCTTAAGAAGCTTCATTTGAGAGGGAAAGGAAATAGAGAAGTGAAACATTAATATCTCTCAATTACTTCTCCCAACACCAGGCAACCGGTTCTGTGATTAATTCACTTGCAACTGTTTATGGAACACAACAGATTGTAATACAAAAACCTCTGTCTCAGATTGCGCTTGAAAGAGCCCTAATCCCCTTTTCTAATTCAATTATTTTGTAGCACTTGAGTCAAATGGGTGTTCCGGCTCTAGACCGAGCAGTGAAAATACCTGTGCCGGGAGCAAGATGTTCATGAAATTCTATTTCTATATCATGTTTGCATGAACATTCCTGTGCCAGGCCCATTAAATTGCCTCACTCCATCAAATTACCTGCTAATCAGAAACACTTCATGCTACAATAAGCCAGCAGAACAGAGCTGATGTTAATGGAGTCTTTTTGAGCAATGCAAACATGATTCAGAAAAGGTGGGGGGGAGGGACGAAAGGGGTGGAATGAGAAGCCAACCAGATGCAGCTCCTCTTTATTGGGAGGTAGGGATTTCCTCCAGAACAACACTGAAGGTTTCATAAAAATGCTTACCTTTTCCCACAGCTTGTTAGTTCATCAGGATGAAAAAACGAGTGTTCAGGCTTTTTTCCCCCCAATTCTTGAACTGCTGTTGGCTTAAATCAAAAACAGGTGTTTTTTTTAAATGCGGTTGAATAAAATGGTTATCTCATTACAGGTAATACTCGACTTATAACAGCTTGTTTGGTAACTATTCGAAGTTACAACACTGAAAGAAGTGTCTTACAACTGTTTTTCACACTTACAACCATTGTAGCATCCTCATATGTCAAGCCTGAATGTGATTGGGGTGTGGGGTTGTTTGTTTCCTTGGATATCCTAGTGCAAATTCAGCTTGACACAGCTTGGAACTGGAGGGGGATGGAGCCGTCAGTCAAGACATCATTCCTAACTGTTGAGTCGGCCACATTCCACCATCTGGCTGTCCGGAGGAGAAGGAGGAGAGATGTTGCTGAGCAACCAGCTCCCATTCTGGTTGGACAATGTGACCAATGTTTTGGAAACTTGAGAAACTGAAAACTTATATTGAAGTGAAAAGCCCAGAAATGTTAGCACTGGCTTTTCACCAGTTAGTGCCAATATGATGTATCTAAATAAATTTGTACTTTGAAAAACAGGAATGCCTCTGAGTTCAATTTACGGTGGATGCATTACTTGGAACCTGACAATAGTCACATGATTAAAATTCAGATGCTTGGCAACTAACTCATATTTATGACGATTGAAGTATCCTGGGGTCATGTGATCACCTTTTGCTACCTTCTGATAAACATATGAGGAAGCCAGATTCATTTAACAACCATGTTACTAATTTAACAACTGCAGTGATTCCATTTAAAACTATGGCAAAAAAGGTTGTGAAATGGGGTAAAATTCACTTAACAACTATCTGATTCAAATTCTAAACTCAAAACGATGCTATAGGGCACTGCACGTCACAAGGACAGTTTTTTCCCCCATGCCATCACTCTGCTAAACAACTATTTCCCACAAGACTGTCTAACTATCTAGAAAGGCAGTATTACCATCATTATTCTTATCTTCCCTATTCCCTATCTCTTTATCTTCTTATGACTATAACTTTGTTGCTCGTATCTTACAATTTATATTGTTTACTTAGTATCTTAGTATGATTTCTGTTGATTGCTTATTTAGCATCCAGGACTATCATTAAGTGTTGTACCTAATGTTTTATGATGAATGTATTTTTATGATGTCTATGATAATGATCCATCATTATTGTTGTATGTACACTGAGAGTTTGCACCGGAGACAAATCCTAAGATGTAGGTTGCGGTATGCAGATTCTCCATAATATAAAAATAGAGAAGGATGAGGTGGAAAAAAGCTATGAGCTCGGTGTAAATCAGCTAAACTCTAACTAAACAATTGCTTTGCTTTTGAAAAGTCAATCCAATTCAATTTGGCAATTATAATTGGTTCAGAAAAACTAATCCTATTCAATTCTGGCATCCTAATCAAATTGGGCCGATTCAGATTTCCAAATCAATTCAGGAAACATTGTTTCTGCATGAGCAGAAGTGCTCAAATCGATTTTGAGGCATCCAGTTCAATTCAGTGATTCAAAGTGGCTTCCCCATTCAATCCGAAAGGTCAATTAAATTGAGAGATTTGACTAAATTGCTTTTCAAAGCAAAGATCCCAAGCAAATACTGTAGTCACACACTTCTAAACACTACTCAAGCATCTCTTGGAATGGGTGTAGACAAAGACATATCGTGCTCAGCACACAACAAGGACCTGAAATGGACCCCTAATTCACCCAAGGGGATGACCATAGCAACCTGTTATGTTCTCCTAATCTAAACCCTGAAAAAGTGGTCCTCTCATTTTTCAAGCAAAATACACTCAAAGGATAATTTTTCCATAGCTTCTACAGTTTCAAACCCCTGAAACTAAAGCTTTAAAATGGCCAAGTTCTCTTTAAGCCCAGAATCTGTGTCAATTAAAATACAGAAAGAGAACATCTGGGCCAGGAGCCAGTTTTTTTCCCTTGCAGTTGTCTTTTCATGTTTCCCAGAAAGCTTCCTTTAATACCAGGCTGAGAAATTCAAAATCTTTTTCCTTCTCATTCACAGGTGTGATAAAAGGGAAGTTGCTTTTAGAAATGGACTCAAATGAAAAGGCATGCCTACCCTTAGTAGTGTTTGAGTGTTCCTAATGTGTTAATATCTTGCATCAGGAAAGACGGGAGATTATGGGGGAAGATAGTTGACAGAGAGGAGTTAGCTAATTGGCTACTAGAGATAGTTGATAAAGGGAAGTGATAAGCATAAATTACTTCTGGGTTAGGGGAAATTTTCAGAGTTTCCTGTGAAAGAAAGAAGAGCTGGAATAATTTAGAACATGGATACTATTTAGGAGACGATATTAATTTATGCTTTTGTTGAAGTGTGTATGGTTGCAACTATAACTTTATTAACTAGTTCAACTAGGAACAAGGAACAAGCGTGCCGTGAACTGTCTGACAGCTCTTATATACCGAGCTGTCAGACAGCCTGGACCAATACGTGAGCAGGGACTTCCCGCGCGATCCTTGCACGCATCTTAGCCAATCCGCATTGGCTAGCAACAGCCCCGCCGGAGTGGAGTCGTAACCGCAAGGTCTCAACAAATATCATGGCATGTACTAAAGGATCGGGGCTTTGACTCTGATGCCAGATCTGCCACGTTTCAGATTTTGATTTCTCCTCCCTGAAAGATGCCAAACTAAGATGCTAAATCACCATGAGAGATTTAGTGGTATATAAACTGTCTCCTCAAATGTAAATAGGTGTTGTGACCCAGATCCAAGTAGGTAGTATTTGACACAAACAGTTCCAAAATAAACAGACTTTATTAGAACAGCTGAGAATTAACTCATTCTCAGCATAGTCCAAACTAAATCAAAACAAATTCTTCATAACACAAATTCTTCAGTCTAATCACCAACCTTGGTATAATTAGGCAAACTGCCAAAGGCTTCTCTTCTCTCTTCAGAAGCAGAAGATGCCACCAAGAGATAAGTGCAGCAAGACAAGAACAAGTCTATCAACGTTGTTTCCTGACAAAGAGCCCAAGAGCTGTTGCTGGTCTTTTAAGCCTTACAGGAGGGGCCAATCATCTCTTGGCCCTACTCCTGAGTCGTCCTCTTTGCTTTAGCTGCTCTTGCCTTCTGGCAGCTCTTCTCATACAGGCTCCTCCTGTTCCTCTGCCTCTCTACTGTCAACCTCTGGATGCTCCGGAGTCCACACATCACTCCCTGATGGCCCTTGCCCCATCTCTGCCTCTGACGCAGAGCCCTTATCCATGCCTTTTCCCAGCCTCCAGGATTTGCCCATGTTCTTTCTCAGCCCAGGGCCGGATTTAGATGGAAAGAGGCCCTAGGCTATTCCACTTATGAGGCCCTTTCACCTCCCATTTTTAAGTTTGTAAATTACATGAGAGATAATAAAAGGCCCCTCTTGATCTTGAGGCCCTAGGCTGAAGCCTAGTTAGCCTAAAGGAAAATCCGGCCCTGTCTCAGCCTCATCGCTGTCTAACTCCACTGCCAGCTCTGCAGGCTGCTGGTGGACCACAACAATAGGGTGGACTCATATGCAATATCTTTGCTTTGTTTAAATTTAGACTTTCCAATATGAAGTACCGTATTTTTCGGAATATAAGACGCATCTTAGTTTTGGGGGAGGAAAATAAGAAAAAAGCTGATTGGCAGGTGGATCGACCTCCTGAAATACCCCCAGTCAACTGTTTCCAGAGGTGAATTTTAGCAACAGGTTCCTTGATTGTGAGCTCTGTGCCTTTTTTTTTTTTTGCTTTTTTTTTCCTGCCTTTAAAACTTCTGAAATTCTGTTTCAGAAAAAAGTTTTTTTCCTGCCTCTGAAAGCCTCCGAAACAGAGCTTCAGAAAAAAAGCCTCTGAAGCTCTGTTTGGGGGCTTTTTTTCTGAAGCTTCATTTCTGATGCTTTTTTCAGACTCTGAAACCTCCGTTTGAGAAGCCGGGCGGGGCTATATTCGGAGTATAAGATGCACCCAGATTTTTACCCTCTTTTCTGGAGGGGAAAGGTGCATCTTATACTCCGAAAAATACGGTATTTATTTTTTGCTTTCATGATGTAGGAAGAAATATCCAGGTCCAGTTCCAAGCTGGGAGAAAGGCACTGGAGACAAAATGGAGGCTGGAGGCTCATTGGAAAGAGGGTCCATTTATTGATGAACAGAAGCACGTGTTTGTGGTTCTGGTGCAGCTGATCCTGTGGAGTTGAGAGTGAGGCATTTTTATACCTTCTCTTGGGCTTTGCACTTGAACTTCCTGTTTCTTTGCAAGAACATGTATTCTATTGGCTGTTGTCAGACTCCTCTGGTGCCATGTATAAATCCTAGGAGTTTGTCTGAGCTAAGCTTGGTTGAAGTTTGGCTGATGCAATGAAGGGGCTTGTTGGGCCATTCCTATTGTGGTTGAGGGCTAGCCCTACCTTTGTTCAGACCTTGCTGCAGGGAGTAATGGATTACCCAATCTACATTTCTAAAAGCTAGCCTCAGCTTAGTATCTGCTTGGGGGGCAGGGTGCTGGGGCTGTGAGTTTCTGTCTCCCTTAAGATTTTTATTTCTCTTTTAGGGGAAATATTTTATCCTGCCTTTTTTTTTTATAGTAGTTCTCAAAAAAAAATTCATTCTTCTAGGAGAGGGGTGGGTGCTAACTTTCTACAACGTGTTAAAAATGTATGCTGCTGCTGGAAATAGCTCTTTCAGACACATAATACATGGCTACCAAGGGTCATGTCTCTTATAAGTTTGAAGAAAGGATTCTTGGACAAAACCTGTCATCTTCATTTCTTGCAGCAGCATCTAGGATTTCAAGAAAAAAGTAGAACTATTTTTGTAAGAGACAGAGAGATGGTAGAAACGAAGTACTTACAATAACTTTTAGTTTGCAAATTGAAAGCTGCCACAGTTTGGCTAGATTCCACAAGCATGTTTAACCTGTATTCTGATGTAATCCAGGGGTGAAATGCTTCCAGTTTGGACCGGATCACCCAATCCGGTAGCGAAGGAGGCGGGTGGTTTAGAGAACCGGTAGCAAAAATTCCCAGGCCCCCCCATGCCCAGTTGAGCTGCACAATCATCAGAGGCTTTTTTTTAATTTTTAAAAGCATTTTTTTCTACAACTACGGCCGAAAAGATGCTTTTAAAAGTAAAAAAAAAAGCCTCTGATGATCGCGCAGCTCGTCAAAGGCATTTAAAAGAAAAAAACCCTTGATTTCTTTTAAATACTCTGACGATCCAAGCTGAGTTCCCTGATCGGCAGCCCCTGCTTTTAAAAGTAAAAAAGTAAAAGTAAAACTAAAAAAGTAAAAGTAAACAAAAAAGCCTCTGATGATTGCGCAGCTCGTCAAAGGCATTTAAAAGAAAAAAACCCTTGTTTTCTTTTAAATGCCATGATGATCCCAGCTGAGTTTTAAAAAAGCCTCTGCCTATCAGGGAACTCAGCTGGGATCGTCAGAGCCTTTTGAAAACATTTTTTATAGCCTCTTAGCTGAAGAGGTTGTAGAAAAAATGGTTTTAAAAGTAAAAAAAAAAATTGGCCACGCCTACCCAGTCACATTACCCCCACCACCAAGCCACGCCCACAAACCGGTAGTAAGAAATTTTAGATTTCACCCCTGATGTAATCCATTTACTGAGTTCTCTGAAAACATTGCACCAAGAAACTGAGCCAATCATCTGGGTTTTTTAATTTTTTTTTTTATATTAAATTTATAGATCGCCCTTCTCCCTGAGGACTCAGGGCGGTGTACAGCCGGAATTAAAAAAACACATAATATAAACAATAAGAACAATTAAAAATAGAATAATAAATTTCGGCTCAAATTAAAAATACCAATCCCCATAAAATTTAAAATTTAAAATACTGCTTAAGCCAGCCCAGTTTGTTTGAAGAGGTAAGTTTTCAGGGCACGATGGAAGGCACTGAGGTCTGGGATTTTCCTTATCTTGGGGAGTAACTGATTCCAGAGGGTAGGTGCCCCCACAGAGAAGGCTCTCCCCCTGGGGATTGCCAGCCTACATTGTTTGGCTGACGGCACCCCGAGGAGGCCCTCTCTGTGGGAGCGCACGGGTCGATGGGAGGTCATCTGTGGCAGTAGACGGTCCCGTAGATAACTAGGTCCTATGCCATGGAGTGCTTTAAAGGTGATAACCAACACCTTGAAACGCACCCGGAAGACCACTGGGAGCCAGTGCAGCTCGCGCAGGAGTGGTGTTACATGGGAGCGCCACGTTGCTCCCATCACTACCCGCGCGGCCGCATTCTGGACCAGTTGGAGCCTCCAGGTGCCCCTCAAGGGGAGCCCCATGTAGAGAGAATTACAGTAATCAAGGCGAGAGGTGACAAGGGCGTGAGTGACTGTGCACAGGGAATCCTGATCAAGAAAGGGCTGCAACTGGCGAATCAGGCGAACCTGACAGAAAGTCCCCCTGGTGACAGCCGTCAGATGGTCCTCTAAGGACAGCTGCCTATCCAGGAGGACTCCCAGATTGCGAGCCCTTTCTGTGGGGGCCAAAGACTCACCCCGAATAGTCAGCGATGGAGTCAACTGACTATATCGGGATGCCGGGAGCCACACAGCCTCCAGTCACTGGGACATCACTTCAAGGGCATCGTTAGGGTGGTCTGGGGTGGAGATGTACAGCTGAGTGTCATCAGCGTACTGATGGTATCTCACCCCAAAACCACGGATGATCTCGCCCAGCGGCTTCACATAAATGTTGAACAGAAGGAGCGAGAGGACCGATCCCTGCGGCACTCCACAGATGAGAGGCCTCGAGGTCGACCTCTGCCCCCCTGTCAACACATACTGTGACCGGTCGGAGAGAAAGGAGGAAAACCACCACAACACGGTGCCTCCCACCCCCAGCTCTTCCAACTGGTGCAGCATGAGGTCGATGGTATCAAAAGCCGCTGAGAGATCTAACAGGACCAGAACAGAGGAGCAACCTCTGTCCCGAGCCCTCCAGAGATCATTAACCAATGCGACCAATGTTGTTTCCGTGCTGTACCCAGACCTGAAACCTGACTGGAACGGATCTAGATAGGATATTATATATAATATTTAGAGATCCCCTTCACCAAGTTAACATTGAATGTAGTATATCTTAGCATGTATTTATTCAGCTACTAGGTATTTTTCTACCTAATCAAGTATAATAAAAATATTGTACAAAGTCCCTCCTCCCTCCTGTTATATTTGCATATTCTGTTCATTTCTTTTAAAGAAGGATGGTCAGTTATATGCAGATAAGAACAAGATATGAAAAAGATGCTAAGTTACATGGTTTTTATTTGGAAAAGGCTGAGTTGGACAGGATACTCACAGGAATGAAGGGAAAATTTAATAAAAAATTGTTATAGTTTTTTGCTGTATATTGAATTGGAGGAAGAACAAGTAAAAGAAACAATGATAGCGTGGGGAAGAAATTTTGGATATTCAATTGATCTTGAAAAATGGCAACAATTATGGGAAAGGAACTATAAATTAACGATGTCCACTACATATAAGGAAAACCAATATAAAATGTTTTATAGATGGCATATGCCACCGGAAAAGTTAGCAAAGATGTTTAAAGATAAAATCAGCCAAATGTTGGAAATGCCATCAACTACCAGGATCCTATTATCATATGTGGTGGACATGCCCTTAAGCAAAAAAAAACAACAATTGGAATAAAATTAAAACTTGGATGGAGGAAATGATACAGTTACGTATTGAACTTAAACCAGAATTGTTCCTATTGGGTATCCTGCCTGAAAAAAATAGTAAGGAAAATATCTTCTTTTTTTTAAAAAAATGATTTATATGCCGCCCTTCTCCAGAGACTCAGGGCGGCTTACAATGCGCTAAGCAATAGCCTTCATACTTTTGTATATTTATACAAAGTCAGCTTATTGCCCCCACAAACTGGGTCCTCAATTTACCTACCTTAGAAAGGATGGAAGGCTGAGTCAACCTTGAGCCTGGTGAGATTCGAACCTGCAATAATTGCAGGCAGCTGGTGTTAATAACAGCGTGCTTTAGACCACTGTACTACCAAGGCTCTTTTTACATGTATTTGATTATACATGTAATAACAGCTGCAAGAATTGTTTATGCTCAAAATTGGAAAGCAGAGAAAATACCTTTGGAAGAAGAAGGGATTAAAAAAAATTAGATTGTGCAGAAATGAATAGATTAACTTTGATGATTAAAGATAGGGAAGAGTCAGAATATTTTAAGATATGGAATTATTTTTATTGTTGGCTGGAAAAAAGATACAAATGATTAACTTCATAATTGTGTATAAAAACTTGATTAGAATATGGTTATAGGAATGAATTGTTATAGTGATTTGGATGAAGATCAGATAGAAGAAACTTTTGGAAGAAGAATAAAAAGAATTGAAGAAGATAACATTGAGATGTCACAGGGGAGGGATGACTGATGTACTAAATGTTTGTCTTAAAAAAAAATCATCCCCCCAAAAATACAAGGATGGTTACTTAATGGGCCTTTATCTACATGCATAACTTCTCTCTATCTCCATTTTGTACTCTTAGCATCCAAGATCATGTTGCTTAAATTTGGCCGAGGGGGACAAGGGAAGGTAAATGATGAAACGTGCTGCAACATTATGATGTAGATAGGACAGATTAAGAAATAGACTCTATGCAAACCTCACTTATTTTTATTAGAACAGAGGTAACAGAATCCTGCAAGTTTGAATGTGCTATTCTTCTTCCCTCTTTTATCTTTATGAAAATTGGGGTTGCAATTACTTCTTGATCTGGTTCAGTTTCATTTATGTGATTGTTGCTTTGGTAAATGATCTTTTGATCTTCTGTCCTTCAAGGCCATCTTCTTCATGCACTACTTCTGCCCCTTGCATACATGCATGCAACATCACAGTGCAGGTGTGAGAGTGTGGGACTTACATTGTGACACCACAATGCAGCTTTTGTCACGTTGGTGTCATTGTGCTTTGGTACAAATGCCTGCAGTGGTGCATCTCAGTGCAAAAGTGTTTCTTGATTTTATTTAAATACTACTGGAGAATGTAGAGTAGTCTCTCACTCAGGAAACTAGCTTTTAGGACCCATAAAAATTGTCAAATACATTTAACGGTTGCCTTCTGTGAAACAGATGGACGATCTAAATTTGATAAATAAAATAAAATCTGAAATATCGGGAAACATGCTTTGGCACTTCAACTTCTCCTTCTCAAAGTTCAGGACCAATGCCATAAAGCACAAGGGAAAATGAAGACACATTTAGCTCTACTCTTGCCAGTTCTTCCATGTCTCCACTGAGACTTGCATTTAAGAGTAGCAGGATTTCATGCTTGCTAGTTCCATTTAAAACTCCTGGAAAAGCTGTAACAATCCCATCTCTTCCACTGGTCCAAGACCACAATGACAGAACTAATTTGGTTTGCTGTCAATGGAATAAATCTTGACACTCCATTGTAACAGGTGTTTCCTATTCACTACTCCCCACAAACAGTTCTAACAAGCTGTCTTGGAAAAGAAAAGATTAAAAAATGCCACAAAAGGGGAAAAATACTTATTACTGAAGATTGAAGGAGCCTGTGTGGCTGGCATCTCCAAGGAGTTACAATTTAACTTGCCGAATTGTTGCCTCGGTGTTTCATTATTATATGACAGCTTTGCTATGCCAACAATTCTAGAGCTACTTTAAGATTCAGATATTTCACTTTATTGCCATCTTTATTGAGTGTAATAAGGTAGGGCATTGGAAACTTAAAAACAGGATCTTGAAGGCATTCCACAATCCCTACCTTGCCCATTTCTTAATCTGGTTTAACTTGAAGCATTGACAGCAATCTTAAAAGCCTGCCCAAGTTTCTCTGCCCCTTTTTATACCAAACAACATCAAGGAAGGGGTCATTCTGAGTTTCCTTCTCATGCTTCTCTTTTTCGGAACTGTGAAGTCTTGTCTACAAGTTCCCTCTTGATGGCTCAATTGCTTCTTCCCTATCTCCAAGATCACTTCTATTTTATTTTATTTTTTACAATATCTGATAGACATTAAGTCTACGTAAACTGGGGCTGTTTTGTCTGGTTAGAAAGGCAACTTGATGGCTCTGAAATGGCATAGATAAATTTTATCTATGATTTTGCTGCTATCTAGCAGTCAACTAGATTGTTGCCACCCAGATCTGATATCTCTAATGCGACAACTTGACACAACTGTCAAGCTCCTAATAGCAGCTTGTGCTTAAGGAAACTAAATCCATATGCACTGAGCTGTGCACCACAATTTGTATATGTTACTTAGAAGGCAATCTCCTTAGCTTTAGTATTATCGTCAGTCACATAGTTTTGGGACTTCAGAACATGTTGTCAATGGAAGTGAAATCCTAGCTTTATGCCCCTCATTTGGTTGTTTTACAAGCATATTTTATTCCATACTGGGTGAGAGATGCCCCACAAACATAGACACATACTAATTTGCTTCTATGGGAAGTTTATTGTTTAAAAGATATAATTGGGGGCGGGGGAGGAAAAGTGAAGAAAAAACCCCTTCAATCTTTAAACTAAAATGCAGTAATTTATAAGTCTTAGCTCATGAGCCTCGGTGGTGCAGCGGATTAAGTGCTGTTAAGTGCTAGTATTTAGCTGCCAGCTGCCTGCAATTAGTGTGAGTTCAAATCTCACCAGGCTCAAGGTTGACTCAGCCTTCCATCCTTCCGAGGTAGGTAAATTGAGGACCCGGATTGTGGGGGCAATAAACCAGCTTTGTATAGAACAACACCGCATGGGGTGTGTGTGTGTGTGAAAGCCCTAATAAGCAGGTATATACATAAAAGTATGCAGACTATTGCTATAATGCATTGTAAGCTGCCCTGAGTCTACGGAGAAGGGCGGCATATAAATTGGACTAATAAATAATAAATAAATGATAGCGCTTGATTAAACTAGGAATAGATGGTCTCACACTGTTAGTGTAGTATTGGTCAGCTCCAGAGGTGGTATTCAGCAGGTTCTGACCAGTTCTGGAGAACTGGTAGTGGAAATTTTGAGTAGTTTGGAAAACTATTAAATACCACTTCTGACTGGCCCAACCCCAATCTATTCTCTGCCTCCTGAGTCCCAGCTGATTGGGAGGAAATAGGGATTTTGCAGTAACCTTACCCTGGAGTGGGAGGGGAATGGAGATTTTACAGTATCCTTCCCCTGCCAAACCCACCAAACCACACCCACAAGCCATGCCATGCTCACCAAGCCACCCGCACAGAACCGGTAGTAAAATAAAATTGAATCCCAGCACTGGTCAGCTCATTTATAAAGGAGAAGATTCACAGCAAGAACTTTAGCACAATGATAGACCATTGTGTGGTTTATTTTCAGCTGAGAAGCTACAACTTGAATCTCAGTAGTCTAGTCATTGCTAGTTAGTCAATGACTGTATACAATCCTAGACTGGGCTTCAGTCACAGCCTGGGTTTTGAAAACTGGTGCAAACTAAACTATTTGCAATTTTTCTTTTGCCTTCCTAATGAAATAATGGCATCATTCTATCCATGGGCCTGCCTGCCTGCCTGTACTGACTTACCTCTGAAGAGGTCTGCTCACCTTAAAATAAAGTTATCATATAAGTAGATGACCCAGTTAGATTCCTGAATCTAACTCCTGCTCAGTGCAAGAATCCAAATGAAAACATTTCTAACAAGTGTTGTCTAGATCCTGCTTGAAGATTTCCAGCCAGGAGGAGCCTACCACCCTTTGCAAACTCCTCTTATGGAATAGCCCCATTTATTGTTCCAATGGATGAAAGCAATCCATTTCTTATATATATGGCTGTTGTAGCAATCACTCTTTGATTAATAGGTGGTCCAAGAGAATTTATTACTTGATCAGAAGGGTCTTTTGTCCAAGCCAGGAGGACAGTCTCCTTCTTAATGGCAATAGGGCTAATACTTATCAGCCAGCCACTCAGATAGATGTCCTATACCCGTGATGGCGAGCCTATGGCACGGGTGCCACAGGTGGCACGTGGAACCATATCGGTGGGCATGCGAGCTCAGCTCCGACATGCATGCGTGTGCCAGCCAGCTGATTTTCGGGCCTTCTGGGCCCACCAGAAGTCAGGAAACACACTGTTTCCAGCCTCCAGAGGGCCTCTGGGGAGGGTGGGGAAGGCCGTATTTGCCCTCCCCAGGCTCCTAGAAAGGCTCTGGAGCCTGGGGAGAGCAAAAAACAGGCCTACCAGACCCATTGTGCCATCACGTGCCAAAAGTGGGGGGAGCACGGGGGGTGGGGCGCATAGAATTATGGATGTGGGCACGTGGGCGTGTGACCCCCCTGTGCTCCCCCCGCTTTTGGCATGCGATGGCAAAAAGGTTAGCCATCACTGTCCTATACAATCACTAGAGAGTCCTTGGGGAAGATGTTATATGGTCATAATGTTTATCAGGGTATTGGAAAGAGGGGAGTTTTCTTAGGCTGGGTCCTATTTCTGTCAGAAAAGAATATGAAGAATGTGAAGGATCTTTAGAGTCTGCGGTTCTAAAGAGGAGATGAAAAATCTGAAGCTGGTATTGGATTGTGTAGGGAAATAAGGTAGCTAGGTTTGAATCTTTTTAAATATGGTGTCTTTTTCCTTTGTGGTCACTGCTATGGCTATTTTCTAATCTCTTCTTTCGTTTGCGTCTGCTTCTTACCTCAATCTGAGCAGGGGAATTAGCTCAACAAAAGGCAACCTCTGAGATCATGTTGCCATCTCGTTCTGTCATCCTTGTTTATGTCTAGCAAGTTCTTCATGGTTGCTTAGAGCTAATCAATATTCTTAGCTGAGTCATGCAATTCTTCGAGAAGGCAGCGGCAGCAACCCAGGTCCTCAATCGATGCGCCTGGCAAAAGAGAAATCCTGCAGCTTTTTCAGAAGTCCATGAAATGCCTTCACTGCATGGCTGATTAGAAAGCAAGCTAAGTACAATTGGTGGGGAGGAAAAAAAATCACAGCAGTCTGTGGAAACTTGGTTGGGTTACACCACTTTATTACCTGCTTTATTCCTGTCAGAGCTTCTCAAAGTAGTCTCCTGTGACTTTCCAGGACTGAGTGAATTATAAAACACTGGTTTAGAAGTATCCCAGGCATATTCATCTTGGAGAAACTGGGCCATAGTTAGTGTGCCAAGCTGACAACCAAGTAACTATTTCATTCTCAAAACCCAACTCCTTTTTTTAGAGTAGAGCTATCATGAAGTCTTTTCCCCCAAGAGTTGTATTCTTGAAGAAGGTGAGCCAAGTGCTCCTCTTGGGTGAAATTGCTTTTTTCTGCCTTCCAGTCATTGCATGGAACAGAGGGTTACGAATTAGCTGTGGAGGAAAAACACCAAATGTAATTATTGCAATGGATGCTGTAATGATTGCTATGGATGGACTGTATTTCCAAAATAATAACCAGGGAAACAATGTCTATCTTTTCTTTAGAACTTTGGTTACGCTGTGGTCTTGGGAACAGTAGTGACAAAGTGGTTAGAATGCAGTATTGCAGGCTAATTCTGCCAACTGCCAGCAGTTTGATCTTGACCGGTTCATGTTTGACTCAGTCTTCTGTCCTTCCAAGATACGAACTTCCAAGATAAGAACTACGCCAACTTCAGTCTGACCTAAGCATAGTACATAAAATTATCTGCCACAATGTACTTCCTGTCAATGACTACTTCAGCTTCAACCACAACAATACTTGAGCAAATAATAGATACAAACTCAAGGTAAACCATTCCAAACTTGATTGCAGAAAATATGACTTCAGTAACAGAGTGGTCAATGCCTGGATTGCACTACCTGACTCTGTAGTTTCTTTCCCAAACCGCCAATACTTTAACCTTAAACTGTCTACTGTTGACCTCACCCCATTCCTAAGAGATCTGTAAGGGGCGTACATAAGTGCACCAGCATGCCTACTGTCCCTGTCCTAATATTCCTTTTTTACTTACTCTTTTCATGTATTCAAATTATGTTTATACTTTTACCTGTTATCTTATATATGCTTGACAAAATAAACTTATGACTTATGACTTAAGGTCAGTAAAATGAGGACTCAGATTGCTGAGAGCAAACGGTGACTCTGTAAACTGCTTAGAGAGGCCTGTAAAAGCACTATGAAGCTGTATCTAAGTCTAAGTGTTAGTGCTTCTTGAAATAAAGTTGTGCTACTTGAAGTGAGATCTGCCCTCACCATCTTGGCCTTCTGAAACGGAGAGAAAATTTGGCTCTGCCAATTGGCTTGGGGTCCCAATGGGGGCATCCCACTCTGGAGCTGGTTAGCAGACTAACAAGAAGATCTCACTTCCTCCCTGTTTCTGTATTGGCTCCTTTTTTCCCCCTTTTTTCCACAACTTAAAATTGTTAATGTTTTAAAATGTTTTTAACGTTTTAACATTTTAATTGCTTTATAGTGCTGTTTTATGATGTTGTAAGCTGTCCAAAGTTGCCCCACAATGAGATGGGTGGCATATAAATTTAATTTTAAAAAATTCTATCAGGAGATAACATTTAAAACAGTGGTTCTCAATTCAGATCCAGTCTATGTCCTGAATGCTTTGGATTGCTATGATGGCATCATCAATTTTGCTGTAGGACTCAGAGTGCAAAAGAACTTTGCATGGAAAACAAATGATACCTGTTTGATTCTTGACAGGGATAATTCAATGCATACTCCAGTAGTATAAATTGGATTGTTCATCTGTTCCATCCCATACTTCCAGCAACCTACAATATCTATAATAAGCACAATTTTATAGTCAGGTTCCAAATTTCTTAGAAATAATTAAGGAAGTTTACTTCTGAGTACTCTAAGGAGAAGATTACCGATTACTGATAGAATTGCTCCAGCAGATTGCAGGCTACTTTGGATCCCATGTGACAAAGAATTTCAGCTGGTGGGATTTAAAAGATGAGCCTTTTCTGGAATGTTCTCCCACCAGATGTGAGGTCAGCCCTCACACTATTGGTCTTCTAGAAGAGTCTTAAAACCTGCTTCTGCTAGCTGGCCTGGTATCCCAATGGGAGCCCTATATGCTGGGATTCTCTTATGAGGTAGAGAGAAGATCCCCACTCCCATATCACCTGTCTTCTTGGTCTGTAGTGTTTATTTAATCTTTCTTAAATTTAATTGTTTTGTATTAATAAATAATTCTATCTTCTATCTATCTATTATCCCAAAGGTGCTTTTTTGTTTTTCCTTGAAGATGCTTTGCTTCTCAGTCCGAGAAAATTCTTCATTTCTGACCGAATGGTGGAGAATTGGATGATTTATATTCTTTGCAGTCATCTGGTTGTGCACATGGTTGTGGAATCTTCTTGGAACTGCTGAAAGAACTGTGTTGTAAATAGGAGATAGGTAGTGTCATATCCCTCCCCCTCTGTTGAGAGAGGGCTGTTCAATTTTAACGTAGATGGCCTCTAGGATGAGAAGCAAAAACATCTTCAAGGAAAAACAAAGGAAGTCAGTTGTTTTTTAAAACAATGGGACAACGATGATCTGGATGTCTCAGAATCTCCATAGACATGTTTTGTACTATCTTTTTCTCTTTTTATCATTTGGTAAGCCACTGAGATGGGTGGTCTATCTATTTAATAAATTAATTAAATAAATCAGGTAACCAATGATGCAAATTCATTAAAGGTACATAACACTTAACATTTTACTATACAAAAACAATTTTTCATAGAATAGAATAGAATAGAATAGAATAGAATAGAATAGAATAGAATAGAATAGAATAGAATAGAATAGAA
>WNWU01000001.1:84492474-84503348 GCA_012654045.1 Ptyas mucosa
ATCTATCTATCTATCTATCTATCTATCTATCTATCTATCTATCATCTATCTATCTATCTATCTATCTATCTATCTATCTATCTCTCTGTGTCTATAAGTATATGTATGTATATCTGTATGCTTGTGTGTGTATATATGCACATACATACATACATATATATCCACTCATGCAGATACTTATATGGACACACATGCAAGAAAAAAAAAGGAACAAAGAAATAATTGCTTTCATTGGTCTGCTTGGTGGATATTTCTCAACCTTCTTTTCATCCTTCAAACTGCATGAGAGCATTTAATCTCCAATGCCCAAGGCAAATAACAAAATATCTTTGAATTCGGCACACGTCAGTCTCCGATTCAGAATAATTAAAATAATTATATTTCCTGCTGTGAGTTCCAGTCTAATTGATTGAGTCTAACAATGAGACCATTAACAATTTCAAAGGAAGTATTGCACACACTCAAAACCTAATTATTATATCTCTTTCTCCCTCACTTCAGAAGAAGTCTTGGCTTGCTTGAAATCCAAATAATCAAAAAAATTATTTATTTATTTATTTATTTATTTATTTATTTATTTATTTATTTATTTATTTATTTATTTATTTATTGGGAGGGTAGACTCTGTTTCTTTTATTAGGAGGGATTGGGGAAATTCTGTTAGACTCCTTTGCCTTTAATAACATCTTGTACTGGATTTAATTACATCCAATACAAGGGTTACATTTCTCCTCCTTCCTAAAAATAAAATGACCCATGATACATACTAGAACGTCTTAATGTAATGTTCTTTTTCTAAGAAGATCTGGGATGGGATGCTATGTACGCCACCTTGAGATATAATACATGAATATAATATTTTATTACTATTTCTTCTGCCATTAATTCAGTTGATCATTAATATAAGAATAAGTGGCTCTAATTACTATCTGGTTCTAATTACTATCTGGTTCTTCTTCTTCCTAGTGTAGTCCCACAGGTGCAGGGTCCACTTTTCAGATCATTGAACCCCACTTTGCATGGTCAGCTGCATCTCCAGGGTGCAGACCGGTGGCTTGCATATCTTTGTTGATGATGTCTTGCCATCTCTGTTTTGGACGCTCTGTTTATTTGGCTAAAAGCCATTCTGGCTTTTTGTGTTTCGCGTGGCCTGGCCTAGACTGGCTGAGACTGTGTTTTATATCCATGGCCCTCATGACTGATCAAGGCCTCCCAAAAGTGTCATATAGTTAGGTCCACATGATGGTGACACTGGAGGTCGCCAGCCATTGACTTCTAGTTGGTAGGCAGTCTTGGCCATGGTGGAAGGTGCTGTTCTCTGGAAATGTCCAAACTAGTGGAGCCGGCCTTCTCTCATCTTCTCTATAATTGGTGCCACAGCAAAATGTTGCTGAATGGTGTCATTTGTGATGTGGTCAAGAAGGGAGATGCCTGATATCCAACGGAGCATTTGCATTTCCATGGCATGGAGATAGCTTTCAGTCCCTGTTGTTGCTGCTCTATCTGGTTGAACTTTTGAAATATATTCTGCTGCCTCTCCATTTAGCACTGGTAGAAAATCTGTTGAGAAGACTTCAAATATAGCTTTCAGTATGTCTTAAATTGCACCCAGAAGTCTAGTATAGCTGACCATTCTACCTGTGTTACTGAATTCTAGACTAGTCACAGCTGTTAGATGCTCTTCAAGGCAGTAGACTGAACTGCAGAAATCCAACTGAGAGATGGCTTAGATGTGAATGACTGTAAACAGAGCCTCCCAAATCTCAAATAGATACAATTGGTATGTAAGATGAAGTTATGGAAAGGCCTTTCTGGCCACAGATACTATCTGCTCCTCTTTTCCTAAAAAGAAAAGATCAGAATTGGACAAAAATTGTCCACCTCTGCTCAATCCAGTAATAATTTCTTGAGGAGGAGTCAGATCACCACCTTAGAGGTGGCAGTTGCATCCCCTTTCTCAATGATGCAGTCACCACCATGTGGACCTAACTATATGGCACTTTTGGGAGGCCTTGATCAGTCATGAGGGCCATGGATGTAAAACACAGTCTCAGCCAGTCTAGGCCAGGCCATGTGAAACACAAAGAGGCAGAATGGTTTTCAGCCAAATAAACAGAGCTTTATTGCTGCCACGAGCCCAGACCTCAGCACACGCCAAATAAATAAGTGTAGTACAAAGTCAGCGCTGGGAGCTTCCACCCCCCAGCGCCTTTTAAGCCCCATAGTAACCACCATCTGGTGCTCCCACAACTCTCCCTCCCAGCTGTTCAGCGGTGTTCAGCATTTGGCTTCATTTTCAAATGGTTCGCCTGGTGCAGCTTCACTGACATGTTGGGCTGCTATGATGTCATCAACTGTTGCCCCTGCATCAC
Organism: Ptyas mucosa; assembly: GCA_012654045.1. NCBI lineage: Eukaryota > Metazoa > Chordata > Lepidosauria > Squamata > Colubridae > Ptyas > Ptyas mucosa. The sequence continues at coordinate 84,494,847 of WNWU01000001.1, forward strand.
CGGGAGCTGAAAGCTTCAGTGTGATTGCCTGCCTGCTGTCAGCCACCCCATCTGTTATCCCACTACCATCGGGCCCATGTGGAGTTGTCGACTGCTCCGCCTGCTCCCCCCCCAGGAATGTTGAGCCCCGGACTGGGGTTCGACAGGCAGCTCCCCTCTACCAGGAGTCCACCTAGAAGACATAAAGCAGTGGGGTTAGTTTCATCAACATGAATATTGCCCTCCCCCCCCCCCCGGTTTGGGTGGTTACTTGCAATGGAACCGCCATACTAGCCTCGCAGCCTTGACATCCTACCGAGGATGCCTCAGTGAAAGGCTACCCCTTCCATCACACCAAGTATTGGATCATGGCTTCATTTAAAGTCCCAGGAACTATGTCAACTTCCTCAGAACTCAGAAGCTCATACTCAGCACAAATAACTGGGCAAGACAGTTCCTCAGTCAACTCCCTACAGACCGCACAGCTGGCATCCAGCTCAGAGTGAATTGGAGCAACTTTATCTGACAGATGCCTCAAATATTCCTCACAGGGACTTGAAAAGTGCTCTTCTGGCCCCTCCTTACCCAAGAGCAACCAAGTCACCTTAAATAAGACCACTGGCTGGAAATTGTGGCTGCAATAAAAAGGATGGATTAATTATGTTTTGTTGCTCTTACTGCCACACAAGTCTTAACAAAGGTTCTTATTTGTGCTCATTCAGATGCACTCTTTGGCTTCTGACAGTATAAATCAAGGCATCTGTCCTGCTGTTTCATTTCCCAGAATTGAAACCCAGATGGCTGTCCAGGATCCAAGAGCAGCCAGAATCCTCAGAAGCACAATCATGAATACTTGGTCATTCCAAACACTGAGTAAGACTTCAGTTGATAGTAATGTCTCCCAATTTCAGATCACACTGCTATTTCCCCAAATCTGCATGTGACTTTCCCTGTGGATTCAGTCCTCAATGACCTGGATCACATCCATAACTGCTCTGGAGCAGTGGCGAAATGTAAAATTTGTTACTACCGGTTCTGTGGGTATGGCTTAGTGGCGGTAATGTGACTGGGTGGGTGTGGCCAACTTTTTTTTTTTTTTTTGCTTTTAAAAGCAATTTTTCTAGAACCTCTTCAGCCAAAGAGGTCGGGGGGAAAAATGGTTTTAATAGGCTCTGACAATCCCAGCTGAGCCACGCGATCATCAGAGCCTTTTTTTTAACTTTTAAAAGCATTTTTTCGGCCAAAGAAAAAAAGCTTTTAAAAGTAAAAAAAAAGCCTCAGCTGGGCATGGGAGGGGCAGGGATTTTTGCTACTGGTTCTCCAAACCACCTGCTGCCATCGCTACCAGATTGGGCAATCCGGTCCGAACCGGTAGCATTTCATCCCTGCTCTGGAGGCCATGAACTTTGAGCTGCTTTTGACTCTGTGCCTAGAAAGCATAGATTGAACTCCTCCAAAATTATAAGGTGAATTTCACCATAAACCCAACCACAGCATCCAGCAGCTCAGATGTATGGAGGAAAGCACTCATAATATGGAGGCTGATATGATAACAGCAATCCTATCTGATCCCTAGAGCCTTGCTTGAATGAAAGAAGCTCAAATCTAGTAATTTGTGCAGTAGTGTCCCACCAGAATCTCCTGGATAGCCAAAGCTATTTTCCCCAATTTTGCCCTGTAGAGACCTACGGAAATGGCATTGAAGCAAATATTCAGAAACCATAATGAAAACAAAGAGGGCAGAAGCATTTCTTAAATTCTGAGAAGGGAGCATTAAGGATGAGTTCTCCTCTCTGACTCACTGGAGTTTAATTGGAAGCAGAGGAGAAGCATAACCAGGGTTACAGCATTTTGTTATTATAAACTCAATAAATTAAAAGTGTTGGCCATCCTGTGGAATAGTTTTCCTAAAGTAGTCTACCCTGAGGTTATAGCTGATGCCACACTTGAAACCTACATAAGCACATTTATGAGTGTGTCCCCCTCCTGTGTCTAAATGGACATTGGTAATAAATGCTGGCTTGAGGCTTTGTGACTTACTGTTGTGCCATTCAGAAGGATAACAATCTTTGAAACATCTTTTCCCTACTGACAGATCAACAACACTTCCCACTACATCATCCACCATCCCACGGATCCCGTGAAGTTCTGTTTTCCAACAATCTTCCAGCATTGATACCATGATACACAAAGACTCTTTCCTTACAGGGTTATTGTATATTGTACACTGAGCTTGTCATTTGAAAGGTCGGCAGTTCAATGGTTCGAATCCCTAGTGCTGAGTAACGGGGTGAGCTCCCGTTACAAGTCCCAGCTTCTGCCAACCTAGCAGTTCAAAAGCACATAAAAAATGCAAGTAGAAAAATAAGAACCACCTTTGGTGGGAAGGTAAAAGCGTTCCGTGTGCCTTTAGCATTGAGTCATGCCGGCCAAATGACCATGGAGACATCTTCGGACAGCTCTTGCTCTTCGGCTTTGAAATGGAGATGAGTACCACCCGCTAGAGTCAGGAACGACTAGCATATATATGTGAGGGGAACCTTTACCAACACTGCCCAAAAGATGCTTCCAAAAAAAGCCAGTATTTTGCACCGCCTTTGCTTCTGTGTACCATGAAATATATCCCTGTTCCAAAGCCTTCCGTGGTGGTACGGTGGTTAGAGTGCACTATTGCAGGCTAACTCTATCCACAGCCAGAAGTTCAATACTGACTGGCTCGAGGTTGACTCAGCCTTCTATCCTTCCAAGGTCAGTAAAATGAGGAGCCAGATTATTGGGGGCAATATACTGACACTATAAGTCACCCAGAGAGTGCTGTAAAGCACAATGGAGCGATATATAAGTCTAAGTACTATTGCTGTTGCTATTTTTTTCTCCTCTGAAAAATACTGTTGAAAATGTATCTACTTGTTCAAACACAAATCTCCATCCATGGATATATGCCAACTGGACAGCAGGAAGGTGGAACACTTTGTTTAATTTAAAGACAACTTATACTTAGAGCTAGCAGTAATTTATGGGGGGGACATCTTTGAATCATGGTGAATAGTTCAATGAAGGTGTCAACAGTGTGCATCAGATGTAAAAAAAAAAAGGTCAACAGCAGGTTAAGCAGATTAAGAAATAGTAATGAAAAATGGAGATGCCAATATCATACTGCTGATGTAAATCAATGGTGTGACCACCTCTGGAATATTGTATGCAGTCCTGATCACTGCATCTAGAAAAATATAATGCAGGTAAAGAAGGTTCAAAGAAGGTTAACTAAGATAAATGAGAGGCTGAAGCAGATTTCCTATGTGGAAAGGTTGTGACATTTGGGACTTTTTAGTCTAGGATAGCAATAGCAATAGCAACAGCAATAGCAGTTAGATTTATACAGTGCTTTACAGTACTCTCTAAGTGGTTTACAGAGTCAGCCTATTGTCCCCAAAAATCTGGGCCCTCATTTTAATAACCTTGGAAGTATGGAAGGCTGAGCCAACCTTGAATCAGTCAGGATCGAACTCTTAGCAGTGGGCAGAGTTAGCCTGCAATACTGCATTCTAACCACTGTGCCACCACGACTCCACAGAAAGGAGGTAAATAAGAGGAACATGAATGAAATGTGCAAGTTAAGTTAGGGTGTGGATAAAAGTGGACAAGAATAATGTTTTCAGAATAATGAGAGAAATTATACACACACACACACACGCACACACACACACACATACACACTTACTCAATGGGTAATCCAACTTTTGATTTCACTACCACAAGATGTGGTGTTGGCTATCAGCTTAGTTGGATTCTATAAAGAGTGGGATCCCAATTAATGTAAGTAATGGCATCAATCAGCCTTATTGGCAATGTTACTGCCTCTGAAGGCCATTGTTGCAAAACTACAGGGCATCCTTGTATGATTGGTTGGCCACTGTAAAAAGAGACTGCTGGACTAGGACATTGCCTAGTTTATAACAACGCTGAAAGATGTGAACAAAATTTGGCAATCTAATTGATAAATCCCCCTTTTTTTTCTTGCCACACATGCTACAACATTTTTCTTGGCATTTAGAAGTTTGTTAATTAGTTTCTCTCCTTTAGCTAATAAGCCTGCTGTTATCCACTCCACTAATGCCACGTGTACTATTCGTGCTTATAGAAAGCACTGGAATAGTCAGAAGGGACCTCTCTTATAAATGAGATTTATTTATTTATGCATGCACGCATTCACAGATGCACTTGAAAGACATCTCATCTATGCAAATATGGGCAAACTGGTCCTGTTAATTATATATACAGCACACATACACATACACATACACATGCACATACACATACATCAGAGGTGGGAATCACTTAGCTTCCCTACCGGTTAGTGAGCATGTGTGAGCACTCACTTCGCTCACATGTGCCACCTTCCGCACATGCTCAGTCATCCGTGCATACTCTTTGCTTGCACGCATGTCTTCCGCACATTGGAGCACAGGCTCCAAAACGTGGCTAAATAGGACGTCATTATGTCTGGGTGGATCGGCAGAGCCTACTTCAGTCGGTGTTACCGGTTCGCCTGAACCGAACAGAACCGGCTGAATCCCACCACTGATACACACACACACACACACACACACAGGGAGGGAGGGAGGGAGAGAGAGAGAGAGAGAGAGATTCTAAATTGTGAGCCACCTTGAATTCAGCAGCAGAAAAGCTAGCTTTTATAATACAATGTATAGAATGCAAAACCGATAAGCAAAGGAAAATAAAGTATACTCCAATGCTATAGTTCAGGGAAGAAAAAAAAGCCAACCGCAGCTGGTCCTAAGTAGTGTGATGGAACAGATAAAATAGAAGATTCTATTTGTAAAAGTGAGAGATAATGTACACTGACAGACCATTGCTGTGACAATGAATGAAGAAGATTAGCTATCTGCAAGAAGAAAGCTGGATTATTAAATCAAAACATATCTGTTTTTCTTCCCTGGGATGGAATCTACATGGGCATTGCACTCCATCAAAATGCTGTTTGTCTCACAGAGAGACGAAAGAAGGCATGCTCCAACCATCCTCCCAATATTTGTTTTTTTAAAGGAATAATAATAAGGAGCTGCCAAGAACATTGTGTTTCAATGCACAAGTCCTCCTGAAATAAGCAGAGAAAATCAAGCTGGGGAATTTTCTATTGGTGATGTGAAATTGACTAAGGGACAATGAAATTGATGAAAGGACCATGAAATAGACTAGATAGAATTCTCTGACAAAATTGGGTTATGGAGAACAGGTAAAGCACCAGTAAGATGATCGGAAGAGAGGTTATGCCCAATCTCATTTTCCCTCAGGGACTGTCGAACAGGAAATTTTCCTTTTAATATTCTGGAGATGTGCACTATTGAAGAAATGTCGGTTTAAGCCAGCTTGCATTCCCATTCCCTGATAGATCTTTGATTAAAACAAACAAACAAACTAGGAACTAATTGAAATGTGTAATTGCAGGCTATTAAAAACCAGTGACTAACATAAGAATAAATTCTTATTTCTCCTGAGATTTCAAAATGCATCATGAATAAACTGCATTGGAAAATGAATTTCACTGCATAATTAGAAAAAACTAAATAGAAGATTGTTTTTTGTTTGCTACATATGTTTGATGGTCAGAACAAGCAACAACAGAAAAAATCACACAAAATCATGTTTTCGTTCTTATTTATTTATTTATACCCCACCTTTATTATTTTTACAAATAACTCAAAGCAGTGAACATATATAGCACACCTTCCATCTTCTATTTTCTCCACAACAACAACCCTGTGAGTTGGGTTGCAGGGGTGGGTTCTATTTTTTTTTACTATCGGTTCTGTGGGCGTGGCTTATTTTGTGGGCATGGTTTGATGGTCATGTGACAATTCTTTAGGATTTAGCAGAGGTACTGGTCTACCAGGCTTTTAACTGCTTACAGAGCTGTACCGGTCTACCCATTTGTTCTTGGAGCCTTCTGGTCTACCCATTTGTTTTTGGAGGCATCGGTCTACCCATTTGTTTTTGGAGGCACTGGTCTACCCATTTGTTTTTCGAGCGCACCGGTCTACCACCACACTGCCTTTTAACACCGATCAGCTGTAGGGCGGCCCTTTGAAGCCTCGCAGCAAGAGTTTAAACAGTTTTTTCCCTTCAAGCTGATCAGCTGGGACTCGGGAGGCAGCGAATAGAATGGGGGCGGGGCCAAATAAAAGGTAAAAATAACATGGGGGCCGGCGGGAGGGCCCAGCTCCCAAACAAAGAGACCTGGTTCAGTGATGTCATATCGTCACCGCTACCGGCTTGGCCGAACCAGGCTGAACCGGGAGGAACCCACCACTGGTGGGTTGGGCTGACAGAGAGTGACTGGCAGTCACTCTCTGATATGACTTTCATGAGTAAGGCAGAACTAGAACTCACAGTTTTCTAGTTTCCAGCCTGGTGCCTTAACCATTAGCCCAAACTGACTCTCTTTTAGCAACCAAATTTTATCTGCTAACGGTGGTATATTGCTCTACTATATTGCTATAATTATTACTATAATACTGCTTAACTACAGTACTGTGTATTGCTAAACAATGGAAATCTGTACATTTTTAATGGAGAAGTAGCATGATAAAATTTACTGGGCAGCACTGCTTGAAAATGCTTTAACCTCTAGGCAAAAACTGCAAATTTCTTAACAATAGCAAAGTATTAATTAATAAGGAACAGAGAGATGCTATTGTTTATACAAGAGATAACCATCTTTCTAACATTCTGTATTAGAATTCATGGGAATGTTAAAATGAACCAGCACTGTTCCAATATCTAAGGGGCTGCCGCAAAGAAGAGGGAGTCAGCCTATTTTCCAAAGCATCTGAAAGCAGGACAAGAAGCAATGGATGGAAACTAATCAAGGAAAGAACCAACCTAGAACTAAGGAGAAAGTTCCTGACAGTTAGAAAAATTAATCAATAGAATGGACTTGCCTCCAGACGTTGTGGGTGCTCCAACACTGGAGGTTTTAAAGAAGAGATTCAGCTAACATTTGTCTGAAATAGTATAGTGTTTCTTCCTTGAGTGGGGGTTGGACTAAAAGAGTGGCGCAGCAGACTAATGCTACTGTTAAAAGTAGTATTTAGCTTCCAGCTGCCTGCAATTACTTTGAGTTCAATTCTCACCAGACTCAAGGTTGACTCAGCCTTCCATCCTTTCTAAGGTAGGTAAAATGAGGACCCAGATTGTGGGGGCAATAAGCTGACTTTGTATAAAATATACAAAAGTATGAAGGCTATTGCTTAACGCATTGTAAGCCGTCCTGAGTCTCTGGAGAAGGGCGGCATATAAATCAAAATAAATAAATAAATTTTAAAAAAGACTTCCACGTCCCTTCCAACTCTATTATTCTGTTATTTTGCATCATATAAATGTTAAATGTAATGTAATACTTTGTTTGCAAAACAAAGCAAATGTATGTACGAAATATGTTCAGATATGCTACCCATCATTTAAAGAAAATGTTAACTCTTTTACAAATTAATTTAGTACTTTTAAAATTATTTTTGCTCCTTTAATTTCAGCAAACATAATTCTGACAGTTCCACTTCAATATTATCAAACTAACGATATACATATGTTACCAGTTTTCATCACAGTATAAAGTATTCTGGCTCAAAAGGGGGAGGGAAGCTTAAATCAAAATATATTTGTTAGTTTTTGCAACGTTGGCAGTAGAATATTGGTATATTTTAATCTTCCAGTCATTTCTTTCCTTTTTCTTATCTTTATACCTCATTATCTTTGTCAGATAATGGCTAGCCAAACGGAGGGAACAAGCATTCTTTTCATATTTCAGGGGAAAAGAAATTAAATGAGAAAGTAGCAAGAGATTTATCTGAGTCAATGATTAGGGCAACATTCCTATCAGGTCAGAAATCAGATTTACAGGAAGAACATATGTCCAATTAAGAAATGAATTGGAATGCCAAATCACCATGAAATACTTAAGAGCATGTACTATTAATGATATACATCAAAGTTGCCCATGGACGTTTTCAGACAGATTCTGAAGAATTATTTTTGGACATCTTGCAATAACTGAAATTGCTGAGTGTAGAAAAATTGGCCAGCAGCCAGGATGAAACACTTTTGCTGAAGCAGACTCAGTATTCACAAGAAAGTAGGTCTCCTCTGAAAAAAAAAAAACCCTGGCTTCCTCTGACTTTCTCCAGTTGAGATATACACGCCTATGTGAAAGAATAACCTTTGCATTTGGCTTTATAGAGGAGCCATTTCCCCCACCTATTCTAAGGATCAAATCAATCACAGTCTGGCTTTAGGGTGAATAAATTTTGACAATAATTTCAAAGACCTTTATTTACTTTGGGGGTGACTTTTTTTGGGGGGGGGGGTATTCAATATTTTTTATTGATATGGCAAAAATATATCTGGGCAGCCTACGTCAATTAAAATTAAAACCATATTTTTTTAAAAAAACTGTTAGGAATAGAATAGAATAGAATAGAATAGAATAGAATAGAATAGAATAGA
>WNWU01000001.1:84503358-84513870 GCA_012654045.1 Ptyas mucosa
ATAGAATAGAATAGAATAGAATAGAATAGAATAGAATAGAATAGAATTCTTTATTGGCAAAGTATAATTGGACACACAAAGAATTTGTCTCTGATGCATATGCTCTCAGTGTACATAAAAGAAAAGATACATTTGTCAAGAATCATAAGGTACAACACTTAATGATAGTCATAGGGTACAAATAAGCAATCAAATCACACTAGGAAACAATATAAATTGTAAGGATACCAGCAACAAAGTTACAGTCATGCATTCATAAATGGGAGGAGATGGGTGATAGGAACGATGAGAAGACTAATAGTAATAGTGATGCAGACTTGGTGAATAGTTTGACAGTGTTGAGGGAATTATTTGTTTAGCAGAGTGATGGCGTTTGGGAAAAAACTGTTCTTGTGTCTAGCTGTTCTGGTGTGCAGTGCTCTATAGCGTCATTTTGAGGGTAGGAGTTAAAACAATTTATGTCCAGGATGCGAGAGGTCTGTAAATATTTTCACAGCCCTCTTTTTGACTGATGCAGTATACAGGTCTTCAATGGAGGACCTCAATAGCACTAACAATAGCACTTGGACTTATGTACCAGTTCATAGTGCTTTATAGCCCTCTCTGAACAATCTAAAGAGTCAGCATATTGCCCCCAACAATTTGAGTACTTATTTTACCAACCTCAGAAGGATGGAAGGCTGAGCCAGTGAGGATCGAACTCCTGGCAGTGAGTAGAGTCAGTCTGCAATACTGCATTCTAACCACTGCGCCATCACAGTTCTTAAAAATACACAAGACATATAATCAAGATATATGGCATCTGAAAAGAAATGGCATTTGAGAATCAAAAACCTGAAAATAATGACGAATCAACTAGCCAGAGTCCTGTTGTCAAAAGAAACAATCACAGTGTCATTTCTCCATGAATGGGACACTCAGAGAAATCTCAAATGGCAGATCAGGTCAGGCATGATGACTTCTATCGTAGCTGAGTTTGGTTGAAACTCAAAACTAAGCAAGATTGAATCTGATTAGTATTTGGTTGGGAAATTCCCAAAGAGTTCAGGAGTTCTGTATTGTTGCCAAGAAACCTTCACAGGCTTGAGTTTGTTTGTTTTATTTACTTAATTCAAATTACGCACTGCCTGACTTCAACTGACTTTGGACAATTAACAATACAATACCATAACAACCAACATCAACCAAAACGAAAATTTTTGTGCTTGAACAGGGGGGAATAGGACTAGAAGACCTCCAAGGTTTCTTCCAGCTCTATTCTGATTGATTGATTGATTGATTGATTGAAGATGGGATCTGGGCACAAAAACAAAACAAAAATAAAAGTATCCTGAAGAAAGGGCCCCATTTATGTCCACCCAAGGCCTGGTGAAACAACCAGATTGTCAGGGTTCCAAGTAACACCCTCAACAAAATAAGAATCCAAGGCTTGAAGTTCCTCAAAGTTCCATTTTATTAGAGATGTCATATTGGCACATCTGGGAAAAGACGAATCTGAAACTTTCCAGGTTTTCCCCACCCAAAGGAAAGTCCACGTCCCTGCCCAGCACCCACAAGTCCATCACATGGTCCAATCAGAGCACAGTCCCAACTGGAGATGCCTCCTAGTTCCAGCCTTCCAGGTGCAGGGCAAGATGTCCTTGACTCTCTGAGAAAGAAATGTTATTATGATTATATATCACCCTGGCTCCACACAATTCCCCCCTCCCAGTTTCCCACAGTAGTAAATGCGGCAGGCCTGAAGATCCAACAAAAAAGATGGCTTCCAGGCCTGACACAGACTTTCAGATCTTTGCAGAAGTTCAACAGGGTGGGAGCTACATGAATTTTAGGGGAAAAACATGAAGAGTCTTTATCTTTCTTCATAATTATTGGCCCTTTTATAAGTGCTCACTAGCGTTGTAAAGTGAGGTATAAATCAAATATATAAATAAAAAATCCTGAAGACAGAGGAAGAAGGCAACCAAAGACTTCTACCATCACTGAAACCTACTATGATTGGTCTTCTCCTTCTTCCTTACTACCAATGGGCCTTTGAGAAGAATTATAGAACACACACACACACACAAACACACACAGAAAGTATTATTTATTTTATTTTTAATTGCAAGAGTTTTTAATGGTAGAAAGCTGCTTTGACTGGCGTCTCGTTATCCTGAAAATCAAGCGCTAAACAACTCTATTCAAAATACATATTTGTAATCTTTTGTTTTCCTGCTTTTGGGTGCATATATTTATGCATTTACCTCATTTCAGATTGAATTTAACACTTTAGTTTTGAATGTCAGGTAAGGTTAGCATTAGTTTGAATGTTCTTTTCTACAATAAAAGTAATGAAACAAATATAAACCCTTAAGGTAGGTAATTAGAAAGTCAGGGGTAATGACTTCAGCTAACACTGGTATTGTCAACACTTTCCTAAAAATACATTATAAGTTGCTGCTCATTCCCTTTTTCCCTCTTTCTCTCTCTCTGTCTTTCTGTTCCACTCTATATTTACATAATCTCCATGTATTGTACAATGTTAGAAGCCATTTTTTGTTGTGGTGGTGGTTAAAGGCGCTAGATAGAAACCAGGACATGGTGAGACTCAATCCTACCAAGAATCAAGACTGATTGGAAGTAGATTTCTCTGTCTAATCTACCTCAGTATATGATGGATTAAAAAGATGGTCCATAGGTCAATGGGCCATTAGGTGATCTGAAGAAGACCAAAACATTAGAATGAGCAAACATTAAAAAGTTTATTTATGCTTGTTTCAATTTCAAATTTCAATTTCAAATCTTTATTGTCAGGTCACAACATATATACAATGAGATTGGTGTAACTCCCTCAGTGCACCCCCCCCCACACAACATAATACAACTCAAAGTAAAGACAGAAAATCCCTAATCCAATAAATCATATTAACAAAACACCCAGTCCTATTGCACCAGTGTGAACATGTTACACATTGCGCCGGCCCTGCAGTCCATCATACTACATAGTTATGATGTTATTTCTCATTCAGGAGTCTGACTGCCCACGGATAAAAACTGTTCTTCAGCCTGTTTGTGTGGCTGGCTATACATCTATATCTCCTTCCCGATGGTAGGAAGGTAAAGAAATGGTGCCCAGGGTGAAAGTTATCCCTGAGGATTTTCCTCACTCTTCTAAGGCAGCGAGCCCTTGTTTATTTAATATACAGTACAAATGCATATGGTACCGAACTCATACACAGGTGATTCCAGTGGCTTACAACCTTAAAAATCCATAACATAACCCACCCCAAAGCCTCCTCTCCCCCACTCCAATGGCAGTGGCAGCACAATCAAATCTACCATTTGTTCAGCTTCATCTCTGATTTGTGATTCCCAGACCTGCTGGCAGAACTATGTCTGCAAGGCCTTACCCAAAAGCAACAAGGTGAGGACCAAGGAATGCGTTGGGAGGAATGATGTTCCATAGAGAAGGGGCCACCACTGACAAGGCCCTTTTTTGTGGTTCCCACAGATGTATTTTGTCTTTAAGAATATTCAAAAGTCATGGTGAAACAAGTGAGGAGATGCCGAGAAGAAAATGGCAACCAATTCAAACATTTAAAGTAAATGATGTATAAAAAAATGATCTATGCAGCCATTTGATATTTGGTACCCTGTATGCTAGGGCTTTTCAAACTTGGCAACTTTAAGATGTGTGAACTTCAACTCCCAGAGCAGCTGGGGAATTCTGGGAGGTGAAGTCCATACATCTTAAAGTTGCCAAGTTTGAAAAGCACTGCTGCATATGGTACAGCAGTGAGTATAGGCACAGACATCCCTATTGTCAGGGTTCCAAATAACACCCGCAACTAAAAAACCATTCCAAGGCTTGAGGTTCCTCAGAGTTTCTTTTTATTGAAGATGTCATATTCACACATCTGGGAAAACCCGAATCTGAAAGTTTCCAGGTTTTCCCCACCCAAGTGAAAGTTCAAGTCCCTGCCCAGCACCCACATGTCCATCACATGGTCCAATCCACTGTCCAAACTGGAGACACCTCCCAGTCATCCGGCTCTAGGTGCCAGGGCAATGCATCCTTGACTCTCTGAGAAAGAAAAGTTATTTTGACTACATATCACCCATTCTCTATGCAATCCCCCTCCCATTTTCCCACAGAAGAATATGTGGCAGGCCTGAAGGCCCAAATGTAAAAGATGGCTTCCAGGTCTGACAGCCCCACCCCCACCCCCATCAGAAAAGTGTGTCCTGTAAGGAGAGTAACACAGGGGTTTAAAATCATTACTTAACCAAGTCTGACACCTCTAGCTGTAACTATCTTCTTCATGAATATTTGCTACGAAAGCGTTGTCATCTAATCTGAAGATCTTAAAATAGCTGGTTGTTTTTGTAAAAAAACAACAACAAAAAACCCAGCATCGGTAAGCAGGAACAGCTCAGCTACTTGCCCTTTTTTTCTTTGATGATAATAATAATGAAGTCAGTTCAGATGTTCAGATGTTTAGTCTGCATGAAGAGCCCTGAACTGGCATCAGGTCCTTGTGAAAGAGGAAAATGAATCCCTCCATCCCCAGTGAACTCAAATGCTCCACTGAGGAAATCAGGATGTCTTTCTTCACGTCCAGAAAACAGATGAGTGTTTAAGGAAGACCTTGAGTTAATTGGTTTGGGAGGAGACTCCAGCTTCAGGTACATGCCTTGCTTCTTCAATCCAATTTGTTCCTATGTTTTCAAGCACTTCAGGCTTATTAAAAAGTGTTGTTTCCTCAGTAGCCTTGTTCCTCCATTTGCCTCAGGCAATTGCAAAATATTGTTCCAGGGGACCAAAGTAAACATAAAGAAAAAAAGTAGCTAGCAAGCATACATTCCCAAAGAGAAAGAGAAAGAAAGGTTCAGTAGGTAATAACAGTGCAAGGGAACATAAAACTCTTCCTTTTTAAAGAGAGTATCTATGTGTATATGTCAAAAATAAAATAAAATAAAATAAAATCAAGATGGCAGGCAATAGAAGCCCTGCCCCCCTTTTTAACAGCCTCTTAAAAACAGGTGAGTTTCCATTACATCACAGGTCTTCAAACTTGGCAGCTTTAAGACTTGTGGACTTGTGGACTTCAACTCCCAGAATTCTCCAGCCAGCTGGCTGGAGAATTCTGGGAGTTGAAGTCCACAAGTCTTAAAGCTGCCAAGTTTGGGGACCCCAGCATTACATGGTGGTTGTTGCAAATGTGACTTTTTTTGATTCCCTAAATAGAGACAGCTTTGCATATAGACCACTGATGGCTAATCTTTTAGACACCAAATGCCCAAACTGAAAGGTGCACACGCATGTGCGAACACGGACTGCGAACTGCATGGACATGCACATGTGCGGACATGCATGCACAGACATGCACGCATGCGCAGTAGAGACCTGAAGACCAGCTGGCTGGTGGGAGGCAAGGCATCCCAACACCGGCAGCATGGCAAGCGGTAAGATCTTTTTCTTTCATGAGCTTCCCTTTCGTCATTTGCAGGGAAACAGAAGCTCACGAAAGAAATGCCATGGAGATCTGACCTGGGGTGACGGCACTCATGCCAGCAGAGAGGGCTCTGCATGCCACCTCTGGCATGCATGCCACAGGTTCAGCATCACGGATGTAGACATTCTTAAGTCTAGGATCAAAAACTTAAGGCCCCTGGGATCAGAGGTGGGTTTCAGCAGGTTCTGACCCATTCTGGAGAACCGGTAACAGAAATTTTGAGTAGTTCGGAGAACCGGTAGTAAAAATTCTGACTGGCCCTGCCCCCATCTATTCTCTACCTCCCGAGTCCCAGCTGATGGGGAGGAAATGGGGATTTTGCAGTAATCTTCCCCTGGATTGGGGACGGAATGGAGATTTTACAGTATCCTTTCTCTGTCATGCCCACAAGCCACGCCCACCAAGCCATGCCATTCCCACCAAGCCACACCCACAGAACCGGTAGTAAAAAAATTTGAAACCCATCACTGCCTGGGATGCTTTCAACTGGGACACAACTGGGAATATAATAAAAACACATCATAGATTTTAGGCAACTAATTTAACTGTGGACTTCATTTATATTTATTTATTATATTTATTACCACTGAACAACGGGTGGCAGAGATGGTAGAGATGAATCTGCTAGGGTTCCTCCTTTTTCATCTGAACATTCACACATAAACAATATTATCATTGTTAGATGTTTTTTTATTCCATCTTCTTAAATACATAAGGGATATATTACACTGAATTGCAGGGGAGAATTGTGAGTGACAATGCAGATCCACTGTAATTTAAGAAGAAAGTAGAAGGAATGACAGAATTTAAAAAAGAGAAATCTTTAATAGAGGAAGGACGGAATCAGATTGATCTTGAAGTCTAAACCAGGGTCCCCAAGTCCTGGGCCATGGACTGGCACTGGGGCATGGCATGCCAGCAACCGGCCCAGGGAAACAAGCAAAGCCCCATCCACAGGATGCCAGCAGTGTACAAAACCACTTCCACTCTGGTCCATGGATAAACCTTTCTCCACAGAACTGGCCCCTGGTGCCTAAAAGGTTGGGGGCCACTAGTCTAAACTACATTTCCTATAGAATAATTAAGAGGCGGGGGCTGTGCGTATTTCAGGAAACATGCAGCTATTTGTATCTAAAGTGGAAAAGATGCTGTGGTGGTACAGATGAGAGTAGAGGTGTTATATTTCTCAACACCTCCTTAAAGAAACAGCACCTTTTCTTTGCTCACAGTGTACTTGTACCAGCCACAGGAAAATGTACATTGGGGTTAAAAATCTATCCTTGCCTCCTCATATCACATTCTCTCCTTGCCTCCTTAATACCACTGTCAACTCAAATGGGTACATTCCTGGGGAACACAAAGTTATTGTGCAGCCATAGGAAAAGGCACAGCTTACCACAGAATCATAAACCATACAATCACAGATTGATCATAGGGTTGGGAGGGTTCTTGGAGCTCTTCTAATTCAATCTCCTGCCAAGCAGAAGGACTAGTAGTAACTTGATAGCAGTGTTCCAATATTTGAGGGATTGTCACAAAGAAAAGGAGGGGAGGGGTCAACCTATTTTCCAAAGCACCTGAAGGCAAGATAAGAAACAATGGATGGAAACTAATCAAGGTGAGAAACAACCTAAAACCAAGAAGAAATTTCCTAACAGTGTGAACAATATAACCAGTGGAATGGCTTGCCTTCAGAAGTTGTGCGTGCTCCATGACTAGAGACTTTTATTAAGAGACGGGACAGCCACTTGTCTGGAATGGCATAGGGTCTCCTGCTTGAGCAGAGGGTTGTACTAGAAGACCTCCAAGGTCCCTTCAAACTCTGTTATTCTTCCATATCTAAATCCTATTCATCATAGGATTTACAGTAGAATTCAGACTCCTTGTCAACTTTGGTGAACATTTCTGTACTCTTTCTAGGGCCTCAGCATCCTTTTTGCATTCTGGTGATCTGAAATAGATATATTATTCTAAATGAAGTCTTGCCAGAGTGATATAACTTCCCTTGATCTTGCTATCCCTCTGTTGACACAACCCAGGACTAAAATGAACACTTTTGGCTGACAGGTGTGGTAAGGATACCCACATTCCCTTTCAAACACCTTTTCCACTTCAAACCCAAATAGTTGCACATTCGTGACATATGGCAAAAATTAAGTAGAAAGGGGTCTTATCTAGCCTATTAGGTCCAGTATGTGCAAACTGGCAGAATTTATGATTTCCTGGCCATTTTTCAGAGAATATGAACGATAACATGAAAACGTTTCTTTCACTCATGGTTAGTATTTGGCTGAAGCCATTTATTATCAATCAACTGTGTTTACTCTTTTTCAATCATAATTACGACAGAAACTACCCAAATGACCCTGATCACAAGTTTACATACCCCAGTTCTTAATATGGTGTATTTCTCCCTTTAACATCAATTACAGCTTGAAGCCTTTTGTGGTATGTGTGGATGAGGCTCTTTATCTTCTCAGATGGTAAAGCTGCTCATTCTTCCTGGCAAAAAGCCTCCAGGTCCTGTAAATTCTTGGGCTGTCTTGCACGAACTTCACGTTTGAGATCTCCCCAGAGTGACTCAATGATATTGAGGTCAGGTGACTGAGATGGCCACTCCAGAACTGTTGTGGCTCCGACCCCCGAGCCCATCGTATCGGAGGAAGAAGGCTCTGAACATGAAGGAGAGGAGCCGGCCAGGCCTCCCTCTCCCAGCCCTTCCTCTCTGGCAATTCCTCAGGTGTCGGCCGAAGGAGAGGAGATTGGCCAGGAGCCAGGTGTCTCCGATCTGTCGGAGAGTGATGAGGGAGACAAGTTGTGGCTGGATCCACGCCAGCGTTGGTGTGCTAAACGGTCACAGCAGATGAGGAGGCATGCCAGAGATTGAGCTGAGTCACTGGACCACACCCCAAAGGCTATATAAGGGAGGGTGATGGCCATTCCAGCTCTGTGACGGACAAAGCAAAAACTCTGGCGAGTCACTTGCACTTTTGGGACGAACAATGCCTCATCTGTTGTGGATTTCTGTTACTGGACTACTTCAAACTGTCTGTATTTTTATGTTATCTGGTAGAGGAACAACCCCTCCTTCTTGGAGTAAAAGCTCTTGGCAGGCAGCTGCTGCGTTGCTGCCAAGTTTTGATAACGAACCTTTGACTGTTTTGGAACAATTATTTAACCCTTTGGGGTGGGTGTTTGTGCGTGTGGGAGACGGGGACAGAACAAGAACCTTCACTTTATTCTGCTGTAGCCAATGACAGATTGACTTGGCCTTGCGTTTAGGATCATTGTCATGTCCTAATGTCCATGTACGCTCCATGCGCAGCTTCCGGGCTGATGAATGCAACTTGTCCTCCAGTATCTTTTGATAACATACTGCATTCATTCATCATGCCATCAATTCTGATCAGATTTCCTGTGCCTTTGTAGCTCACACATCCCCAAAACATCAGCGATCCACCTCTGTGTTTCACAGTAGGAATGGTGTACTTTTCATCATAGGCCTTGTTGACTCCTCTCCAAATGTAGCGTTTATGGTTGTGGCCGAAAAGCTCAAGTTTGGTTTCATCATTCCAAATGACTTTGTGCCAGAAGGTTGGAGGCTTGTCTCTGTGCTGTTTGGCATATTGTAAACGGGATACTTTGTGGCATTTGCGGAGTAATGGCTTTCTTTTGGCAACTCATGCGGCCCATCTTTCTTCCAGTGCCTCCTTATTGTGCATCTTGCAATAGCCACACCACATGTTTTCAGAGACTCCTGTATTTCACCTGAAGTTATTTGTGGGTTTTTCTTTGCATCCCGAACAATTTTCCTGGCAGTTGTGGCTGAAAGTTTAGTTGGTCTACCTGACTGTGGTTTGGTTTCAACAGAACCCCTCATTTTCCACTTCTTGATTAGAGTTTGAACACTGCTGATTGGCATTCTCCATTCCTTGGATAACTTTTTATATCCCTTTCCTGTTTTATACAGTTCAGCTACCTTTTCCCACAGATCCTTTGACAATTCTTTTGCTTTCTCCATGATTCAGAATCCAGGAACATCAGTGCAGCTCTGGATGAAGGATGCAAGGGTCTGTCAGGAGGCCAGAAACTCATTGACCTTTTATATACACACACTAATTACATGCAAACAGATCACAGGTGAGGATGGTTACCTGTAATAGCCCTTCACACCCCTTTGTGTCAACCTGTGTGCATGTTATCAGGCCACAATCACCAGGATATGTTAACTTTCGATGAGGGTCATTTGGGTAGTTTCTGTTGTCATTATGATTGAAAAAGAGTAAACACAGTTGATTGATAATAAATGGCTTCAGCCAAACACTAACCATGAGTGAAAGAAATATTTTCGTGTTATCGTTCATATTCTCTGAAAAATGGCCAGGAAATCATAAATTCTGCCAGGGTATGTAAACTTATGAGCACAACTCTGTGTGTGTGTGTATACATATATATAAATACTATATATATGTGGTTTTTTTTCTTTCTTTTTCGTAAGTTTTATGTGTATTTTTCTTTAGCCAGGTTCTACCTACGTAAGCCAATATTTTATGCAGCCCTAGTTCAGTGAAGTCTCATTCACTAGTTTTGGGGATTTTTTTCTTCTAGCAGCTAGCAAACTCTTTGCTGCCCATTGGGAGACTTAGTCTGTTTGACCAACAGAAAACCAACAGAAGACTAAGTGCACGCATTGAAGAACACAAGAACTCAGTCAGAAAAGAGGAACCAACTTCTTTCCTGATCCAACACCTTAAAGCCACAGGACATGAAATTGACTTTAAAAAGACCAGAACTATCGCCAAAACTGAACACTTTACAACAGAATAATCAGAGAAGCCATTGAGATAGAAAAATGCCCACACAACATGAATAAACGAGATACTTCCCGCCTACCAGCCATTGGAAACCCGCCCTTATTGACAAACGAGTCCTTAACACAAAGAATGACACCAGACCCACACTCACGAAAACCACACAGGATATCACCACCACACTTCCACGCAAAAAGCAAACC
>WNWU01000001.1:84514270-84532114 GCA_012654045.1 Ptyas mucosa
TAGATAGATAGATAGATAGATAGATAGATAGATAGATAGATAGATAGATGATAGAATAGAGAGAGCGAGAGAGATCTAAATCTAGATATACACACACACATACACACCCACACACAAGCACACCCACACACATATACATACACACATACACTTGTGTGTGTGTGTGTGTGTGTGTCCAGACTCATGCTTCCAAATATAAGAGAATATGGGAGACAGAAGAGAGACTGAACATAAATCTTCATGAAATGGCAGGTAAATTTGTTGTCAGCTTATCTCATAAACAGCAACTCTGTCCAGGTGGTGAGAAACCTCGCATTTCAAATCATTAAAAAAAACACCTTCTGTCTTTATTAACTACCTATCAATCAAGTCTGG
Source organism: Ptyas mucosa (assembly GCA_012654045.1). NCBI lineage: Eukaryota > Metazoa > Chordata > Lepidosauria > Squamata > Colubridae > Ptyas > Ptyas mucosa. The sequence goes on from WNWU01000001.1 coordinate 84,514,646, forward strand.
ATATCTGCCCTATGGTTTCCTAGATTTTGCATTACACTAACACAGTCTGGAAAGATAGGATGTGTAGAGTTCCTCTGCCTGCAAACCATTCTCCCTAGCCAAACAGAAGGAGAGGCATTCCCCATGCTAGGAGAAACCATTTCTAAGTAGATGGCCACTCTCACAAGTCCACATCCTGCTCTTCAGGAACACGGGACTGGCTGATTTAGAGAGCACCCTGAGTGAGAAAAGGATAAGAACTCTGAATCTGCAGCATGTCATTCTGAACAAAAAAAAAAATGACCCCCAACCCAATCATCCTCTCTCCACCAGCCTAGGAAGACAAAATTCTTGTTCTCTTAATATTTTTTTCCCAAAGCTGCTGCAAGGCTTCAGTTTAACAAGGGTGGTCAATCAAAAGGAATCTGTTCGGGTTGGAAGAGATGACTGGTGTAATGAAATGCTGTAACACAGATGTTTACATTTCCAACAAGAGATCCACTCAGGCATCACCTTTAGCCTTCAGGACCCCAGCTGCACAGCTCTGACTTAAAGGCAATGCAGGCACAATAGAGCTCAGCAGAATGTTAATAGATTTCCTCTCCTAAGCTGGTTCAGAGACACTTAAGAATCCTCTAATGCCTGCATTACTGTCAATCCTGTTGTCTTTCAGACAATCAAGAGCACCAAAGGAGAATATATATATATATGTATTTGGCTCCTCATGCCCTTCTTTTTAAGTCCTCCTTGACATTATGTTCCCGTAGAATACTACGTCCTTTCCTCCCAGCCCACAAACCGTGGCACAAAATATATGTGCTGTGTCACTGTCACAGTGTAGGAAGTTAGCACCCACCCCTTTCCTAGAAGAATGAAATATTTTAGGAAATATTAAAAAGGCAGAATATTATGTTTCCCTGGTTGAGAAATGGAGAAACATGTTTTAAAGACAAAGCAATTCCCACTTTGCTGCCCCCCCACCCTTTTGTTAATGGGCCAGAGGCAGAAACACAACCTTTGACAATAGGACCCATCTGAAACACAACAGCAACAGAAACTAACAGAATGGGACCCATCTAGAACAGAAACTCACCACATGGCACCTGGGAAGATTACATCAGCCAGCAAGGCTAGCTAAGACCCCCACCCCCTGGGATTCTGACAACCAATCAGGATACTCTTTCGGGGCCCCAGGAAGTTCAAAGCCAGAGAAAGCATAAAACCCGGGGACTCGCTGTATCTCGTCCCTTTTCTGTTCGGGAACTCAAGCCATGTGATCCTGTCCTCTATTGTACCATCTTTCCGAGCAATCTCCATGTTTCCAGTGTCTTTTTTCCCCACTTGGAGCAGAACCCAGAAGGATATTTCTTCCTACAACAGTATTTTGATCTTTTTTCTTTTGACAGCTGAATGGTTCTGGGTGAGTCTTTATGCAACGATGGGAATTCTCTATTCCTGGACAAATGCTTGCATAAATGACCAGGTCCTAGTTATGGGGGAAAGGATCACCAGGAGACTCAACTGTGACAATCCTGTCCTATTGGCTTTGTTAGAAGGTTGAAGTGTATTAGACAGGTGTATTAGAACATTCTAGGCTGCATAAACAGAGAGATAGAATCAAGATCACGTGAAGTATTAATACCACTTTGGTAATGTTCCTCTGGGTTCTGCTCCAAGTGGGGAAAAAGACACTGGAAACATGGAGACTGCTTGGAAAGATGGTTTAATGGTGGAAAGGTTCACATGGCTTTGCTGTGGCTCCGACCCCTGAGCTCATCGTATTGGAGGAAGAAGGCTCTGAACATGAAGGAGAGGAGCCGGCCAGGCCTCCCTCTCCAGGCCCCTCCTCTCTGGCAATTCCTCAGGTGTCGGCCAAAGGAGAGGAGATTGGCCAGGAGCCAGGTGTCTCCGATCAGAGTGCGGACGAGGGAGAGAAGTTGTGGCTGGATCCATGCCAGCGTTGGCATGATAAACGTTCACAGCAGATGAGGAGGTGTGCCAGGAATTAAGCTGAGTCACTGGACCACACCCCACAGGCTATAAAAAGGAGTGGGGTGGCCAGTCGGATTCTGTGACGGACAAAGTTAAGTTCTGTGAGTCCCTTTGTTGCAAATCTGCTGAAGGCTTTTGAACTGGACTGTTTTCTCCCAACCGGTGTGTATTGTATCTGTTATCTGGTGGAGGAACACCCCCCTTCTTGTTATAGTAAATCACTTGGCAGCTGGTTCTCGTGTTGCTGCCAAGTCTCCGATAACGGACCTGGTTTGTTTGTGCCAATTCTTTAACCCACGGCTATCTGTGTGTGTATTTGTGCGTGTGGGAGACGGGGACAGAACAGGCTTGAGCTCCTGAACAGAAAAGGGGCAGATACAGCGAGTTTCCAGGTTTTATGCTCTCTCTGGTTTTGAACTTCCTGGGGCCCAGAAAGAGTATCCTGATTGGTTGTCAGACTGCCAAGGGGTGGGGGTCTTAGCTAGCCTTGCTGGCTGATGTCACATGTGCTTCCCAGGTCACATGCTTCCCAGGTCACATGTGGTGAGCTTCTGTTGCTAGATGGGTAGCGGGCTAATCCTATCTTTGTTGGGTCTTTGGCAATTCCTACTATGGCTCTGCCTGAAGGAGGTAGATCTTTGTTATGTAGAATAGACTGGCCCAGGCCTTAATGGCCCATTGACAAAGTGTGAGGGCAGGAAGGTGGGAGCTGCTTTTAAAGCATGTCTTTAAAACATGCTTCTCCATTTCTCATCCAGGGAAATATAATATTCTGCCTTTTTAATATTTCCTAAAATATTTCATTCTTCCAGGAAAGGGGTGGGTGCTAACTTCCTACAGTAAGACCACACTTGGAATACTGCATTCAGTTTTGGTTGCCACAATGTAAAAAAGATGTGGAGACTCTAGAAAGAGTGCAGAGAAGAGCAACAAAGATGATTAGGGGACTGGAGGCTAAAACATATGAAGAACGGGTTGCAGGAACTGGGTATGTCTTGTCTGATGAAAAGAAGGACTAGGGGAGTTATGATAGCAATGTTCCAATATCTCAGGGGCTGCCACAAACATGAGGGACCGAAGCTATTCTTCAAAGCACCTGAGGGTAGGACAAGAAGCAATGGGTGGAAACTAATCAAGGAGAGAAGCAACTTAGAACTAAGGAGAAGTTTCCTGACAATTAGAATAATTAATCAGTGGAATGACTTGCCTCTAGAAGTTGTGAATGCTCCAACACTGGGAGTTTTTAAGAAGATGTTGGATAACCATTTGTCTGAAGTGGTGTACGGTTTCCTGCCTAAGCAAGGGGTTGGACTAGAAGACATCCAAGGTCCCTTCCAACTCTGTTATTCTATTCTAAGGTTGTTAATAAATAATAAATGTACTCCATATATCAAAAGGAAAAATCAGCCGACCCAACAAAGTGTGAAACATATTTGTCAGGGTTTTGCCAAGGATTCCAAGGGGGCTTCAAGGAATGAGCTGATGTAAATAAAGCATTTGGTGTGAAAGCAGTGAAGGAGTTTCATCCTTGGAAGGCTTAACACAGTTGTTTGGAAATAGTTTCTGGGCTGCCTGCTGGGGAACGGGCAGTTGACAGGCCTGAAAAGTGGCTGTATTTTCACACGCAGGAAAGAGACAACCCTGAAAATCCTTTGAACCAGTTATGGCAAAACTGCCAAAGGATGCAGCTGCTGTAATACTTTGAAGACAGGGGTGGGCAACTGTGGCCCTTTTACAACCTGTGGACTTCAACTCCCAGAATTCCTGAGACAGCTTGGCCACCAAGTCATGCCATGCCCACTAAGCCACACCCACAGAACTGGTAGTAAAAATTTTGAAACCTACCACTGCTTCCGAGGTTGGTAAAATGAGGACCCAGATTGTTGGGGTCAAGATGCTGACTCTGTTTACCATTTAGAGAGAGTTGTAAAGCACTGTGAAGTGGTATCTAAGTGCTATTGCTATCATGCATGGTGAACTTGTGAAAAAGGAAAAAGGTTCTGGGCACAAATATATTTGGAGATGGAGAGAGCTTAAAAGTTAACATTTTTTTTAAAAAAAATGATTTATATGTCGCCCTTCTCCGGAGACTCAGGGCGGCTTACAATGCGTTAAACAATAGCCTTCATACTTTTGTATATTTATACAAGGTCAGCTTATTGCCCCCACAAACTGGGTCCTCATTTTACCTACCTTAGAAAGGATGGAAGGCTAAGTCAACCTTGAGCCTGGTGAGATTCAAACTTACAGTAATTGCAGACAGCTGGTGTTAATCACAATGCTTTTTAGTCTGCTGAGCCACCAGGCCCATTGGGATGAAACCAGAATCTTTCTTATTAAATCTTATGGATGGTGAACTAGAAAAGGCTCGTGGACAGTTGATTTTATATATGGTAACTGGAGCAAGGCTATTATATGCACACCAATAGAAAACTACTCAGGCACCCAAAATGAGGGAATGAATCATGAAGATAACTCAATTTGTAGAAATGACTAAACTGACTTGCTTGATTAAGGAGAGAACTACAACTATTTTTGTAAAAGACTGGAAATCTTTTATGGCCTTTTTGCTGAAAATGCTCTGATCAAAACCAGAACCAGAGAATACCCTCAGACTCCTACATCATGAAAACAAGACAAAGGAAAAGGAAAACACAACATGGCAGTGTTTTAGATAACTTATCTGTGTGTCTTTGTTATTTATCCCTTCCTACTAGGTCATCATGCTAGCCATATTATCTCTGAGATATGGTTAGTGAATGAAAAAAAAATATTGGTTTACTGATCCACAGATTTCTCATAGATTCAGTCCCTATTGCCAGTCAGAGTCAGTCCAGTTTGCTGTGAATGTTTTAGTATACGGGCACTTTAAGCAGTTCATATGTAGGAAAACTGGAGGTTCAGCTATCAATGGTAGCCCAGATGTGTGTGTGGTGGGGTATCCTTTTACCACCAGATTAGGAAGATGGTGATAGATGGATAGAGACAAAAGAAAGAAAGAAAGAAAGAAAGAAAGAAAGAAAGAAAGAAAGAAATCACAATTACCCCTAGAAAGCTGTGAGACCTAACCTCTACAGTCATGGCTGCAATGTTTATGCAGCTTGCTGACAAATACAATTTTCCTGATTCAGAGCAAAGCAAACCGAAATAGCTTCTAAGAGTCTAGAAGTCACAGCAGATCTGAGTGGCTTTATGCTGCCTAACCAGCTTTGATTTGCATTCTAAGGAGAGGAAGCCAAGGGTTGCTGAAAACTGCACTCAGAGGGAAATAGGCAATTGTTTTGGAGTCCCATTATTTCTGTGATTCATTTGGATGGACCTTGCCCGTTCTGTGCCTGTTTTCAAGCTCTCATTTTGAAAATCCTTTCTTGTCAGCAGTGGCTGATGGTCTTGCAGAACCTTGATCCTGGCTGAGAGATGTTTCATTTTTTTCTCCTTCTAAGTATTGTGGAGAGGGCTACAAACTGATCCATTCTGTGCAGATGCTTTATACAATGAAATACAAATGAAATACAATGAAATGCAGTTGTGGGTGCAACTAAGCAACTCAGAGTCATATGTATCATCATCATCATCATCATCATCATCATCATCATTATCATTATCATCATCACAAAATATTTGAAAGCTGAAACAAGAAACAAGAAAAGAGACCAGGAAAAAAAGATAGGAAGAAAAGAGATATATAAGGAATATTAAACTGAGTTAAAATTGAAATATTAGATTAATACTAGATATAAAAGTAGGCTTACATTGATTTGGCACTTCAAAACCACTATTCCGAACCAAATTAATTTTCTTAATGAACAAAGATAGCCAATATAAAAAGAATCTTCAACTGGGATGAATATTTAAAAGGACTTTCTATCTAATCTAAAACTGTCTATTGGTATTGCAGGAAAGCAGACAAAAACCCAATGTTTTAAAGCCATACAAACATGGTAAATAAGTAATAAATGTAAATCCATATGCAGAATTATAATCCATGAATGGTATCCAGGTTAAATTCCCTGTTAGATTTGGTTTTTTTTTCAAGTACAACATTATTTTTGATGTTGATACATATTCCCACAACTTATTCTGCCATTCTTCCAGAGAAGGAATTATATGCGATTTTCAGTAAAAGGCATAAAAGTATCCCAGCAGCTGTTATCTTATACAAAGCCAATTCCATATACTTTGCAAGCTTATAACATTTTGTGATATTTAGCAGTAAAACAGCTGGCAGGAAAGAAGATTTAACCCTAGGAATCTGTTTCATTCTGTAATAAATTATCTTCCAGATTTGAGAAATCATCTCAAAAGACAATGCAAAGGCCCAATTCATGCCATCTGGACAGAGGTTTTTGTCTTTTGTTTTTGCAAAGACTGACTGAATAGCTGCTAAAAATGGCTTTTGTTTTGCAAATCAGGCAGGAGATCATCAGGGTTTGAGTAAAGTTTGAATTTCCCCTACATTACCCATGTTCAATTAGCAAAATATTCTTTAGAAGAGATCATCCATCATCATCCTTTGATGTTAGTTGGATGTTTTTGTGTGCAAACACCAAGTGTTTACTCTATAAGCTAAGTATTGAGCCAGACTGAGTGACAGCTTTGCTGCCCAGCCTAACCCAACTTATAAAAGCGGAGACAAAGCACATCCTCCATAAAGAATGGACATACGATTCTGATGTTGTGCCTCTAGGTGCTGTTGTGTGATCCTTACTGATATTGTGCTGACGCTTTCCCCAATATATCTTGGTTGTTCAAACTTCCCTTGCAGAAAATGATAGATTCATCATTTTATTGCTATTCCCCATGCTGCAGCACAGTCCAATTTAGTGGATCACGACACTTCAAGGTAAAAGAAATCTGGGACAGGTTCATTTCATAACACTAGCTGGAGCACTGAATGTTTAAACCTCAGCACAGGGAGGGGCATGAAAAAGCTCAAAAGGGACAATGGAAATTCACACCAAGAAAGGCCTGAATGTTATACAGAGAGCGGGAAGTCTGAACAATCTGGAATACTAATTAATTTTAATCAGTTACTGCTGAACATATTCCAACATTTAAAGTCGAAGGCAAATGTGGTTCATGGATTCTCTCTGTGAAATGCTATCTTGTTCCTTTATTTGAAGGGAAGGACCGAGAGCAGCAAAGGTGTTTTATGAGATTCGGTCTCACTTCAATCAGGAGAGATCTGGAAATGATTCAAATTTTTCTTCGCTCAGACAGCAAGCGAGCTAATCTGAACGTGGCACCTGTTATACATCAACCCGAACACTTTCATGTAAGGATAACAAAAGGGATATTTATCACACCTATTATTCAATGCACAGGTTGGCCTTTCTCAATGTATCTGAGGCCTGGTGTAATTTCCCTGAAATGTTGAGTGTGGAGATATTGATTGATGGCAAGGAAATAAAACCAAGATGATGCTCTGTTGGGGACTGAAAGCAGCAACACTGGCAGAATAGAGGAGGAGGAGGAGGAGGAGGAGGAGGAGAACGAGGAGGGGGAGGAGGAGGAGGAGACAGGATCACCTACTCTTGTACAGTTGACCAAATGAAAAATGAAAAAAATCAATTCTTTGATTTTCAGGGGAATACCTTTTTCTGATTCCACCATGGAGGTTCTTAATCTGATTTTCCATGGTGGGCTTTAGATAGAGAACAATCTGCCATTGGATTCCAACATTCTTAAAATTTGGGGAAGGTGAGATTTTTTTAAAAAAATGTATTTATTCAGACTTTTTAAGAATTAGCTGGGTTTAATGGATTGTTCATTTGGATTTTGTCAGCTCAACTGCCTACAGTCATCTATTGTAGAAGTATTAGTATCCCTCTATAAAGCACTCATAAGACCACACTTAGAAAATTGCATCCAGTTTTGGTCACTATATTATAAAAAAATGGAAAGAGTGCAGAAAAGAACAATAATGACGATGTGGGGGCTGGAAGCTAAACATACGAATAACAGTTTGAGGAACTGGGTATGTGTAATCCGGGGTGGGTTCTACTTACCTTTACTACCGGTTCACCACGGGATCACACATGCACAGATTGCTTCTGTGCATGCGCAGATCGCTGATGACGACATCCGGGGCGGTGGGTGGGGCCTCCCATTGGTTTTACCACCGGTTCTTGCAAACCGGTCTGAACTGGGGGCAACCCACCACTGATGTAATCTAGAGAAAAGAAGAACTAGGGGTGACATGATAGCAGTGTTCTAATATTTGAGAAAGAAGAGGGGGTTAACCTATTTTTCAAAGCACCAGAAGGCAAGACAAGAAGCAATGGAGAGAAGCCACCTAGAACTAAAAAGAAACACTTCCTAACAATGAAAACAATTAACTAGGTACTAGTGGAACGGCTTGTCTTCAGAAGCTGTGAGTGCTCCATTACTGGAGAAGAGACTGGACAGCCACTTGTCTGGAATATATAGGGTCTCCTGCTTGAGCAGGGGGTTGTAGTAGAAGACCTCCATGGTCCCTTCCAACTCTGTTGTTCTGTTAAAACAGCATATGATTTCCTAAAATAAAGACAAGAAAAAAGAAAGCTAGGCAGGAAGAGTAACCAAAGAAGTGTTGGTTATTCTAGACTTGTCTGAAATTTAATGAAATGAGCCAGTGGTCTCCTATGATGCTTCTTTTCTTCCTGAACTCTAAGGACATATTAATATAGCAATTGCTATACTGCAAGCACAGTATACTGTACTGAAGAAAGTCTGCCAAGGAGAAAGTAGCAGAGATAGCCAAAAGACTTACTTTTTCCATGCATCTTTTCATGAGAAGTGCTCATTTATTCCTATTCTTGACTTTTTAAAATGCTGCTTATATTGTTTCAGATTTGTTCTGGTGCTTCCTCCTGTCCTTCTCCTTTCTGGGTCTCAGTTGCCTGGAAGCGCCATAATCTGTGGAGACCCACAGATGGCCAAGAGAATGTTGCCTCTTCTAGAGATGATGTTGTGACATGGGTGTCAGTAGCAGCCAGTGGGATTCATGCATAACTAAGCAGCATCTGGCTAAATTGGGCTGAATGTGAAAACTTCAGTTTTTCATTGAGAGAAGGTTCTGTTATCCAGAGGACAGGATCAGAATTGGTCAAAATTACAAAGAAACTCAAAGAGAAACTTCCTGGGTGTATCAGTTGTCAACTAACCAGTTACCATACTAATAGAAATCCTAAGGAAAGGAATGGCATACCATTTTTATAATGTTGCAAAGAAAACTCTATGGATATGCTCTTGAAATCACCAAGAGTCAGGCCTGATTTTATTAAGCATTTACTTTGGGGACAATTTGGTTTCCTCTGGATCTTTTAGAGGAGAACATCCATATGCACATCAATGAGAAACTATAAGAGATATAATTCTAATCCAAAAAGTACATAGGGACTACTCTTTTGGTATCTTTTTCTGGGATAGCCACATAAGAGGAAAGCAAAATAATATCTATCAGGGTGGGGGAATGAATTCAATATGTGATGCAAGGCACATATATGAAATGGATTATTTTTCAACCCACGTTTTTCCTTCACTGAAAATGCTACTTTCAGGGCAAATATGGAAATCAGAGAATGTTTGACAGGAAGCTAATCATTAGGGAACTGCAATATCATTGTAGATGTTGAACCCAAGCTGATTATATTAATCTTGTTAGATATTGACAGTCTAAGTTTTTCCTCTGGTCCGCTATTTGAGCGGGAAGAATACTTAAATGTGATTGGTTGGTTTTCCTGACAGCCCACTATAAAAGGGCTGGCTGCCAGAGAGGCTGGCTGCTGGATTGTAAATAGTTGCTGAATGAAGAGCTGTTGTCTGAAGCCTGTCTCCAGTCTCTTCAATCTACCTACTTAACAAATCTGTTTAGATGTTAGAGCTCCACACTAATATCAGAATCATGATTAGGGGTTTGTTCCAGATCAGCACCAGAGTTTCAATGAAAGAGCAACTGCCCCATGGCCAACCACTTGGGTCTTTTGGGCTAGGGAAAGCTGTGCAGTCAGACTTCAGTTTTCTATGGGTCTTCAACTAATACATAATTTAAAATTGCTGCAGTTCCATTAGAGTCACTCAGTCCAAGCACTGGAGGGGTGGAGTGCAGCAGAATCATTGGCTGCCTAGCAAGATTTCCCTGCACAATTAAATAGCCTGAAAATATTCTGTAAAGCTACATTGATTCAAAGCCCTTTGGAGACTTTCTGTCTAAATGCCTTGGTTTTTTGTGTGTGTGTGGTTTTTTATGAGACTTCTCCATTCAACGTGTCCGAAAGTTTTCAAGAGTTTACAGTAATTTGTTACTTTATAGAATTATTCCTCACCATGGAGCTGAGAGTGGATAACAATCTATCTTTGATTATCCTTGCTACCTCGTTGCAACAACTCAAGTTGCTTGTGTTCTCATTTTTAGAGATATGGAATTTGTCCTCTGAGATAGCATCTACTCGGGCCATCCTTGGGGACTGCCAAGGGGTCAAGCTGCTATTTCCTTAAAGCAATGAAATGAAATGAAATAATGTGTGCTTATAAGGAAAAAAAAGCAAGAAAAGAAAACACTCTCTGAAAAATCTTTTCATTTAGAATGCACTTTTCTACTTCCATCACAACCCAAGTTATAATAATACCCTTCCCCAGCTTGAGACTAAAATTCAGCCGGGAAGAGTTTCTCCATGCGACTGTGAATGCCATCTGCAGGGCTCTGCAAACCGTCGCTGCTGCGTTGAAGCCACGGAAGATGGAATTAATTTGGGGCTAATTGGAAGGCCTTGCGTAGGAGTGGGTAATGGCCTTCCCGTGTGGCAAATTTCAGAGCAGAAAATTATATTTTACGTAATCACGAGTGTCACAGCAACAAGATCTGTCGCTGAGCAAACTGTGAGCTTCTTGATTGGGAATGTACTTTAATTAACACCTGCAAACTGTAAGGAGGACCCTGGCTAATAAACGTGGATGTTTCAACTCAGGGATTTGTGATTCTGTTTTGATATTGTGGGATGCAGCTATGTTTTCTGGTTGTTCGCCTCTGCAAATTAATGCATATTAATGCCATGTGAACTGCATTCACTTTTTGCTCCTAAGCAGTGGTGTCCAGGGGAGAGAGGGATGAAAGCAAATCCTGCCAATTTGTATGTGCAGCATGACATCGTGCACATTTGCATGGATCTTGTGGCATGACAACATTGCTTTTTTTTTTTTAATGTTGATGAAAGTAGCCAGAGGTGCAGTTGTCCCTATTCAGCTAAGCTCTTAATTCACACTTTCTATTTTCTCCTGGGCTATGTCATTTACCTTGGATCTAAAAGTTTCCCTGTCTAGTCAGTTACCTTTGATTAACATTTTGTATAGCCATTTTAGGAAAACTGTGTTAGTATCTGTTACACAGCCTGTCTTTTCAGAAAAACCCTTAAATGCAATATTAAAAGGCCCCCGTTTTCCTTGTATTTTATAGATTGGTCTCTAAGCAAAGAATTGTTAACAATCCTGGGTTGCATATCATAAAATAAATGCATTTTAATATATTCTGTTATATGAATGACTTTGCAAGGTTTAATATGTAGTTGCTCAAGATTCTGGTTATTAACAGCATCACGTACAATATCTTTATCAGTAAAAAGTCTCCTTTGAGCTGCCCGCTTCTGATTATTTGATTTACAAGAAGCATGAATTAAGTAGCATTTATTTTCATCACTATCTTTTTTTTCTTTTTAGTTCAGCAGTTATCCTTTAAAACGTTGACAACTTGCAATTAATGGCACAGTCCATTCTAAAAAAAATGATGTCTTATAATAGGGTTTCTAGATAAAATAGGATTTATTTTATCACCATTGCCAATCATTTATTGATTTTTGTTGTTTTATTATTAGAATGGGTTAAACTACAATAATCTACAATATTCCTAACAACAACAACAACAACAACAACAACAACAACAATATAGTATGTCAATACATTAAAACAGCTATGATTCTTGGGGAGAACATGATCCACACGAAAGTCAATACCTAAAAAACTGGCCACCGTTTAAAGGAGATAAAGGTAAAGGTTCCTTTCACATATATGTGCTAGTCATTCCCAACTCTAGGGGGTGGTGCTCATCTCTGTTTCAAACCCAAAGAGCCAGCGCTATCCAAAGACATATCCATGGTCATGTGGGGGGCATGAGTAAATGCCAAAGGCGCATGGAATGCTGTTACCTTCCCACCAAAGATGATCCCTATTTTTTTACTTGCATTTTTATGTGCTTTTGAACTGCTAGGTTGGCAGAAGCTGGGACAAGTAACGGGAGCTCACCCCGTTATGCGACACTAGGGATTCGAACTGCTGAACTGCCAACCTTTCGATCGACAAGCTCAGCGTCTTAGTCACTGCGCCACCACGTCCCTTTTAAAGGGGATAAAAATGCCAAATCCAGTCTAAATATCTGGCTGATTGTGCAACCAACCGTAATAAAAATATGCATTACATCCTTGTAATGATATTGATAGAATATACCTGCCCCACAAAATTGGGGGCAGAGGTTTCCTTCAAGTCACACAAATCATTGAAGAAAGAAGAAAAACATGCATTGGCTGACTACCTAAAAGGCAGCCAAGAACAAGCTTTGATGTTAAAAATTAGAACTTTCCTGAATGTACAGGAAACCAACATGAATATACAGGTGAAACTCGAAAAATTAGAATATCGTGCAAAAGTTCATTTATTTCAATAATGCAACTTAAAAGGTGAAACTAATATATGAGGTAGATTCATTACATGCAAAGCGAGATAGTTCAAGCCTTGATTTGTCATAATTTTGATGATTATGGCTTACAGCTCATGAAAACCCCAAATTCACAATCTCAGAAAATTAGAATATTACATGAAATCAATAAAACAAGGATTGTACATAGAACAATATCGGACCTCTGAAAAGTATAAGCATGCATATGTACTCAGTACTTGGTTTGGGCCCCTTTTGCATCAATTACTGCCTCAATGTGGCGTGGCATGGATGCTATCAGCCTGTGGCACTGCTGAGGTGTTATGGAAGACCAGGATGCTTCAATAGCGTCCTTCAGTTCTTCTGCATTGTTCGGTCTCATGTGTCTCATCTTTCTCTTGGCAATGCCCCATAGATTCTCTGTGGGGTCAGGTCAGGCGAGTTTGCTGGCCAATCAAGCACAGTAATCCCATGGTCATTGAACCAGGTTTTGGTACTTTTGGCAGTGTGGGCAGGTGCCAAGTCCTGCTGGAAAATGAAGTCAGCATCCCCATAAAGCTCGTCTGCGGAAGGAAGCATGAAGTGCTCCAAAATCTCCTGGTAGACGGCTGCATTGACCCTGGACTTAATGAAGCACAGTGGACCAACACCAGCAGATGACATGGCTCCCCAAATCAACACAGACTGTGGAAACTTCACACTGGACTTCAAGCATCTTGCAGTGTGTGCCTCTCCATTCTTCCTCCAGACTCTGGGTCCTTGGTTTCCAAATGAGATGCAAAAGTTGCTCTCATCAGAAAAGAGGACTTTGGACCACTGAGCAACAGACCAGTTCTTTTTGTCTTTAGCCCAGGTAAAACGCTTCTGACGTTGTTTATTGTTCAGGAGCGGCTTGACAAGAGGAATACGACATTTGAAGCCCATGTCCAGGATCCATCTGTGTGTGGTGGCTCTTGATGCACTGACTCCAGCCTCAGTCCACTCCTTGTGAAAGTCCCCAACACTTTTGATTGGACTTTTCCTGACAATCCTCTCCAGGCTGCAGTCATCCCTGCTGCTTGTGCACCTTTTTCTTCCACACTTTTCCCTTCCACATAACTTTCTATTAATGTGCTTTGATACAGCACTTTGGGAACATCCAACTTCTTTTGCAATTACCTTTTGAAGCTTTCCCTCCTTATGGAGGGTGTCAATGATGGTTTTCTGCACAACTGTCAGGTCAGCAGTCTTTCCCATGATTGTGATTCCTACTGAACCAGACTGAGAGACCATTTAAAGGCTCAGGAACCCTTTGCAGGTGTTATGGCTTAATTAGCTGATTAGAGTGGGACACTTTGAGCCTAGAATATTGAACCTTTTCACAATATTCTAATTTTCTGAGATTGTGAATTTGGGGTTTTCATGAGCTGTAAGCCATAATCATCAAAATTATGACAAATCAAGGCTTGAACTATCTCGCTTTGCATGTAATGAGTCTATCTCATATATTAGTTTCACCTTTTAAGTTGCATTACTGAAATAAATGAACTTTTGCACGATATTCTAATTTTTCGAGTTTCACCTGTAGAAATAGTATAATAAAAAACAATAGACATGGTCAATCTCTATAAAGGATTAAGGGGACAGTGAATAAGATAAAATCTTACAACGGCTTACAACTGGAATGTTAAAAAAGAATCTGAAGTCTTGATTTTGGCTGCTGAAGAGTAAGCTATTCAAACTAATGCAATCAAGGTCAGAATTGAAAAATCATCAAATGATTCATAGTGCAGATTGTTCAAAGAGGCAAAAGGAACAGTAGATCATATACTCAACAAATGCAAGAAGTTCATTTATAAAACTTATAAAAATTATCATATGCCAGTAATGAAAAATTGGTGGGAAAACAGAGTTGAAGAAATAAAAAAATGAGCAAGTGGAATTTCCAAATGCAAACTGTCTTGGCTCATAACACACCTGATTTAACTGTGGTTGAAAAGAAGAATGTGTGGATAATTGAAGGGTATAGTAGAATAGAAGACAAAGGATCAATATCTGAAAATTGAAATTGAAAGATTATGAGATATACCATCTGTGGTGCTTCCAGTGATTATCAGCTCACTGGATGCCATATCAAAAAAATTTGGATGGCACTTGAAAAATCTGTGTCATCATCAAATCAAATACATATTGATGCTTTTGAACTTTCTGGTGTTGGAGAAGACTTCTGAGAATACCATGGATAGCCAAGAAAAGACAGACATGGATCATCAAATAAATCAACCCACAATTCTTACTCTAGGCACAAATGACCAGTTCTAAATTATCCTACTTTGAACACATTATGTGAAGACCTAGCTGTCTGGAGAGGGCTATAATGCTGGGAAAGATGGAAGGAAAAAGAAGAAGAGGATGACCAGCAGAGATTATTGCAATGCTGGAAGACATAAATGACCAGGTTAGGGACAGATTATCATGGAGAGAATCTATGTATGTGGTCACTAAGAATCTACAATTACTTGCTGGCACATAATTATTAATCATCTTTAATAATTATTGAAGTCATACAGCAATACGGTTGAGCAGCATAATATACCACCTATTTCCACAAGTCTAATTGGCTGCCTTTATGATCTAATATAGCTATATATTACTGTAAGAAATAAACTTTATAATTTATACAAACTATAAAATGCTTTAAATCTTCCTTGAAATCTGTATCTTGAACTAAATATGTTTAAAACTGTAGATGCAATTTCAGTAGATGTGACTCAACATCTAAAACTCCCATTAAGTCTTTGGGGCAAAATTAATGTTACCAAAATGAGCATTGCATTAAGATTAATGTATATCCTAAGAAAAACAATTATGTTTTGATCCCAAATCACCAGAGAAATTTTGTTGTAGAACAATCTAATTTGAAAATAGCAAGAAAGATGTTTTATTGGAATGCTTGGGATAAACAAGAGATCTAAAGTTTAAGTCAGCTGATTTCTAATGGTTGTTTTAAAGACTTCGAGAGATTATATGTTGAATATTACTTAGCTATAATGCTTGCCATAGTTACATCACTTTCTGATTACTTTTTGGCTTGTTGGTGTTAGCCCACCTCACAGGGGGAAAAGGCCTGTTAGATCATCCTGCCCCAGGAGACTGAAGAACTTGATGAAGAGCCTTGGTAGTACAGTGGTCTAAAGCACCCTGTTATTAACACCAGCTGCCTGCAATTATTGCAGGTTCGAATCTCACCAGGCTCAAGGTTGACTCAGCCTTCCATCCTTTCTAAGGTAGGTAAATTGAGGACCTAGTTTGTGGGGGCAATAAGCTGACTTTGTATAAAATATACAAAAGTATGAAGGCTATTGCTTAGCGCATTGTAAGCCGCCCTGCGTCTCCAGAGAAGGGCGGCATATAAATCAAATTAAAAAAAAAAAAGTCCTAGAGAAAGCTTATGAGTTTTTCTGAAGGTCATGTGGGCAGTTCACCTGAGGAATGGGCATGTGGCAGAGGCCTTAGACCATACTGTCCTTATGGAGTTTTCTGAGGAGCTCTGGAAAATGAAGTGTAAGAAGAGAACTTTGAGCATCAGTTGAGGAAAAGAACCAATGTGACCAAATTTGAGTAAGAACCTATAGTAGGGATTGCATTGGTGCAATATTGGTGACCCCTAGGGGAAGAGCCTTCTCTGTGGGAGCCCCTACCCTTTGGAATACATTACCCGTGGAGCTCCAGATAATCCCCGACTTCCGAAGCTTCTGCCAGGCCTTGAAGACCCGGCTCTTCTAACGGGTGGGCCTGGATTGATTCTATACTGATTTTATTTATTGGATACTCTGTTTTAATTTGTCTTTTAACTTTTGTATTTTCTGTTTCTTATTGTTGTGAGCCACCCTGAGTCCTTCGGGAGAAGGGCGGCATATAAATCCAATAATAATAATAATAATAATAATAATAATAATAATAATAATAATAATAATAATAATAATAATTCTCCTCCATTCTTACAGTATTGGATCTGCCAATAGCTGTCTGCTCATCCTGTTTAAGGGGGAAATCCTTATTGGGGAGAGACAAGCTACAGAACCACTTGCAGGGTTGCTGCAAGGAATATTCTTGCTCTCTGACAAATAAAGTCACCAAGATCCACTCAGTTGATTCCAATTGGACACGTCTACTTGAGGTTCTCAAGGGTTGGGGGGTCTTGTGGGGTTGTCTGAAGCACATTTCAGTTATCTGGAACCCAGGTTATTAGCTTGGCTGTTTGTGACATCCCACCTAGATAGTCAAATTTGCCTGGGAGGTGACCTGAAGTTCAAGGCAAGCTTTTGAGTCAAGTTAAATCTCAATATTCAGAGGTTGAAGTGGTACAGAGGAGTAAAGGTATGAACCTTAGGAAAAAATATATGGTGACAGTGAAACATGAACAGGAAGCGTGAGAAAGAAACATGCTTTTTCTATTTTCACCGTCTTTGGCACAAGAGGGAGGGAAGGGGAAACACTGTCGGACTTTCAAGATGTTGTTATTAAGCCTTTAAGTTCCAGTGAATGAAGGCAAACATACCTGTCCCAGGATAGTGTTGCAGGATCCAATCTGAATCGGTCACTGGGATCAAAGGTTTACTTTCCCAAGCATGAACCTGAAAGTGTATCTATTTCCTGACCTGCCCCATCTTGAAGGACTGACATTCACATTGTGTCTCATTTTTCTTCACCCTGTATTTTGGAGCTCAGTATATTTTCCATTCATTAATAAGAGCCTTGGTGGTGCAGCAGACTAAGTGCTGTTATGTTTTAGTTTTAGTTTTAGTTTTAGTTTTAGTTTTAGTTTTAGTTTT
>WNWU01000001.1:84547715-84584139 GCA_012654045.1 Ptyas mucosa
AATAGAATAGAATAGAATAGAATAGAATAGAATAGAATAGAATAGAATAGAATAGAATAGAATAGAATAGAATAGAATAGAATAGAATTGGAAGGGACCTTCGAGGTCTTCTAGTCCAACCCCCTGCCCAGGCAAGAAACCCTACACCACTTCAGACAAATGGTTATCCAATATCTTTTTAAAAACATTTACAACTTCTGCAGTCAAGTTGTTCCACTGATTAATTGTTCTGTCAGGAAATTTCTTCTTAGTTCTAGGTTTTTTCTCTCCTTGATTAGTTTCCATCCATAGCTTCTTGTCCTGCCCTCAGGTGCTTTGGAGAATAGCTTGACTCCCTCTTCTTTGTGGCAGCCCCTGAGATATTGGAACACTGCTATCATGTCTCCCCTAGTCCTTCCTTTCATCAGATTAGACATACCCAATTCCAGCAACCATTCTTTGTATGTTTTAGCCTCCAGTCCCCTAATCATCTTTGTTGCTCTTCTCTGCACTCTTTCTAAAGTCTCCACATCTCTTTTACATCGTGGTGACCAAAACTGGATACAATATTTGAAGTGTGGCCTTACCAAGGCATTATAAAGTGGTATTAACACTTCACATGATCTTGACCCTATCCCTCTGTTAATGCACCCCAGAAATATGTTGGCTTTTTTGGCAGTTGCTGCACACTGCTGGCTCATCTCAGTATCCTGCTTTCAAGCCTGGTGACTTAACCAGCATTCTCCCTCCTCCTTCTCCCCAATATAGTCATTAGTGACTGTCTTCAATTAGCCTTTTGGATTGGGTTGCAGTAAAAAGTTGACTTCTATCAAGGCATCTACTCATACAATGTGTGTTCAACACTTGTGCTTATTAGTTTTAGCATATACTGTTCACCATGGAATTTTCACATTACAGATTTTCTCTTGCTTTGTGACAATGGATTTCATATGTTTGGATGAACACTGATTCTCTGATCCATCAGTATTTCTTGAACCAGTAAGAGTTGTAATTCCATGGTTGTTTCTGCAATGCACCATGGTTATTTATGCTGTCCCTGGTTGGTGGGCGGGTATGGTAATGACAGTGTTACTTAACCCAGCCTATTCCAGTTCTAGGAGTTCAGTTCTGATTTCAGAGTATTCAGTACAGAAGTGACCTCAATAAAGATGATGACAAATCCCTGGAATGCATTGCAAAGCATTTGGGATCTGAGGCATATCATCATTTCTTCTTGAATGACTGGGGCAATTTCATGAATTACTGGTTGAATCACAGTTTCTCATCAGCTCCAATTTAAATGCATCATTAAAACCATGAATTTACAGCAATTTCCTGCATCAAACAAGCAATTGGTAAATACCAAGAATCTTAACCCTGCTACACAACTCCAGCATGCTCTTGATCACTGTGGTTGACCTTCATGCCTAAATGATCAACTTTAGTGCTAAAACACGTTGACAAATGGGAAGTTCTGATGGTTAGAATATTTTTTTTTGCAGTCCAAAAGTGCTGGACATCACTTCTTGGTTCATGCTTACTGTATAGTCTGCCAAGACACCCAGATACTTCCTACTATTACCAAGCCAGATATTAGCTATCTTGTACCTGTATATCATTTTTCCACTTTCTAAGTGCAGAATCCTACATTTCTTACTGTTAAACAACATTTTTTTGGATAGAGCCCAATGTTCCAGTCTATCCAGATCCCTGTGAACTTTGAGCCTATTACCTGAGATGTAAACAGTCCTCTCCCAGCTTTGTGTCATCTTCAAATCCATTTCTATCCCCCCAACTAAATAATTTATAAAAATCTGGAATAGCTCTAGTTCAAGGCCAGAACCTGAGTGGTTGTGTGTGTGTGTTTGTATGTGTGTATCTCAGTGGTGGTTCTACTTACCTTTGCTACCGGTTCACAACCAGGAGTGTGCGCGCTCACTTTGCTCATGCATGGCACTTCTGCACATGTGCAGAGCGTCCGTGATGATGTCTGGGCAGGTGGACGGAGCCTACCACCGCAGCTACTACTGGTTCACCCGATCCGGAGTGAACCAGTAGAAACTGACCACTGATGTATCTGTTGTGTGCCTTTGAGTCAGTGCTGACTCCTGGCGATTGCCTGGTCAACTCGCTGCAGTTTTTTTCCAAGATTTTGGAACTGGTTTTCCACTGTTTCTTCCTAGGGCTGCGAGAGAGAATAACTACCCTGTTTTCCCCAAAATAAGACATCCCCTCCCGTGATAATAAGCCCAATCGGGCTTTTGAACGCATGGAAATAAGGCCAAGCGCTTATTTCAGGGTTCAAAAAAATATAAGACAAGGTCTTATTTTCGGGGAAACACGGTAGTTTTGGTCCCCCAGCTGGCTTTGTGCCTAAGGCAGGACTAGAACTCACATTCTCTCTAAACTGGTGCCTTAACCATTACACCAAACTGGCTTAGGACCCTGAGTATACCCTCTGCATACCTTCCACCATGAAGCTATGAATTCTTTAATGACCACTATTGGGTACAGTTGTTCAATCAATGGTGCATCTACCTAGTAATGGGACCATTCATTCCACACTGTTACATTTTATCCAGAAGGAAACTATGGCCAACTTTATCCAATGATTTACTGAAGTCAAGGGTTTTGTTTCACCGACATCCTTCTGCCATGTCCAGAAACTGTTTATCTTCCCTGATAAGTGTCAGTATCCTAAAAGTCCCAGCTCACATGTATAGGGCACCACAGAACACTTTAACTGATGGCACCACCAATGTGAAGATTTGCATTTTTCAGAAATTTTCAGAAAGAAGTGCAACTTTGACATCCTCTAAGCTTTTGCACCCTCCTCAGCTTTACCTTAAAATTGTCCCTATTAGGCAGGAACACAAACATGGTACACACTTTGTTCCCTTAGCCATGATTATATCTTTACTGAAAATTGGGCAGCTTCAAACAGCTCCTTCCTTTAAACGCTCTTTCTCTCTGAAAAATAAAGGGAAGAAGCTAACTGAGTTGTTAGGCTTTGCATACCATTAGATCAGATTCCTGCTCTCAGGAATACTTACACATACACTTCCAGAATACCACAACTACAACAAGCAGAACTGCAGATGACTCAGAGTGATATGATAATCTTGCAGTGCCTGAAGGGCTGTCACAGAGAAGAGGGGCTCAGCCTATTTTCCAAAGGACCTGAGGGCAAGATAAGAAGATCATTAAAGAGAGATCAAACCTAGAATTAAAGAGAAATTTCCTGACCGTGAGAAAGACTGATCAGTGGAATGGCTTGCCTCCAGAAGTTGTGGATCACTGGGAGCTTTCAAGAAGAGCCATTTGTCCAGAATGGTTTAGGGCAGTGGTTCTCAACCTGTGGGTCGGGACCCCTTTGGGGGTCGAACGATCCTTTCACAGGGGTCACCTAAGACCATCGGAAAACACATATTTTCAATGGTTTTAGGAATAATTTTATGGTTGGGGGTCACCACAACATGAGGAACTGTATTAAAGGGCCGCGGCATTAGAAAGGTTGAGACCCACTGGTTTAGGGTCTCCAGGTTGAGCAGGTGGCTGGACTAGAAGACCTCCAAAGTCCCTTTCAACCCTATTATTCTATGGTCTATCATTTATAAGCCCTTCTCATCCTTAATACTGCTGTTTTGTCACTGGGATGACTAAACATTAGGTGACACTAGGAAAAGTAAATGGATGAGAACTGTTGGGGGCAATGGGAAGGATGCTATGGAAGATGGGAATTGCCATAGGTAGGTGCTATGGAGTGCAGGTGCGTGTGTGTGTGTGTGTGTGTGTGTGTGTGTGTGTGTGTGTGTAGGGGTGATGGAGTGCAATGGAGTTGAGTCTCACTGCCATTGTCACATAAAAACAAAGTTCCGTGATTTTCCTTTAGTTACTTGTCCATTAGCCCTAGAAGAAAAATGTCTGGTTTCAATTGTACTTTAATTTTTAACATCTTCTGAATTAATGTATGAATTTGTACTTTTTTTTGCTTTTTTTTAACGTGTCCACAAAAAATGATAAAATGCCTTTTCATGTTCTTCATATTTCCAGTAAAGATTCAAAGCACCTTTATATATTCTGGACAATTTCTCCCCTGACAAATAGCAACAATACATCATTTCATAAAAATTCTCTTTAAAGCTAGAACATAATGTAAATTTCAATTCTTTCAGCCACATATTTTCACATTGTTCCATTCGTATAATGTAACCTGAAGTTTTTAGCTTATTTTATCATACATTCTTTCATTTGTTCTTCTGATTCATATTTCAACAAAAGTTTAAACATTTTAGTTCATCAATGGGACATAATTTTATCTCAGACTCAGACTTACAATATGAAACCTTTTATCCATTTTAAATCTTTCTAATAATTGTACATTAAAAAAAGACATTGACAAGTATAGTCTTCTGTTATCAAATCTCCTCTTCATTTCGTTTTACAAGTCCCTTGAGAAAAGTTTAGTACATCTCAGCAAGTTAACCATTTGTGTTTACTTATCATTTCTTGTCAATAAATTCCTTATTATGCTAAAAGCCATAAAGGTGTTTTCAAGAGAAGCCTAAATTTGTATTTATTCCATGTGCTATGAATGTTGCACCTGCCATAATGATTTTTAAAATCTACATTAACCTTAGAGTTGTCATGACATGAATATCCATTCCATCCAATTCTAAAATCATGTCCTTCTAACTCCAATAGTCTTTTATTTCTTAACAGCACCCACCCTTTCATTCAAACTAAAAAACACTCAGCAAAGTATAATTTCAAAACTCACAGGCCCAATCCTCTTCTTTCCTTTGCATCCTTTGCATTGTAGTAACTTAACAGAATAAAAGAATAATAGAGTTGGAATGGACTTGGAGGTTTTTTACACCAACTCCCTGCTCAAGAGGGTTGGGGAAACCCTATATCCGTGATGGTGAATCTGTGGCACATGTAGCCATACCAGGGGCATGCCAGCTCAGCTCCAGCACGCACCAGCAGATTTTTGGGCCTTCTGGGCCCACCAGAAATAGGGAAACAGGCTGTTTCCTGCCTCCGGAGGGCCTGGGGGTGGGGAAGGCCCATTTTTTTTTCGCATCTGGCTCCAGATCCTCTCTATGCATCTGGGGAGGGTGAAAACAGCCTTCCCCACCCCATTGGAGGCCCACCGGAGGCCCAAAACGGCTTGTTTTCCAACTTCTAGTTGGACAGGAAGTTACATTTTTTGCTGTCCCCAGCCTCCAGAGACTCCTAGAGAGGCTGATTAATGGTTGGTTCCACTGATTAATTGTTCTAACTATCAAGAAATTTCTCCTTAGTTCTAGGTTGGTTCTTCCCTTGATTAGTTTCCATCCATTGCTTCTTATTGTGCCTTCAGATGCTTTGGAGAATAGATTTTCCCCTCTTCTTTTCAAGGAGCTCTGGTGGCTCAGTAAACTAAGGCAGTCATTAACATCCACTTAACATCTGCTGCCTGCAATTACTGCAAGTTCAAATCCCACCACGCTCAAGGTTGACTCAGCCTTCCATCCTTTCTAAGGTAGGTAAAATGAGGACCCAGATTATGGAGGCAATAAGCTGACTTTGTATAAATATACAAAAGTATGAAGGCTATTGCTTAGCGCATTATAAGCCGCCCTGAGTCTCCGGAGAAGAGCGGCATATAAATCAAATAAAAAAAAAGAGCCCCTTACATATTGGAACAGTGCTATCATGTCACCCCAGTTCTTTTTATTAAACTAGATCCAATTCCTACAACCATTCTTTGTATGTTTTAGCCTCCAGTCCCCTAATCATATTTGTTGCTCTT
This sequence comes from Ptyas mucosa, assembly GCA_012654045.1. Taxonomy (NCBI): domain Eukaryota; kingdom Metazoa; phylum Chordata; class Lepidosauria; order Squamata; family Colubridae; genus Ptyas; species Ptyas mucosa. Next base: position 84,553,492 of record WNWU01000001.1, read on the forward strand.
CTCTGCACTCTTTCTAGAGACTCAACATCATTTTCATATTGTGGTCTTACCAAGGCATTATAAAGTAGTATTAATACTTTGCATGATCTTGATTCTATCCCGCTATTAATGCAAGCTAAGATTGCATTGGCTTTTTTGCATATATTTAACTTATATTTAGCTCAATGTTTTTTTGTTTTTTTTTTACTTTGCCATACAAATGTAGATATATCTTTCTGGCATTGTTTAAGTGGTACATCACATACATTGTCAAAACAGGTATTGTCTGTAACAAAAATAACACTCTGGATAAAACATTCATATTAATTACAGCAATTCTACCCAACAGCGACAATTGTATTTTATCTCATCTTGACATATCTCTTCTAATCTCATTCCATGTCTTAATATAACTATTTTGGAACAACATACAATTCATAGTTGTCATGTTATACCCAAGTATTTCAACTTCAATTTTAAAACTCATTTTATTCATCAGTTGTTTCTTCAGGTTTTTTTCCTTAATATTTTAGTCTTCTGTTTGTTCTTGAAACATGCTAATGCCCCAAATTCTTTTAATTTAGTCATTAAAAGGCCAATTCCTTTTAAATTCTTTTTCTGCCAAAACCAGAACCAAGTCAGCTGCAAAAGCTCTTCTGGGTCTTTTTAAATCTTTATGCCCAGGATCCTCTCATCTTATGTCTATTCAATATTGAAAGAATTAAAATAAACAGAAGTGAGGTACAGTGGATAATCTCACCTTATTCCTTTTTGTATCTCACATGGTTTGGTTAAATCTCAATTTTTTTTAATTTTTTAAAAAATTTGATTTATATGTCACCCTTCTCCGGAGACTCAGGGTGGCTTACAATGCGTTAAGCAATAGCCTTCATACTTTTGTATATTTATACAAAGTCAGCTTATTGCCCCCACAATCTGGGTCCTCGTTTTACCTATCTTAGAAAGGATGGAAGGCTGAGTCAACCTTGAGCCTGGTGATTAATAATTAATAATTATTTGTGCTATTTGTGAGGTATAGATCAATTTCACCCAATTTATAACATGATCTCCAATCTTTGTAACTTTCAAAATCATAAACAAGAAAGTCAAGTTTGAATCATCAAAAGCCTTCACTGGATCTAAAGAGATCAATGCAGCTTGGTTTCTATTATGTTTTGTTTTTTTTAAATTTGATTTATATGCCGCCCTTCTCCGGAGACTCAGGGCGGCTTACAATGCGTTAAGGAATAGCCTTCATACTTTTGTATATTTTATACAAAGTCAGCTTATTGCCCCCACAAACTGGGTCCTCAATTTACCTATCTTAGAAAGGATGGAAGGCTGACTCAACCTTGAGCCTTGGTGAGATTCGAACCTGCAATAATTGCAGGCAGCTGATGTTAATAACAGGGCTTTAGACCACTGTACTATCCAAGGCTCTATGTTGCTCCAAATATTCCAAGATATTCAACACAATTCTAATGTTGTCCTGTAGATGTCTTTTAGATAGAAGCCCACAATGATCCTCATGAATAAATTATTCTAAACTATTATTATAATTGACATGTATAATTTAAAATAATTCTAACCAATTTATAATTTGTAAGTCACCGAGAGTCACCTTGTAGGGGAGATGGGTGGCATCAAAATTAATTAATTAATTAATTAAATAAATAAATAAATAAATAAACAAACAAACAAACAAACAACCTACAAAGATATTGGTCTATATTTTTTTTTGCTAAAGTTCTATCTTCTCCCTCTTTAGGTATTAATACTGTGAATCTTTCCATGTCTCTAATGTGTTTCCTCCTTGTAAAACTGAGTACATTGCATTTTCTAGGGATTGTAAGAAATTGTCCTCAAAACATTTGTAATACAAACTTGATAATCCATCTGGTCCGGAAGAAAGATCTGTTCCCAGTTTTTCATTTGATCACATTTGGCCCCAAAACACCTGAATGATAAGGTGAATTCTGCACAGAATATCCTTATGAGCCAACCCACACTAAAGGTGCACTTACCAAAATTAGAAAAGATGCTTAATTGTACAATTACCGTGGACAATAATAATGAATGAAAATCACAAAATACAAAGATATGAAAATAGAAGTAGAACAACTGTGGCAAAAGAATGCAAAGTACCAATAGTGATAAGCACAATGGGGCAATCCCAAAATGACTGGAGTAGGGGTGAAATCCAGCAGGTTCTGACAGGTTCTGGAGAACTAGTAGCGGAAATTTTGAGTAGTTCGGAGAACCAGCAAATACCAACTCAGGCTGGCCTAAGGGTGGGGAGGGAATGGGGATTTTGCAGTATCCTTCCCCTGCCATGCCCACCAAGCCACGCCCACAGAACCGGTAGTAAAAATAATTGGATTTCACTGCTGAACTGGAGCACTACTTGAACACCATCGGCATTGACAAAATCACTATCTGTCAATTGAAAAAGGCAGTTTTACTTGGAAGACCTTACATCCCATGACAATACTAACACTATCAAACAACAACATTTGCTTAACCCAGGTACTTGGGAAGATCTTGATAGGTGGATAAAAATGCCAAATCCAGTCAAAAAATCTGTCTGACTATGTGAAGAACCATAATAATAATTACTTGGAACAGCGTACAACCTATGACGATATCTATAACACTATCACACATCCACATCTACTTACCCCAGGTTCTTGGGAAGAACTTGATAGGCAGACAAAAATGCCAAATCCAATCTGAACATCTAGCTGACTGCAACGAACCATAATAATACAAAATGTAGTTGCCCACTTTATTAGACTCTGGAGACTTACAAAATCCAGAAGCAATAAAAAAAACAAGTAAATGTACCATACATAACACACATAACCATGTAGCTTAGACTAAAGATAACCCATATCCATACCATAAGAACCCCACAAATATATCAATAAACCGAGGAGTGAAATCTACTTACCTTCCCTACCGGTTTGGAAGCGCACATGCCATGCCATGTGTGCACTTGCTTTGCTCGGCCTGTGCATGCGCAAAACTTTCTGCACATGTGCAGAAGGTAAAAAACACATTACCTCCTGGTTAAAATCAGGAAGTAATGACACCTGGGTGGTAGCTTTGCTCTGCCATCGCTATCGGATCGTTGAACCATCGGCCAAGATCGCTACCGGATTGGGCGATCCAGTCCGATCTGGGAGCATTTCACCCCTGAATAAATCCATTAACTATTGGCTGATACAGAGCCAGGTTTCAAGGGCTTTCTATTTTCTCAGGTGTATGGGTGCCATATGTATTTTCACAGGGTGGGAGAACAACAGAGAGGACATTTTCTCAACTGTGACCATCCTAGACCAAGCTAAAAATGCCAGGGAATTTTTAGAAGCCCGGCATTCTGAGAAATCAGCCATCAATAGACACATAGACATTAACAACATCTATACACTATGCAAAAGAGACTATCACCCAGCCCAAAAAAGAACAACAACAAAAAAAACCCAAGCACCTCTCCATCAGCAATCAGCACCCAGATCAGGAGAGGTTAACTCCAAGACCAACAATCAAGTAAACATACCCCAGTCAAGAAACTTCTGTTGGAAGAAATGCCCATTTGGGTTCAGTTCCAAGTGGGGAGAAAGATACTGGAAACATGGAGGCTATTTGGAAAGATGGTTTAATGGTGGTAAGGACCACATGGTTTGAGGTCCTGGGCAAAATGAGCACATGGGTGAGAGAGAGAGATTTGTACTCTCTCTTGGGCTTTGAATTTGAGCTTATCCTATTGGTTGCAGTCAGTCTCCCATGGGGCAATGCAGAAGTAACTTTGTAGGTTGTCTTGAGTTCCAGGCTTGGTTGAATCTTGCTGGGTGATGTAATGAAGGGAAATTTCCTATTGTGGCTGAATGGCTTTGCCCTGAAGAATAATCCCATCATTCTGGAGCTGAAGGCCTTTTGTGTTGTAGATAAGATGGCCCAGTCTTTCTGGGGCTATTAGCAAAGGTGGGGGCTGCTTTCCAAGAGCATGTTTCTCCTTTTCTCATCCAGGGAGGTATAATATTCTGCCTTTTTAATATTTCCTAGAATATTTCATTCTTCTAGGAGAGGGGTGGGTGCCAATTTCCTACACTTGCAAAGAGCCAACAGTAAACAGCCCAACCAAAGAATCTCTAAGACCACTCCCACCAACATTGACAGGGCAAGCCACCAGAATATAAACTGATACCAAACAGCACTCCCTACTAGCTCTGATGATGTTACCTAGTTTGGGTAATGAAATGTCTTCAAGAAAACAAGCTAGCTCAGAGAGCACCAAGGACCCCTCATGTCAATGCTGAGCTACAAATATTCTTCTTTATTTTCTCAACTCCTCAAAATGGCAGCATTTAGTAGTGCTAGTAGCACCTACAACTCACCCATTCTGGACAAAAATTTGAGGTAGAGACAATTGGAGATGGGCGATCCATCAGATAATCAGGCCCTATGACACGAAGGGCTTAAAACAGGGTGAAATCCAGCAGATTCTGACAGGTTCTGGAGAACCAGTAGTGGAAATTATGAGTAGTTAGGAAAACCGGTAGCAGAAATTTCGAGTAGTTCAGAGAACCGGCAAATACCACCTCTGGCTGGCCCCAGAGTGGGGTGGGAATGGAGATTTTGCAATATCCTTCCCCTGGAGTGGGGTGGGTATGGAAATTTTGCAGCATCCTACTCCTGCCAAGCCCACCAAGCTATGCCCACCAAGCCACACCATGTCAACCAAGCAGAACCGGTAGTAAAAGAACCGGTAGTAAAAAAAAATTGGATTTCACCATTGTCTTAAAAGATGATGAATCAAACCTTGAATGACACCAAGAAGCCTCCTGGCAGCCAATATAGTTTTTGCGTAGCAGTGATGACCCATGGATCAAATGACTCCTGAAGAAAATAATAACAAAGATATGGAGCTGCAACTATTGGTCATTTGTTTTCCTTATGCCAGATCTGGCCAATGGAGCTAAAGGGAAGAAGAATGTTTGCTAGACAGTTTTTTTTAAAGCTTAGCATTAGAAGATAACATTCTCCCTTTTTTGTGTAGGTATGCCTCAGCTGTTCAAGAACGCAATCCTTCTTCTGACTCTTCATTGATTTACTAATAGGCACAATAAAAGGACTGCTGAAAAGCTTTGCAAATTTACTTACCCATGATGGGGAAAAAAGAAGAGGCAGCCAGCGTGCACATTGAAACAGAAATTGCTCTGAGGTACAATTTGATCACGATGCTACAATGCATGTTATAGATTTAATTTTAGCATGTTTTCGTTGTAGAATAACTTGACTTGAAATCTAAGTGCAAATTAAATTTAAATAAACTTTACAGTTATTATTTTATTTTGTTTCACTTTTTATGAAAAAGGTTTTGATAGCGGATGTTTACATAAATATTTAATATCAAGGAATACCTATTTAAATAGCTCATTCTTTTTAAGAAAATGCTCCCTCCCCATCCTTTTCAGTCCCAATTTTTATTGTAGTTAATCAGGTGCCTCTAAGTCAGTTTTGACTTCAGGTGAGTGTATGAAAACTTGTTCACCATTTGGATCAGTCTTTAGTTTGTTTGTTGTTGTTGTTTTGTTTAAAAAATTTATATGGCTGGCCACAATATAATTAAAACAACATAAGCTATTTGAAAAAAATGCATTTTTATTTATATATTTGTTTGTTTGTTTGTTTGTTCAATTTATATGCCGCCCTCCTCCGAAAAGTCAGGGCGGCTTACAATGCACTTATAGCAATAGCCTTCATTCTTTTGTATATACCTGCTTATTAGGGCTTTTGGCCCACCCATAAGCGGTGTTTCTACAAAGTCAGCTTATTGCCCCCACAATCCGGGTCCTCAATTTACCTACCTCGGAAGGATGGAAGGCTGAGTCAACCTTGAGCCTGGTGAGATTTGAACTCGCACTAATTGCAGGCAGCTGGCAGCTAAGTGCTACATAACAGCACTTAGTCCGCTGCACCATCAAGGCCCTTTAGTTTTAAGCTAAAATTTGCATCTGTCAATCAACCACACCATACCAGATTCATCAACATGGTCCCAGGGCTTTGTTATAACTTCTAGCTCGTCTGAGAACATCCCAAGGTTTTCACTGCTACCATCTATCCACATGATCCTGATTCCCACAAACTGAATTCTACCCCTGGGGACTGAAAGAGAACATCAATTTTCCTGGCAATGATATAGAAATGGATTTCCATCCCCTTCAGGGGTGGGTTCTACTTATCTTTACTACTGGTTTGCATTGCTCCCATGTGTGTGCTCTTCTGCTCATGTGCAGATCATCTATGATGATGTCCGGGTCAGTGGGTGGAGCCTCCCACTGGTTTTACTATCGGTTCTTGTGAACCGGTCCAAACCGGGGTCAACCCACCACTGATCCCCTTCTTCCATGATATTTTTTGGAATTCCTTGTGTAACCTATTTTCTATCTTAGTATCAACCAGGTCCAACCAGGGGTAGGTTCTAAATTGTTTCACTACTGGTTCTGTGGGCTTGGCTTATTTTGTGGGCATGGCTTGATTTTATTTTTATTTATTTATTTTATTTTATTTATATTTATATGCCACCCTTCTCTGGAGACTCAGGGCGGCTTACAATGTGTTAAGCAATAGCCTTCATACTTTGTATATTTATACAAAGTCAGCTTATTGCCCCCACAAACCGGGTCCTCATTTTACCCACCTTAGAAAGGATGGAAGGCTGAGTCAACCTTGAGCCTGGTGAGATTAGAACTCGCAGTAATTGCAGGCAGCTGGATGTTAAATGCTGCCTTAATAGGAGGCATTAGCCTGCTACGCCACTCAGGCTCCTCATTGATGGTCATGTGACTGGGTAGGCGTGGTGAACTCAATGTCATTCACGTCAAGGGGTGCCTCACCTGGTCCCTCCCCTCCCAGCCATTCCTTGTCACACCCAGCCTCAACGTATCTATAGTTCTGTAGAAATATTGTTTAACTTTTTTCAACTTTATTATCTACATACTATAGATGCACTTTCATGGACCACTGAAAGGAGGAAATGGCTCACATGCTTTGCCTAAGAGTGTGATAGGCAACAGGCTTTTAAGGGGCTGCCAGAAAGAAGGGGGGGGCAATGTATTTTCCAAAGCACCAGAAGGCAAAGCAAGAAGCAATGGATGGAAACTGAACAAAGAGAGAAGCAACTTAAAACTAAGGAGAAACTTCCTGACAGCGTGAACCAATATAGGTGCAGAAATATTTCAGTCATAATTTCACATATAAAATAGCCATTCGTGTAATACAACCTGCATATTGTTCAAAACAGTCATTATGTTTTGGCTGATGTTTGACAGCAAGCCTAAAAGTCAAAGATTACAAGAGTGCTTCTTTCTCTGTATGTATACAAAATATCACATACCAGAAATAGCATATTAAGATGGATTTATCCAAACCTACTTAGCATTTTGAGATCTGCCAAAGACTTCAAATCTAGAATCTCCTCTCCTCCTCTTCTCTTCCCCTTCCTTCCTTCCTTCCTTCCTTCCTTCCTTCCTTCCTTCCTTCCTTCCTTCCTTCCTTCTTTCTTTCTTTCTTTCCTTCTTTCTTTCTTTCTTTCTTTCTTTCTCTTTCCTCGCCACGCATGACACTGGAGAAACCATGGGTTTTATTCTTCTGTTATTTCATTTGATCTTTCTGACCTTTGTAGTAATAAATTCATTCTGGGGACCAAATATTAAAAGGTTAGATTATGCTATTTTTTTGGTCCTGTAAGCAACAGTGGATATATAGTGAGATGAACATGATGCTAGTATCTGAGATACTATTTGAGTAGTATCTGAGATACTATCTGAGATACATTTGAGGCCACAGGCTGCTTGTTGCCTCATTCCCAGATTCCTGAACACCTTCCAAACATCAATTTTTTTAAAAAAACAACAACATGATAGAATGTGGAAACTGTTAAATATTCAGAGAGTGAGTACAACCCTTGTATTTATCTTCATTTAATTTTCATAAATGCAGTTGTACATTAAGTCCAATTAGTTTTTTGTCTCTCCCCCCCACACACACTGCCACCCCTGCTTTTAAGAGGGCTCTTCTGACAAGCTATTCAAAGGTCAAGTATTCCTTGTCTTGTTGGAGGTGTAACCTCAGCTGCCTTGTCTTTCAACACCTCACAACCTACTCACCCCAAGGGGCAGCGGGGAGCAGACAGATTTCCTTTGCATTCTCTGTTTTTCTTTCTCTTATTTGTTCATGAGTGTGCTAATCTCCAAGTGCTTTCTTCCTATGTTTGTCTTTCCATGCACGTCTGCTCTCTTGACTTTCATTTAAAAGAATGTACTTAGATAGGAGTTAAGCTTTGCCTATCTTCTATTTATTTCTTATTATAAACCCACTACTGTCTGCTTAAGTTGCAACAAACTGCTTCACTAGTCCTTGCTGAAGTTACATTTCCACTCTCCAGGTACGTATAAAGCACTTTCTCTAACAATTCTCGCCAAATTTGTGCACCCCTGAAATAATTTCTTGCAACAGATGACAACTTATTGCCTGAATGACCCTTACAACTCTTTTCTTAGGCCAGATATACCTCTGGAGCTGCTTCTGTGCTCCATGACTGTTAATCCATGACATATAATGGACATGGCTCCTGCTTCTATATCAGGAGTGAAATGCTCCCGGTTTGGACCAGATCACCCAATCCAGTAGCGATGGTGGCAGGTGATTTGGAGAACTGGTAGCAAAAATACCTGCCTCCCCCCATGCCCAGCTGAGCAGCACGATCATCAGAGGCTGTTTTTTTTAACTTTTAAAAGCATTTTTTCTACAACTTCTTCGGCCGAAAAAATGCTTTTAAAAGAAAAAAAAAGCCTTTGATGATCGCACGGCTCAGCTGGGATCATCAGAGGTTTTTAAAAGCATATTTTTCTGTTGTAGAAAAAATGCTTTTAAAAGTTAAAAAAAAAGTTGGCCACGCCCACCCAGTCACAGTACAACCCCCACCAAGCCATGCCCACAGAACCGGTAGTAACAAATTTTATATTTCACCACTGTTCTATATCACGTATATATGTTGTATTAACACAAGGAAATTTACATGAATGGATGGAGATGATAGATCCCTAATAGCTGGTATCTGAACCTGTGATTAATAAGTTAATATACACCATCAAAATTAATAGTTAAAAGTAGCTTGCTCTACCATGAATTTATCTAGTCCCCTTAAAAACCTAACTTTCTGGAGACGGCTCCAATGCTAGGAAAATTGAAGAGGATGATCGGCAACACAGTGGATGAATTTAGTTACTGTTAGGTCTCCAGAACCAAGAAGGACCCAAAGAGTTACTCCCATGCAGTATTCTTTATTGTTCCTCACCTATAGGCAGAAATCTTGCCAAGCTAAAGCAACAGCATACATCATTAAAGATATACTCTGAGAACTTCTAGGGTGGAACTGACTTTATCTTCTTCCTCCCAAACAAACTATTTAAACTTTGCTGTCTCTTGATCCTCTGGAATACAGCCCCTCCCTCCTGGAGATCCAGACTACACTCCACCACAGTTACAGTGGCCATGGTCTATTGTTGGAAGACCTGAAGGACCAAGTAAGGGCTAGATCATCATGGAGAAAATCTATCTATGTAGCTCCTAAGAGTTAACACTGACTTGATGGCACACAATCCATATTTTAAAGCTATCTGAACTGGTAGCCATCTTATTTGATGACATTTTTTACTGTTTTGTAGGCAAAAAGTATAAGTGAAATCTTGATTAAATGAACCTGTGGGAAGGGACCTGCTTCTCCTGAATGTTAATTAAATTGAAAAAAAAACATAGCTCTTTGAATCATTTGCATAATGAGGGCATTACACAAATGACACAAATGGACAAAATGATAATGTGTGTCACTTGTGAAATGATGCCATTACTCAAATGACCTAAATCACAATGAATTATGCAACATTAACATAAAGCTGCCGTATCCAGACTAATTTTTGAATACACTGGATTTGTCCATTATTTTAGGGGTATTTCTGGACTGACATCTTAAAATATGCTAAATTGGAGATGCACTAAATGGAAGTTTCTGTTGACTTCCTTTTATCAGTCCTGGATCTCCTAGTGTTTAGTTTTGTTAGATAAGCCCAGTTTCTAACTCTACTACATCATTCCTCATTTTCCCATTAAAAAGGTCCAAATGTTTTCTTCATAAAATATATATTTTTAATCTCCTAAAAAAATAGACTTTCTCTATGTTGATCGTACTGTTTTCCTTTTTCAGCTTTACAAGATCTTTTCTCAGAGATAGTAACCAGAATTGTGTGGAGTATTCCAAGTGCAGTTTCATCACAGATCTATATAAGAGCATTATTCTATTGGTTCTTTTATTTTTAATTTCCTTCCTAGTGTTTCAGGCATGGAATTTGTCTTTTTTACAGCAGCCCCACATTGCACTGAATTAAGAAGAGCTTTGATGTTCTGTGCAAATTTACTTCCTTCCTCCATTCCTTTTAACAGAGCACAGCTGATATCTATCGCTGGCATAAAGGCATAAAAGCAAAAACAATTGACTTTAGCTTACATTTTAATTTTGAGAGTAAAGAAAAAAGAAATGTTGGGGAGGTAGGGGATGGAAATAATTGGTATTAAAAGCCTGAGCTAATCCCTTGCATGTCCATTTCCAATTCTGAAAAGAGCGACATACAATTGCTTGAGTTAGAAACAACATGTTGATAATTACTATGGTGCATATGGACAAAATGGTTTAATAAATCTAAAATCTCCTTGAAGTTGAGCTTGACTTTCATGACTTAATGAACATAGCAGTAGCAACAGCACTTAGACTTATATACTGCCCCATAGTGCTTGACAGCACTGTCTGAGCAGTTTACAGTGTCAACATATTGCCCCCCCCCCCCATCTCCCACAACAATCTGGGTCCTCATTTTAGCAACCTAAAAGGATGGAAGGCTGAGTCAACCTGGAACCAGTCAGGATTGAACTTCTGGCTGTGGACAGAGTTAACCTGCAATGCTGCATTCTAACCACTGTGCCACCACGATTCATGGTAATGAACATAGCCATGCAGTATTCTTGACAGAAGTATAGAAATAATTTAAAATTGCCTTCCAGGAAACTTTTCTCCCCCTTATTTTCAGCTTCTCATTCTAGCCAACAGCATTGTAATTTCCTAATCTTCAGCCATCGAAATAGGTTAAAATCTGCTTAGTTTCTGAAGTTGAACTGAGGTGCCATCTGCTAAATCTGCCAACTTCGTTTAGCAAAGGTGAAAGAAATCTGGGCAAGCAGCTCTCTTCCATCTTTAACACGTCACTTAAGAAAAAATGGAATGATTAGCTTGATTTGGTGCTGATTTCATCCTGCTTGAAAATGGTTTTACAAATATTTCCTCCATGGAAATAATTGCTCCTTTGAGGATGTTGTTATTTGCCTAGGCCTTTGCTGAACCCCAATTAACTTTAACATTGCTCCTGTGAACTTCTGGACCTGTTTTATATCTGATTCTGTAGCTTTGCCCCAAGCCATTTAAAAAGCAGATGCAACCTTCATTCTATATGCCCCCAAATATCCTAAGGGAAAAATAAAAGGGGATGGCTATTACAGAGAGATGAAAATGAAATTACACCTGTATCATTGAATACTAATTTATCTTCTGTGAGAGTCACATATCATTATTCTCAAACAAGGGATGGTGGTGGCCACCCCTGCCCTTTTCAGAAATGTCCACTGTCAGATGAAAACTTGGACGAGATAAACAAATTTCAGAAGGTAGGCCATAGAGAAGTAATTGTATTTGAGTCTCGCTGATTCTTAAAGATGGAACATTGTGTTGTGTTCATCTTATCTATCTATCTATCTATCTATCTATCTATCTATCTATCTATCTATGAATGGGGGTTTATAGGAAGCAGAAAATGGAACATGGGAAGTTCTAAACAACCACCAGATGGAAAAGAAGTTCATAAATAGCTTATCACAATTCAAAATGCTTAAAGTGTCACCACCTTAAAGAATGCACACACATTTCCAATATTCTCTGTTACCTCTCATATTTGCATTAAAATTGCTTATTAAAGCTGATTTAATTTCTTGCTTTCTTAATTATGCCTTGCAGAATAGGACTTGATTCCATTAATTAACTAATTCTACCTTCTGTCTGTCCTTCCATCCATCCATCCATCTTTCATCTTTCATATAATTTTTCATTGATCTACAGAATCTTGGACTCATAAAGTTGGAACAGGTCATTTAAGCCATCATGACTATCACACAGTACATATAAAACACCAATGATGAGCTGCCTCAGTTCATTTCAATGGGGCAATTTGTGATTTGTGATATGGAGGTAAAATAATTCATCTTGCTGAAGCAAATGGAGCAGTCCCAGCAGCTTTTTCATCAATTTCGCTACTACTGGTGGAATTGCTGGAAGGGACTGTTGGAGAAATAAAGCAACATGGCAGTTGACTTCACTCTTTAAATGCTGGGTGTGTTGAATGGGGAGATGTTAGTTACAATGAGTTTTGAAATGATGTTTGCATCACATCTTCAAAGGTTTCTGCAGTCCTGATAGACCTGGAAGGAAAGGAGAAGGGAGGGAGGGAGAAGCAGACTAGATATGACTAATAAATATGGAACATAGAATGCATGTAACAAGACATGGAATTGCTGTTGTCCCATCTAGTTGGCCTTCTGTTATTCTGTTCAGCAATTATCATCTATGAACTTCTGAAAAGATCTAAATTGGAAGGTCAACTTTAATTTAAAGATCATTAAGAGGATGAGGCAGCTGGGATTTAACCTGTAAACAAAGACGTAGCAGCTTGACAAACAAAACACTAAGAGCTCACTTTAAGCAAATTACTCTGATTTTGCAGAGTGCTGGTCTGCTTCCTTCTGGGCATGATTGAAAAAGATTATTTATGCTTCTCTCCTTCTCTTGGCTCCCTCCCACTGGCTTTTTCTTGTTTCTAGTTAAAAGGATCAGGTAACAAATGGAGAGATTTGCTCTTAAGTATCTCTTGGGATAGTGGGAGCCCATGTCTGTGGTACGTACCTTTTCATGAGATCCTTAAGGTTCAGGGAGACTATCACTCAGGTGCAGTTCATATTTTCTGTGGACATTTGTGTTCCTAGAGGGCACCAATGAAAAAGTAGACTTTGTTCTTCCCACAGGAGGGCAAAAAAGGAAACATAGGGGACTTTCCCCATAGGCTTGAGCAAGGCAGCTTCACCAAGGGTTCATTTCTAATGGATCATCCTTATCTACCCTTATCCATAGCAAGTAGATGCCCCAATAAGAATTTTTGCAGGTCATGTTTTCATGACATGATCTCTCTTTCATCCTCAGTCCACCCCAAAGGCAGCTTAATATACAGAGCACATCATGAGAAAGACGGGGTTAGATGAATCACAAGTTGGAACTAAGATATCCGGGAGAAAAATCAACAACCTCAGATATGCAGATGATACCACTCTAATGGCAGAAAGTGAAGAGGAACTAAAGAGCCTTCTAATGCAGGTGAAAGAGGAGGGTGCAACAGTTGGCTTGAAACTCAACATTAAGAAAACTAAGATCATGGCTCCTGGCCCTCTCAATTCCTGGCAAATAGATGGGGAAGAAATGGAAGTAGTGACAGATTTTATTTTCCTGGGCTCCAAGATCACTGCACATGGGGACTATAGCCAAGAAATTAAAAGACACTTGCTCCTGGGGAGGAAAGCTATGGCAAAGTTAGATCGCATACTAAAAAGCTGAGACATCACCCTGCCAACAAAAGTGCTTATAGTCATGGCTATGGTTTTCCCAGTTGCAATGTATGTTTGTGAAAGTTGGACCATAAGGAAGGCTGAGCATTAAAGAATTGAGGCCTTTGAACTATGGTGCTGGAGAAGACCAGTGAGTCTTCGGAGAAAGGCGGCATACAAGTAGAAAGAAAGAAAGAAAGAAAGAAAGAAAGAAAGAAAGAAAGAAAGAAAGAAAGAAAGAAGACTCCTGCAAGTACCTTGGACTGCAAGGTGATCAAACCGGTCAGTCCTAGAGGAGATCAACCCTGACTGCTCTTTAGAAGGCCAGGTTCTGAAGATGAAACTCAAATACTTTGGCCACCTAATGAGAAGGAAGGACTCATTGGAGAAGAGCCTAATGCTGGGAACGATTGAGGGCAAAAGAGGAAGGGGACAACAGAGAATGAAGTAGCTGGATGGAGTTACTGAAGCAGTCAGCATGAGCTTAAATGGTCTCCGGGGGATGGTAGAGGACAGGAAGGCCTGGAGGAAAGCTGTCCATGGGGTCACTATGGGTCGGACACGACTTCGCAGCTAACAACAACAACAACAATTCTCAAGTAGCATTTTTCTTCTTCTCCCAACACATGCCTCAACACATACACTATCTATGGGTGCTTTACTGAATGATAGTTGGGATTGTGTAGCCAGGGAATTGGGCTTGCCTACCTCCTATTGACTGCCTAAGGTCTTTGTGGCACTGGTTCCTTCTGATCTCTGGGCAGTTTTTTCTAGACCAGCCTATTATTATCAGTGCAAGAGAGGAGTTCATTCATATTGGGCTCTCTACCCATGCCTGGCGGTTCTCTGATCCCAGTGAGCTAATTTGTGGACTGTGCAGTTGAAAGCCTAGCAGTTGAACAGCCATCTCGCCCCACTTCTTTTGAAAACTCTCCCAAAACAGGCAGCTGCTGCAGAGGCTGCCAAAACCAGAAAGGAAAATTGAGAGATTGAAGAATAAATAGCTAGCCCAGGCCCTGGAGCCTAAAGGCTCCTCTCAAGCTACTCTTGCCACTTCCCAGCTGTGACAGCCTTAGGATCTGCTAAGAATGCTTAGAAATGAGGAGAGACAGTGCAAGAATTTGGAAGAAAAAAGCAGGAGGATTGGGAGGCAAGTTTATCCATAGGCTATCTCATTAACATCAGCCCAGTCTGGATGGCCTCTGCAAAAAAAAAAAAAAAAAAAAAAAAAACCAAACAAAACAAACAGAGATCCAGAATGTTCAAAGAGACTCCATTTTGATAAAAACAGGTTGAAAGTTAAACACTAAAATTTACGCACTGTAAATAATATAAACACACTAAAAACAGGTTCCTATCACTCAACACTGTACTGTACTTAACTTCTAATTCTTGCATCAAAACTCCTTATTGAAGCCAGTGTGATTCTGTCACCCCAAAGTCTCTAAGTCAGGACCCTCAAACTTGCAGCCCATGGGCTGGATGCCTCATGTGCTGGCCACGCCCATGACCAGTTTAGCGAAGGGGGGAAAAGTCCTGACATGTCACGTGACGCTGCTGTGATGGCGTGAGTTTGACACCCCTGCTCTAAGTGCTTGCTGAAGGAGTTTGTTCTGCATTAAGAGACCTGATGCTGAGGAGTTTGAGAGCTTCACCTGCGTTACCAGATAGCATTCCCCCTGCTGTGATGCGTGTCAAACACTATAGCTGATTTATCTGATATATCTGGTTTTTGGAGGGGATGCACCTCAATAAAACAAGAGAGCTTCTAGAAGTTGATGGAAAGACCATGGTAATAATGAAGCTTATGAAGCAAGCTGTCAGTATTCCAGAAAAGCCCCAACTCCAAGTAAAGACGCAGAAGCAAGCATTTTCCAAAGTTCTCTTTACTAGAATAGGCAAACTGGCACATCTGGGAAAACCCGAATTTGAAAAGCCCGGGTTTTCCTTCAGTAAGTCAGAGCTCCCAAAACCATCCCCTTTCTCCCCATGCTCCAATCAACGTCTGTTCCATCTCGATCCAGCTCCCTGACCAGGGGTGAAATGTTCCTGGTTCGGACCGGATCGCCTGATCTGGTAACAATGGCGGCGGGTGGTTTGGAGAACTGGTAGCAAAAATCCCTGTGCCCCCTCTCCCATGCCCAGCTGAGCCGCAGGATTGTCAGAGGCTTTTTTTTTTTACTTTTAAAAGCATTTTTTCTACAACCTCTTCTGACCAAAAATGCTTTTAAAAGTTTTTTTTTAAAAAAGCCTCTGATGATCATGTGTCTCAGCTGGGATAGTCAGAGGCTTTTCAAAGCATTTTTTTCTGCAACCTCTTGGTCGAAGAGGTGGTAAAAAATGTTTTGAAAAGTCTCTGATGATCCCAGCTGAGTTTCCTGATCGGCAGAGAGATATTTTTTAAAATGCCTCTCTGACGATCCCAGCTGAGTTTCCTGAATGGCAGAGGCTTTCCAAAGCATTAGAAAAAATGCTTTGAAAAGTTAAAAAAAAAAGTTAGCCATGCCCACCCAGTCACATTACCCTCCCACAAGCCATGCCCACACAACCGGTAGTAACAAATTTTACATTTCACCCCTGACCCTGACCACTCCTTCTCCAGATGCTGGATCACCCTGACCTTGACCGACAGGAAGGATGCTATTATGTCTACTAACAACCCCTCTCCTTAATCCCCCCTCCTACTTTCCCGCACATGAGAAGGTGGCAGCATTGGAGCTTCCGGCCTAATATGGCTTCCAAAGCTGACACAAGCATTAAGTAACACTCTTGGTGGCATCAGTGCCCATGCTTTCCTTCTGAGATGACTGTAGATCCCTTACATTTCATAGGACTGTGGTGGTGAACCTATGGCACACGTGCCAGAAGTGGCATGCAGAGCCATCTCTCCAGGCAAATGAGCCATCACCCGTTTCTCTTCTGGCGCACTGGCCACCTGGTCTTCACGTGCACGAAAGTGCCAGAAACTGGAAGAGCAGCCGCCTGGTGCACATGTGCGTGCCAGGAAGATGATCTTCCCGTTTCCGGCGCACATATGCACACCGGCCAGCTGGTCTTCATGCACACATGCACACCAGAAACTGGAAGACCAGGTGGCTGATGCACATGCGCACACCAGAAACCGGAAGATCATCTTCCTGGCATGCACATGCACACTGGGTGGCTGCTCTTACAGTTTTCGGCACACGCACGCGCACACATGATCCGTTTCGGCACTCAGTGCCAAACAGGTTTGCCAGGACTTCCTATTGACAATAGCCAGAGAAACAATAGTCCTAGTCTTTGTAACATCCATGCTAGGAACAAATGAAAAGAAAAACAAGAGATCGTATCAGTTCCATGGGGCTGTATGAGAAAAGCAGCATCCCTTTTATAAACATGTCTCAACAACAGCCACTGACTAATCCCATTTGCTGTCTCCCAGACCATTGCAGGGCTTATCTCCAGCCCAGCTCTGTGGTTCCATCTTTCTCTCTCTCTCTTTGTGAGTCTTTTATGTCCAGGCTGTGATAAATGCTTTATTAAAGTGATTCTGCATGGAAACCCAACAAGTGACAAATGTGCCAACACACAGGGTTCTCTGGCGTGCTCTGTCATCAGGCCATGGTGGACCTCCTTGGAACAGCCAGAAGGCAGCTTGATTGCATTTGCTTAAATAACATTTATGTTTGTGTAATGAGGCAGGATAATCAAAATAAATGTCCTTCCCTGGTCACTTCAGTGATTCTGGCACCAAAGAGCTTCAAATGCTTTAGCCACCTATGACTGAAAGGGGAGAAAAAGAGGGGGTACATTTTGAAGCAGGAGAAAAAAAAGAAGACACTAGCATTTTTTATAGCTACAGTTCATTTTAATTTGTTGTCTTCTTTTCGTCAACGTGGTCAAAACCAACTCACTGTCTTTGGCTTAATGCCGTAGATTGTGCTGGATACGTGAGCTGGTGTTATAGCAGTGGTGAATGTTACTGATACTGCTATAGAAACCCATCAGAATTACCGATGGAATTGAAGTATATAATCCAAAAAGTTGGCGAATACACTATACACTACTACAATACACTACTCTTACTCAAGATGCTTTGGTACCTTCTGCTTGCTTAGAACTAGGATTTTGGTCCTCATAGTTACGATTACTATGTTGGCTTAAGTGGCATTTTTGACATGGATTGCTACAGAATGTTAAGGCTGAAATAGAAGAGAATATCTGAAACTCATGCTTGAACTGTGCAGTTCTTTGTCATCTCTGGTTTGCTTGTCAATGTTTCATTACTCAATAAGGTAACATCACTGGCATTAGTGGCTGGAACTGGCATTAATATATTAATCCATACTTTCCTATTCCTGATGCAATCACAATGAGTACTGCTATGAAAAGGATTCATTCCTCTGTTGTATCAAAGAAGCCAAAGTATAGAATGCAGAATAACACTTGGAAGGGATCTTGGAGTTCTTGTACTCTGCTTAAGCAGGAGACCCTACACCATTCTGGACAAATGGCTGTCCAATCTTTTCTTAAAACCCTCCAACGATGGAGTGCCCACAACTTCTGGAATCAAGCAGTTCCACTGATTAATTGTTCTCACTGATAGGAAATTTGTCCTTCATTCTAGGTTGGCGCTCTGTTTGTTAAGCTTGCATCCATTGCTTCTTGTCTTGTCCTGAAGTGCTTTGGAGAATAGATGACTCCCTTCTTCTCTGTGACAGCCCCTCAAACATTGGAAGATTGCTATCTTCATCTTTGATATATCTGGTCTGATACATCTTAGGGATCTCATTGTCTTAGCAAGATGCTGTCTTCAAGCTACTGATGGGAGTGTCCTGACATTCTCATGTTATACCCCTCCTACGGGACCTGCATTGGCTACTGGTTGCCCTCTGGGTGAGATTCAAGGTGCTGGTAATCACCTATAAAGCCCTACATGGCTTAGGTCCAGGATACCTGGCGGACCATCTGCAGCCAGTGACAGCTCCCTATCGCCCGGTGCGTTCTCACAGGGAGGGCCTCCTTGGGGTCCCGTTGGCCAGAGAGTGTCGACTGGTGACTCCCAGGGAGCGGGCCTTCTCTGTGGGCGTGCCTACTCTGTGGAATCAGCTCCCGCTGGAGCTCCGGGTGGCTCCTGACCTTTGCTCCTTCCCCCGTGATCTTAAAACATGGCTATTTGGCCTGGCCGGATTGGACTGAAGGGGTTTTAAATGTGATTTTAACGGGTTCTTATATTTGTTATATTTTATAATTGAATTTGTGTATTTATTGTTGTGAGCCACCCTGAGTCCTTTGGAGAGAGGGCGGCATACAAGCCCAAATAATAAATAATAAATAAATATTTCTATTACTATAAAAAACTCATTTCAGAAAGTGATCCTGTTTTGTCTCAAATGAGCCTACTTTGTTAATACTTTGCTACAGAATAACAAAGTTGGAAGGGACCTTGGTGGTCTTCCAGTCCTGCTCAAGCAGGAGACCCTATACTATTTAAGACAAATGGTTGTCCAATCTCAAAAACCTTCAGTGTTGAAGCACCCACAACTTCTGGAGGCAAGTCCATTCCATTGATTCATTGTTCTAACTGTCAGGAAATTTCTCCTTAGTTCTAGATTGGTTCTCTCCTTGATTAGTTTCCATCCATTGCTTCTTGTCCTGCCACTCTTTACTTCATAATAATGAGTCTGCTTGGTTGGCATCTGCCATAACTATAACTATTTTAGTATGAGTGCCTCTGCCATAATGATAAAAATTAAACGTGTACAAATGTGGTGTTTCTTTGAAAAGTGCTTACACTGGACAAATTCACATAATGAAGTTTCATTGGGACAATGTAAATATCAAGAAATGAAAGCTGAATCATTAGTTTTTAAAAACACTCTCAGGAACTTTATATTCAAAACCACACAAATTATAGGAAGAAGCATATGCAGATGTCCTAGGTTAAGAAACGCTGCAAATTTAAATGGTTATAAAATTTTTGAGATAATTAAAAAAAAACACAATAAAAATAATGTCAGACAGGAAGGCTGCCTTATTAAATAAAGTGGATCAGATTTCTCCTTATTCTCAGAACCTTTGCTGAAATTGCTATTTTTGTTTTTCAAAATCTGCAAACATATCTCATTTGGCTGTTAATTAAAATGCAATGCCTATTCTCTTCAATTATGCTTCTCTTCAAAAAAGCAATTCCCGTCATTTTGTATTTTCACTTCTTGCATTGCCAGTCCATCCTCTGAATAGAAAATACAAGTTTGATTGTTTGTAAGACGCAACTTTGAAAAGAAGACTATACACACCCTGCCACCAGAAGTTGTTACAGCTGAAAATAGAAAACTCAACAAACTAAACAGCTTGTACTTGACTTTCTTCTGATCTTGCAGTTGTAGACTTGAGTGTGTTCTATGGTAGCTGTCCGAGCATCACACATGTAATAGCAGGCAACCGAGACAATCTGGAAAGGGTTTGCAAGCCGAAGACGCAAAACTACAAGGCAAACCAGATTATCAGACATTACAGCTTTAAATTCCAGATGAATCTGGCAGATGGGAAGGGCTCAATAATTCAGTTAACCTGAAACCTTGATTTATTTTATATACACTTTAGAAGACTTGATCATCTATTGACAAATATAAGGAGTGCTTAGCCAAAATATTTGGTCTGGTGGTTAAGGTAGCATTGGTGGCGTCAGCCATTCGTTGTATCTGACCCTTGGCCAATCTATGGATGAGCACTCTCCATGCCCCTCTGTCTCGCACTGCCTCCTTCAGATCTTCCAAGGTCATCTCAGTGTCATCTTTTGTAGTGTCGAGCCAGAGGTTACCAGGGAGGACCCTTCTGCTTTTTCTGCTGATCATTCCCACCATGATTGACTTTTTAAAGTGAGTCAACTCTGATGATATGACCAAAGTATGACAGCCTCTGTTTGGTGATCTTGGCTTCAAGTGATATATTTGGTGTGGTGGTAATGAACAGTATAAGCCTATTATACTGGCCAACATGGCTCTGGCCTGGAAAAAGACCTAGTGAACTACTCCAGTTTAGTGGTTAAGGCACCAGGAGACCATGAATTCCATTCCTGCCTTAGGCATGAAAGCAGGCTGGGTGACTTAGAGCCAATCACTTACTCTCAGGCCAAACTTTCTCACAGGTTATTGTTGTGGGGAAAATAGGAAGATAGGAAATCGTGGAGATATAGCAATAGCAATATTTCTTCATTCTTCTATCTCCACGATTTCCTATCTTGGCAATGCTAGCAGAGTGTTATGGGAGCTGTTATTAAAAATATCTGGAGTACTTCAGGTTGCCTACATGGATCTTCAAGCTTTCTCCTGAATATTTGATATAGACATTTCAGTCTTGCAGTAATGTAGTTAACAACAATTAGTTAGAATTAGGCTTGCAGCATGGAACCAAGCCACTACCCTTTCAGGTTTTGAGAACAAACTTCCAATATTTACTATTTTAATGTTTTACATTGTTGCTTTTACTTGGTTGTAAATTGCTTAGAATCACCTCTTGGCTAAACGGGTGGCATACAAATTAAAAAAATAATAATTTAGTAAATAAAATATACCAATTTTCATTTTGATTTTTAATTCAAAATCTATAGCAATTTTTTTTCAAAATAAGATTCTTGTAAACAGCAGCAAAATTCAGGAGCTCCTCCATATTAATTGGTAGTCTGTCTTTTACTTCTGAAGGGCAGATACAAATTTTGCATGTCTAAGTAATGAAAAGAAGGACTAGGGGTGACATGATAGCAGAGTTCCGATATCTCAGGGGCTGCCACAAAGAAGAGGGAGTCAAGCTATTCTCCAAAACACCTGAAGGAAGGACAAGAAGTAATGGATGGAAATTAATCAAGGAGAGAAGTAACCTAGAACTAAGGAGAAATTTCCTGAACATGAGAACAATTAAACAGTAGAACAACTTGCCTTCAGAAGTTGTGGATGCTCCAACACTGGAGGTTTTTAAGAATAGATTGGACAACCATTTATCTGAAATGGTATAGGATCTCCTGTTTGAGCAGGGGATTGGAGTAGAAGACCTCCAAGGTTCCTTCCAACGCTGTTATTCTGTTAAGTTCTTTCAAGATGACATTGTCCTCTATGAATCTCCCACACACTGAGAAAATCACCTCAGGATGCATTTTACTGAAATACACCTTTCTGTATTATGTCACTTTGAGATTCTTCTCTTTTTTTGATACCATGCTTCAGTTGTTTCAGGATAACCCCAGGAGTTGACTACTTTGCAGACACAAAAATGCCCCTTCAGCTGAATAAATCTCATCATCCATGAACAGCTTTTAGATGCGCCTCCATCTCTATCTTTCTCTTGAATACTATAGTTGTAGTATGGCTATTATGCTTGCCCTGTAAATAGAAGGCTGCTAGTCCTGCCAGAGTTGTTGTTTCTTTTCCTATCTTTAATATCAAATTTGTTTTCACTGAGTTTTCAACTTCTTCCTGTGCTTTTGTTTGCTTATTTGTAAAGATTAACAATACACCATGTTTTATCTCCTAAGGAATCCAATTTCCCCAAAGCCATAAGTAATTTGGACTACTTGGGAGTTGAATTACTTCTGTCTTAAATAATTGAGAATGATAAAATGGCATGTGCATTTCAATGTTTTAACTTTGTGTGTATGTGTGTGTGTGTGTGTGTATTTTGTATGTATATTTTATACACACACACACACACACACACACACACCAGTTCTGAGAACCAGTAGTAAAAATTCTGACTGGCCCCGCCCCCATCTATTCTCTGCCTCCCAAGTCCCAGCTGATCGGGAGGAAATGGGGATTTTGCAGTAACCTTCCCCTGGAATGGGGAAGGAATGGAGATTTTACGGTATCCTTCCCTGCCACGCCCACCAAGCCATGCCCACCAAGCCACACCCACAGAACCAGTAGTAAAAAAAATTTGAAACCCACCACTGCAGTATACATACAGGTAGCCCTTGATTTATGACCACGATTGAGCCCCAAATTTATGTTGCTAGGTGAGACATTTGTTAAGTGAGTTTTACCCCACATTATGACCTTTTTTGCCATAGTTGTTAAGTGAATCACTGCAATTGTTTGTATTGCAATTGTATTATCTTGCAAACTGAACCAAAGTAACAAAGGGAATTTCTTAAACCAGTTTTTGAAGTCAAGCCAGGAAAAACACAAAATAGGAGCATCTTAAAGTGTGCATATTCCTTAGTTTGGTTTAGCAGCAAAATGTAGGAGCTCATTTATCAGCGAAGCCTGAAACCTACAAATTCATAATATAATACATTTACCAATGTACACAGATACTCATCACATTATTCTCCTGCAAAAAACAAGGAGGGGAAAAACAGTAATAAATGGTAGCCAAATGTAATTGGAAGCAAGAGATAAGAGAAAACAAAACTGAATGAAATCAAATTAACATCAGCTCTGTCTTTTACACCATCCCGTAATGTTCTGCTTTAAAAATAAGATCCTTGTTTTTGCCATATACCTATACACTGACTTTAACACTGCCTTTTGTTCTTTAAACCTCTCACTTCTATATTTCTATCCTTCTCAGAAGCTCACCCACTCCATCCAATCACAACTTTGTCCGTCAATTCTCTTGCTCTTTATCAATTTATTCTTCTTTCATGCGTTTGTTTTGTGATTCAGTCGAAACTCAGTGTAACTACGCTTAAATTAGGCATCAGCCATATTTGGCTTACAGGCTACCTAAAATCCCCTAAGAGGGACACTCAGAATAGTGAGGACAGAAGTACTTGATCTATATGGGATCTTGGTAGAATATTGAGGGGGTGATCAAGGGACAAAAAGAGTGTTTTAAGTCTTGCAGAAGTATAAGGTACCTATTATTTTATTTATTTATTTATTTATTTTATTAAATTTGTATGCCGCCCTCTCTCCCAAAGGACTCAGGGAAGCTCACAACGATAAAAAAACACATAAAATTATATAAAAACTAATAAAATCCCCTTTAAAAAACCCCTTCAGTCCAATCCGGCCAGGCCAAATAGCCATGTTTTGAGGTCACGGTGGAAAGAGCGAAGGTCAGGGACCCTCCGGAGCTCCAGGGGGAGCTAATTCCAGAGAGTAGGCATGCCCACAGAGAAGGCCTGCTCCCTGGGAGTTGCCTGCCGACACTGTCTGGCCGACAGGACCCCAAGGAGGCCCTCCCTGTGAGAGCGCACCGGGCAATGGGGAGCTGTCGCTGGCCGCAGATGGTCTGCCAGGTACTCCGGGCCTAAGCCATGTAGGGCTTTATAGGTAATTACTAGCACCTTGAATCTCACCAGAGGGCAACCAGTAGCCAATGCAGGTCCTGCAGGAGGGGTGTAACATAAGAGTGTAGGGACACTCCCATCACTACCCGCGCGGCCGCATTCTGCACCAGCTGAAGCCTCCGGATGGTCTTCAAGGGCAGCCCCATGTAGAGAGCATTGCAGTAGTTGATCCGGGAGATGATGAGCGCATGAGTTACTGTGCGCAGGTCATCATGGTCCAGGTAGGGGCGCAACTGGTGCACCAGACGAATCTGAGCAAATGCCTCCCTGGTCACGGTCGTAACATGGTCATCCAAAGTCAACTGTGAGTCCAGGAGGACGCCTAGATTGCACACCCTTTCTACAGGGGGCAACACCTCACCCCCTATAGCCAATGATGGAATATTCTCCTAGATATATATTCTCCAGAATATATATCCAGAATGTTCTCCTGGATATATTATACCATGTCAGGGGCATAGAACCAGAATAACACTGTGAACTGATTCAGAGTAGTATCTTTATTGCTATTTGCCTGTGTACAAGAATCTCACCAGACTAACTGCATTCACTACAGAACAACTAGATAAGTACTCCAAGGTTTGTCTGCTTTCTGCTGCTTCATCTCCTTCAGTGATTCCAGGCTAGCCAGTCTCTCAACTTCTCTCCCCACTTCATCCACAGATTTTACCACATACATACCACATTAAAATCCCCCAAAGGATAATTGTTTCTATTCAGATATGGTTTAGAGAGTTTGTTTATTATGGCCAAATCCCACCCCTCCCAGGAGTCTCCACACAGCCTGTTTTGGATGTGAGGTAAGTGCAGGGCCCACATGGAAGATAGGAGGGGTGGGAAAATGGGCCTCCCGGAAGCTCCGGAGGGCCTCCGGACCCCGGGGGAGGCAGTTTTCCCCCTCCCAGAGACTCGAGGAAAGCCTCCGGAGCCTGGGGAAGGCAAAAACGCCCCGGCCCCCATGGTGCAGGAGGCCAACCAATCCACACCAACCATGGCCACGCCCACACAGCAACCAGGCAGAGAACTGCAAAAAATTGCTGACATTTTTGAAGCCCACCCCTGCATGTGTGTTTGTGTGTGTGTGTGTGTGTGTGTGTGTTTATTTGAGGGGACCTCTAAGAATGAAGTGGTGAATCTCTTTAAAAACCAGAAGGTTCAATAAGAAAAAGTTAGCTAAGAGTTCAAGTGGCAGGCTTGTTTTTTATAGCAGAAATACATCTGGGCTTAGTTTCATTCACCTGTCAGTCTCTGGTCCTTATCTATGGGAGAACAGGCTCCCAGCAAAAGGGAGAATCAGGGGATTTCATAAAAACAGAAACGTCTGAAGGGAAAGAGCAGGTAGAATTCCTTTCATTCTTTTGTGAGCTGCCGCAACTGCTAGGGAGAATTAATGGAGAGCAATTTATTAGCACAATTCTCATTAGTTTAATTAGATTACATTCTTTCCCTCTTAGCTGCTTTCTAATTTGGCTGTATGAGAATGAAAGTTGAATATTAATTTTTGTGTGTTCATTCAGACTTAATGAACTGAAGGGAAGGATTCACCGCGTTTAGTGTCTGCTTTGAATGCAGTTTAGCCCTTTTTGTTCTATAAGGGAGTCTGTTTTGATGAAAGCCAACAAATGACAGAGGTTTTTTTATGTACACAAGGAAGGCAATTCAGGCATAGGGAAAAGCTGCAGGCAAGAATGAATCAATCTGGGTGGGACCTGGACCTCATATCTCCCAGCCTACTGCCTTTGGATACAATATCCTAGATTGAGCCAGGAGATCCATAGTCTATCTGTTGTCTTTGGAGGCATGGATCCTGCAATACCCAATGCTGAAATTTGGCAAATGTCTAGCACAATGTTTTTTTAAAAAAAATGTTTAAAATAAACACTAAAATTGGATGGTAACTTATCTTTTTCCTAGTCTTGCCCTTACTTCAACAGCTAAAAACACAAAAGTCTCCAAATGTTGTTTTTGTCTTTCTGGGAATGTTAACATACTTTGGCAATTCCTTGTGGCTTTCAGAAATTTTAAAGAATCTTTTTTTAAGGAAAGGGTAACTCTTGATTCCAATTAGATTGCTTATCTTTTTCTCTCTCTCATATCTGATGGTAGATAGTTTCATCCACAATTATTGTGTTTGTATGCCCAAGAATCTAGTCAACTGTAATTGATGTCAAAGAGCTAAGCAGGTTTGGTCCTGGTTAGTACTTGGAAGCCATAGGATATCACAAGTGGAGAGATTCAAAAACAAGACAATGGCAAACTTGACAAGAAAATAACAAAATAATGATGTGATCATCACCAGAGGTTGACTTGAATTCCAGGAACTCTTTACCTTATAAGAGTGATATGTCGGGTTTGATTGTGTTAGACCCATAGAATCAAGAGCATTAAAGTCAGAATTACTTCTGAGTAGTTTATTTATTGTTGCTCACCTTGAGACAGAATCTTGCCAGATTAAAACAGTTATCTGCAATAACTATAGATATTCTATGTGTACTGCTAGGGAGGTTCCTTGCTTCCTTCCTGCCCGCTAGATATTCCAAACTCCATGGTCTCTTTGCCCCCTGGGAAGGAGCCCCTTCCTCCTGCAACTCTAGAATACATTCTACCACATAATTTTTATATTCCACAGCAGATAAAGTTCTATTTTATTTACAGACCCAAATCCCTTTTATATAGTACATATATATATATTGTAACCTGGTTATTTCTCCAAGCATTGGATCGGGTGGATAGATGGGGTTTCATGCTATTGATGGTGAGCAGGTTCATGATTTATCTTTGGGATCTAGCGAGGGGTTTATTGTTGATGAATTTCTGTCTTTTGATCTCATAAACCAAGATTTGTTGTGTGAAATAGGAAGCAATAGAAATCAAATTAATAAATACGTATCTTTGACGTATTTAGGAAGGAATAGAATTCCTTCTAACAGGAAGGAATCATGATGATGATAATAACATCAACAGTTATAGTGGCTTTGTAGAAGTCTAACCATTCTAATCAATAGTGATGTTTAAAGGTTGAATCATGGCAACTGGTCCAAACTTTTTTAATCTGAGATGTTTTGTTGCTCATCGAAGCAACTTCATCAGTCAGAGCAAAATTGGTTAGACAGAGAATTGTTGGAATGTACCAACTCTTGCCACACCAACTTCAGGGGTTTCTCCCCAGATGGCGTGCAGGACCAAACTTTGTTAACCTGAGATGTTATCCCAGTGGTGATCCAACCTCACAGCAATCTCTAAGGAAGGAGATCCCTAGAAACTTCATCTGGCAACTGAATTTATTGTCACAGGACACCAAAGTAAATTTATAAACTTTCCAAGATTGGATATAAATTGTTTTTTAAAAGAACAGTGAGACATTGCATTTCTCCTCACAGCTTTATCCTAGTCAGCACAAAATCCCCATAATATTGAGCCCTGGTGACGCAGTGGTTAGAATGCAGTACTGCAGGCTACTTCTGCTGACCTCCAGTTGCCTGAAACTTGGCAGTTAGAATCTCACTGGCTCACGGTTTACTCAGCCTTCCATCCTTTCAAGGTTGGTAAAATGAGGACCCAAATGGTTGTGGGAAATATGCTGACTCTGTAAACCACTTAGAGAGGGCTGTAAAGCACTGGGAAGAGATATAGAAATCTAAGTGCTATTGCTATAAACTGTGATATTTCTAAAGATACCTCCATTTTGTGTCACAAAAATATCAGTCAGATCATGTATAAAGCTCTCAGGAAAGATAAGAATCTAATACCTCTGTTCCATCATTGCTTCCTAGTAATTAGCATGGAAGAAATGCTACCTATGATTCCTTTCACAAATTTGAAAAATAAAATTAAGGATGCAGTCTGTATTCATTTACCTGGAACTAAAACTACTGAACTTAATGGGATTTATTTCCAAGTAGATTAACCTAGGTTAGAATTTTTTTCCTCCTTCTTGTCTTCTCTCCCTTTCATGTAGCAGCACAAGAGTCTATTCAAATTTCTCCTCTCAGTTTTAATTTAAGATTCTTTAACCTTTCTCATAGCTTTATCTTAATCAGCATGAAATCCCCATAATCCAATTTATCATACCTAAAGCTAAAATTGCTACTCACCAAACAGTAAGTAATACCCACAAGGAGTCTATTGTTTCCTATATCCAAGGATAGATTCCCTGGTTGAATCACAGTTGAATCTAATATTCTCTGAAGATTCACTTTTCAAATACAGGAATAATCTGGGAGCTATCCATTAGCCATGTCTTAGCTCTCTGCCTTATTTCCAAACTAGGATCACGTTTCACAAATAACAATATCATAATACTAGATAGTCCTTCAGATTTGCCTATTTTTAATGATGCAAAGAACAAATTTAGCCTTTTTAAGGATATGCTTGCCATACCATTTCCAGTTCACATGTTTCCAGTCCTTTTTCAAGGGTTCTCAAAAATCACTGAAGAGATAATGGTGGTTAATGAATTTCTAACCAAGGTTTTTTTAATTGTCATAAATTCCAATGATTATTATCTCAACATTGCCCCTTGTGAAACAGACCATCAGAAGGATAATTTTGCCAGCTTCTATCTGGTATAAAGACTCCTGCAAGTCCCTTGGACCTCAAGATGATCAAACCAGTCAGTCCTAGAGGATATCAACCCTGACTGCTCTTTAGAAGGCCAGATCCTGAAGATGAAACTCAGATACTTTGGTCACCTAATGAGAAGGAAGGACTCACTGCAGAAGAGCTGGGAACGATTGAGGGCAAAAGTGTTGTGGTTCACCAGCAGCCTGCGGAGCTGGCAGTGGAGTCAGACAGCAATGAGGCTGAGGAAGAACATGAGCCAGTCCTGGAGGATGGGGAAGGCCTGGATGAGGGCTCTGCGTCAGAGGCAGAGATGGGGCCAAGGCCATCAGAGAGTGATGTGCGGACTCCGGAGCCTCCAGAGGCTGACAGTAGAGAGGCAGAGGAACAGGGGGAGCCTGTTCCTAGTGCACGTATGAGAAGAGCTTCCAGAAGACAGGAGCAGCTAAAGCAAACAGGAGTAAAGCGACTCAGGAGTAAGGCCAAGAGATTATTAGCCCCTCCCATAAGGCTTAAAAAAACCAGCAATGGCTCTTGGGCTCTCTGTCGGAAAACAATGTTGATAGTATTGCTATACTTATCTCTTGTCGGCATCTTCTGCTTTTGAACTTGTGCCAAGAGAAGCCTTTGGCAGTTTGCCTAATGATGCCAAGGTTGGTGATTACACTGAAGAATTTGTGTTATGAAAAGTTTGTTTTAATCTAGTTTGGACTATGCTGAGAATGAGTTAATTCTCAGCTGTTCTAATAAAGTCTGTTTGTTTTGGAACTGTTTGTGTCAAATACTACCTACTTGGGCCTGGGTCACAACAAAAAGAAGAAGGGGATGACAGAGAATGAGGTGGCTGGATGGAGTCAAGCAGTTGGCATGAGCTTAAATGGTCTCCGGGGGATGGTAGAGGACAGGAAGGCCTGGAGGAAAGTTGTCCATGGGGTCACGATGGGTTGGACACGACTTCGCAACTAACAACAATTACCATGATGCAGCTCCAACCTAACCTCTGTGAAACTTTTCTTTCACTGTTTTTCTTTTTGGAAATCATTTGGGTGATAGTAAATAGTAACTATTTTATTAATGACAATAGCAAAGAGAAAAGGATGTCCAAGAGAAATTTTGTGCTCATCTAATATCATACCCTGTGGTATAATGGTGGAAAGTTTTTCTCAAGCATGATATATAAACACACACACACACACACACACACACACACAATAGAATTTCACAACTTCTTGGATTTGGAAACCAGAAGCAAATACCACTGCCTGGAGGCATTTCTGACTGCAAATTACAGCTGCTGTCATTTAGTTGACAAGCCAAAAAAAAAAAAAAACCCTTCTGTGGGACAAAGAACAGGACAATTCTCCATCATTTTAGTCTGAACTGCATCATATTCCCTGCACAGAACACTTCACTTGTTTCCCCCTAAACAGGACAGCTTGAAATTGCTCAATGTTCAGCCATGACAGTCTTCAAAAAAAGTAAATTGTTTTTAGAGAGGAGTTTCTTAAATGTATTCCTTTTGTGCTATCTTGCAATATCTAACTAGCCAACTACCATATTTTTCGGAGTTTAAGACACACCTTAGTTTTTGGGGAGGAAAATAAGAAAAAAGCTGATTGGCAGGTGGATCGGCCTCCTGTAATACCCCCCAATCAGCTGTTCCCAGAGGTGAATTTTATATCTTTTGCTGCATGCTTCTCAGAGTCACTACTTGTGAGGTGGGCAACCATATAAAATTTGATAAAATAAAATATAATATAAAATAAAGCCAGTTGGTGTACTGGTTAAGGTAAAGATGCTGATTTAGAAACCAGGAGAGTTCTAGTCTCACCTGAGGCATTAAAGCAGGCTGGATGATTCTGGGACACTCCCTCTCTCTCAACCCAATCCAACACACAACATTGGTGTTGTGGAGAAAATAGGAAGAAGAAGGAGTATCATGCCTTGAGTTATTTATAACATAAAAAGGTGGAATTAAAAACAAAAAACAAATCTAATAAATATATCTATAAATCTATATCTATATCTATCTACATCTACATCTACATCTACATCTACATCTACATCTACATCTACATCTA
>WNWU01000001.1:84584149-84621573 GCA_012654045.1 Ptyas mucosa
ATCTACATCTACATCTACATCTACATCTACATCTACATCTACATCTATCTATCTATCGCAAAATCCAATTTTTTTTACTACCGGTTCTGTGGGCATGTCTTGGTGGGTGTGGCTTGGTGGGTGTGGCTTGGTGGGCATGGCAGGAGAAGGATACTGCAAAATCCCCATTCCCACCCCACTCCGGGGCCAGCCAGAGGTGCTATTTTCTGATTTTCCGAACTACTCAAAATTTCCACTACCGGTTCTCTAGAACCTGTCAGAACCCAGGCTACTTCAGCTGACTGCTAGCTGCAGTTCAGCAGTTCAAATCTTACCAGCTCAAGGTAGACTCAGCCTTCCATCCTTCCGAGGTGGGTAAAATGAGGACCCAGATGGTTGGGGGCACTATGTTGACTCTGTAAACTGCTTAGAGAGGGCTGTAAAAGCACTATGAAGTGGTATATAAGTCTAAGTGCTACTGCTATTGCTATCTGCTGCATAAAACAAGAGTGATTGTCAGCAGACAGTAAAAGTGCAAACCTGAAATTCTCCCTACATAATGATCTCATGTTAAAGGGGTAGAAAAAAGCTTGGGGAACAGAATATACCTTGTTCTGACTAGCTCTATTTTTTTAAAAAAAATTGAATAATGGAAAAGAGGCAAAATAAGAAGGAGCTCTTTTCTGTATTCTGCAGGAATTTTCATTTTGTTCATTGAAATTAAACTTATCTGGCAAGTAGCAAACAACTGGCACAGGATGCTTAGTGAGTTAAACAGTAAAAAAGTAGCCAGTACACACTCAGGGATGGTTTCCCCTATATTGAAGTGGCCATTTAAAAAAAAAATCTCTCACATCATAGAGTCTTGTAAACAATGGGCTGGAAGGGACCTTGGAGGTCTTTTAGTTCAACCCCCTACCCAATGCAAGAGTCCTCATTCCATCCTGGATAAAAGATGACTAATGATTTCTTGAAAACCTCCAATGATGGAGCACCCACAACTTCTGGAGGCAAGCCGTTCCATTGATTAATCGTTGCCACTGTCAGGAAATTTTTCCTTACTTCTAGGTTGGGTCTCTCTTTGACAAGCTTTCACCCACTATTTCTTGTCCTGCCCTCAGGTGTTTTTGGAGACAACCCCCTTTTCTTTGTGATAGCCCCTCAACTGTCCTTTCCACTAGCTTCAACTTCTGTTGCATTTATTTCTCTTCCCCTTCCCCAACCTAAAGAAAAAAAGGGGAAAAAATTGGGTGGTCCTGTTACAGTCCTCATCACAATAGGCAGATTTGTTGAGAAGGTCTTGTCCACTTCTGACTCTGTGCAGGGGTGAAATCCAGCAGGTTCTGACAGGTTCTGGAGAACTGGTAGCGGAAATTTTGAGTAGTTTGAAGAACCGGCAAATACCACCTCTGACTGGTCCCAGAGTGGGGTGAGAATGGAGATTTTGTAATATCCTTCCCCCAGGAGTAGGAGGGAATGTGGATTTTGCAGTATCCTTCCCCTGCCATGCCCACCAAGCCACGCCCACCAAGCCACGCCACGCCCACCAAGCCACACCCACAGAACCGGCAGTAAAAAAAATTGAATTTCAGCACTGACCCTATGTCTATGCACTCTTTGCTATCTAACTGTGAGAGTGTATTGAAAACTGAAACAGCCTTGCAGGCATTGTGTATAGAGAGGTCTTCATGGGATGTCAGTTCAGTCTCCAAAGAAACCCAGGGTAGTTAACCCCGCAGTCAGCAGTTTTCATTTCACAGCTGACTGAGGGGTTAGTTTACTTACATGCACCATTGGTTTTGTTTAAGGCTAAATTTACCCACTGGGGGTTCATTGACTGGGACAATTAAAGCCTCTTGAGAGTTCCCAGAACACAATAAGCACCTCACTGATC
Source organism: Ptyas mucosa (assembly GCA_012654045.1). NCBI lineage: Eukaryota > Metazoa > Chordata > Lepidosauria > Squamata > Colubridae > Ptyas > Ptyas mucosa. The sequence goes on from WNWU01000001.1 coordinate 84,586,023, forward strand.
TGTGACATAGGAAAAGGGCCAATTTCCCCCCCTCCCCTAACATCTTAAAGCTTCCAATACCAAGGAACAAGACGTGGGGATTTAGAATAGAATAGAATAACAGAGTTGGAAGGGACCTTGGAGGTCTTCTAGTCCAACCCCCTGCTTAGGCAGGAAACCCTACACCACTTCAGACAAATGGTTATCCAACATCTTCTTAAAAACTTCCAGTGTTGGAGCATTCAAACTTCTGCAGGCAAGTTGCTCCATTTCTTAATTGTTCTAACTGTAGGAAAATTTCTCCTTAGTTCTAAGTTGCTTCTCTCCTTGATTAGTTTCCACCCATTGCTTCTTGTTCTACCCTCAGGTGCTTTGGAGAATAGTTTGACTCCCTCTTCTTTGTGGCAGCCTGTGAGATATTGGAACACTGCTATCATGTCTCCCGTAGTCCTTCTTTTCATTAAACTAGATATACCCAGTTCCTGCAACCTTTCTTCATATGTTTAACTTGTAAGTAAATGTGCTTGCTTGTTAGTCTGTGAAACTAAGCAAAACAGTTAGAAAATTAGGAAGGGAAGGGAACGGTTTATAGAACAACCAGGAAATCATTAGGGAATAAATGATAATACTCACAAACATAGAATTGTAGAATTAAAAATGCCTAGGGTCAACTTCTATTTAGGACGCACACTTTCTTGAGTAAACCATAATATTGGGAAAGGTGAAAGGAAAGAGAAGCGTATGGCCAGCAAGAAGGAGGATGACCTCAATTTCAGAGGCAATAAATTGCAGAGAAATTGTTCTGAAGACAGTCCATCTATGTTTCTGCACAGACTTGATGGTACACAATCGATCAATTAAACAAGGATCACCCTGTCCAATAGAATCACAGAATTATAAAGTTAGAAGGGAGAACAAGGATTATCTAGTCCAGTGATGGCTAACCTTTTTGCCATCACGTGCCAAAAGTGGGGGGGAGTGCGGTGGGGTCACATGCACGCGTGCCCACATCTATAATTCTATGCGCCCCGCTCCCCCGTGCTCCCCCCGCTTTTGGCACATGATGGCACGGTGGGACCAGTAGGCCCGTTTTTTGTTCTCCCCAGGCTCCAGAGCCTTTCTAGGAGCCTGGGGAGGGCAAAAACAGCCTTCCCCACCCCCCCAGAGGCCCTCTGGAGGCCAGAAACAGTGTGTTTCCTGACTTCTGGTGGGCCCAGAAGGCCCGAAAATCAGCTGGCTGGCGCACACATGCGTGTCGGAGCTGAGCTCGCGTGCCCACTGATATGGCTCCGCGTGCCACCTGTGGCACCCGTGCCATAGGTTCGCCATCACGGATCTAGTCCAACCCTCTGTAAGGTGCAGGAAAGCCAATTAAATCATTCATGAGAAGTGGCTATCCAGCCTTGTCTGCAAAACCTCCAGAGATGGGGGTGGGGTGGGGGGAATCACAGCCTGTGGATTGACTGCTCAATCAGTTGTAAATTATAGTTAGATTGTTCCACTCTGCTTGGAGTGTGTGGAGGGGAGGAAGATAGAATGTAAAAAAATAAAATAAAAATAACTTAAACAGCCTTTCTCTGAATTAACCAGTCACTTGCAAGAGGTGGAATAATGCCATTGAAAAATGACGGGGCTGAACTTCTCAAAGCTCATCAGATATGCAATCCAGACATGATAAAACCATTTTGCCTCTCTTGGAGAACCATCCAAGAAGACATTAAATATAATAGATATGTTTCAGATAGTAAAAAGAAATCCGTTGTCAAGGAAAAGGGGGTCACCAAATCTGGATACCCCAAATGCCTTTGTTGAAATCCCCAAAAAACAATTGCATCATCCAGGGTTTTCAGTGGTGGTTTGGTCCACAAAATGGATACATGGCATTCCTTGTCTTTTTAACCAATAAAGAAGGTACTGTCAGGGTTCCGACAGATGCCCTAATTAACTCATGAGCCTCGAGCCAAGTTTCAAAAGAAATCCAGTTATTTATTAGGAGCAACATGTCAGCAACTTCCTGAGTGTAGTCAACACTGCCGCACATAATTTATGGCTCAACTCTGACCCTGGTTTCCCCGCCCCCTCCTCTCAGGCTGTGTCATAAATCACATTCTCCAACCAGGCACTTTCGCGGGCTGTAGAAAACATGCCTCACTAGCCAACTCTGGTAATCTGAGATCCAACCTTAGAGAAAGGTATGCATGGAATGTGCCTTTGCACGTGGCTCTCGAACTTCTCCGTCAGTTCTCCCCCTTTCTGCCCATGGCAACGCAAGAGCAGACTAGAAATGCTTTGCGAGTTGACAGGTATCATACTAACCCTTCCATGCTTCAAGCATTTATCTCCCTTTTCCATGAACCTTTTGAATCAATGGGAGGGAAATAAACTAATTAGACCTTCTGCAGGTTATTTCTCAATATGAGTTGACCACATTTCAAAAGCAAAAGATCATTGGATACTTAACACCCCACTTGGGATGATGATTATGCTAAGAGAAGGAAATATGCCTTGCTTAGAAAGAGGATATACTTCAGTCTTAGAGGCTGATAAGAAAAAAGGAGAAGTCTTTGGAGTATCGTTTTCAAAGGAGATGGCATTAGATTAATCTCAACTAAATGGCCCCGCTTGAAGCAAGTCAGCTTCACGTGATCATGATCGTTTGTTCCCATCAAGAAACAACAGAGCAGAAGAGTCACAATTGTATTGAAAAACACGACTGCTCTTATGGTCCAGTTTTGCATTTGGATGAATACTTTTCCTCAGGGTGTAATTACAAAATCATATAACAAAATGGCTTCTTAAATCACTGCAGAACCACTCATCATTTTGCAAGAAGGGGAAAGAGTCTTTCGACACTTTAAATACTAATAAATTTATTATGGCTAAGCTTTCATAAATTACGATCCCTTTCCACCAGATCTGATAAAGTTGACTATCGTGCTGGAAAGCTTATGCCATATTTTTTTTTATTAGTCTACATGGTGCCGCAAGTTCATTGTTGTTCTTATTGTAACAGAATACAAGAGCTACTGGTATTTTGAATCATTCAACAAGGTAATTTGACCAACCACGTGGGAAGGAATACAGGTAGTCCTCGACTTACATCCACAATTAAGCCCCAAATTTCTGTTACTAAAAGAGACATTTGTTAAGTGAGTTTTGCTCCATTTTACACCACATTCTTACCACATTTGTTAAGTTAATCACTGCAGTTGTTAAGTTAGTAATATGGCTGCTGAGTGAATCTGCCTTCCCCATTGACTTTGCTTGTCAGAAGGTCACAAAAAGTGATCACATGACCCTGGGACACTGCAACCGTCATAAATATGAGTCAATTGCCAAGTGTCTGAATTTTGAGCATGCAACGGCTGTAAGTGTGAAAAAATGGTCATAAGTCACTTTTTCAGTGCCATTGTAACTTTGAATGATCACTAAATAAACTGTTGTAAGTTGAGGACTACCTGTAATTATAAAATACAACCTTTTTCTGCTCCAATATCCATCTGAACATTTGGCCATAGCTCCAGTTACCTGCAGACTGGTTGAAGATGGCTGTGTTGTGGCCCGCCAGCAGCCAGCGGAGCTGGCAGCAGATTCGGACAGTGAGGAGGTTGGGGAGGAACATGGGCCAGTCCTGGAGTCTGGGGAAGGCTCTACATCAGAGGCAGAGATGGGGCCAGGGCCATCTGACAGTTATCAGTTGCCTTTGGAGTCAGACATCAGTGAGGCAGACGAACAGCTGGAGCCTGTTCCCAGTGTGCGCATGTGCAGAGTTGCCAGATGAAGGGAACAGCAAGGGTCGACTTCGGAGTAAGGCCACAGGTGGACAATGAATGGCCCCTCCCATAGGGAATAAAAGAGGAGCGAACAGGGAGGGGAGTTTGCAGGAAACAATCAGTTCGCTTAATTGGTTTGCGACTCTCAGAGAATCCTTGCCAAGTTTTGAAGATATCAGCTTGGCAGCTCTCCAAGCCAGATAAGGTCTGTGACTGTAAATGCTCTCTTGAAAGACTTTGTTGGATGTGAATGTGATAAATTCACAATAACTTAATAAAAAGTGGTTTTTGTCGGCACAAGGAGTTTGCGTCATGGTTTGGGAATACCTAGGTCAGAACAGGCTGACATTGTATGCAATAGCCTTCACCTATAGCCTTATTACAACTTATTACAGCTAGAATTTCCTACCTGGCTGACCTCTTGGCCATGATCTCTTGGAATTATAATAATAGTAATATTAACATATCTGGAGGGCACCAGTTTGGGAAAGCTGGGCATGCAGAAGTTGTCAAAAGCTACAAGAAATAAAATAAACATACATATGTTTTCATTATACATTGATTTGATTTGATTTTGGTTTCTTAATCACTCTGGGTGGTTTCGAATTACAGACAATTTTGAGATAGTCTTATATTTGATTCAGTGCAAGAAAAAAAAATGAAGATAGGCATTCTTTCTTCTTCTCCCACACCCAGAAATCATAGAAACCAGTTATTTACTCATGTTTACATAGGATATTATTGATAGCGACACCTGTTTTCTTTGCATTCTGTATAATAAAGTATTTGATGAAACAGTGAAACCTGATAGCTAATTGGAAAAACAAAAACATTCTTCAACACTGTATTTATCTGATCACAAATGAGATTAGAATTTAAAATAGTTTCCTTGAGGCAGCTTATGTTTGGGTGCTGGGAGGAAGGCTTGAGTTGGTATTCCCCAGTTTACAGTCATTTAGTTTAGCAAAATTATCTCTCAAACATTACAAAAAACAAAAAACAAAAAAACCTCCATACCGGTAAGCTCTTACTGGGAGAAACGAATCTTTAAATAGATACTGTTATCTGTAGACGTTCTGAATTATGGTAGAAGAAAAGACATTTGCTTTCCTGACAAACTCTATTCTTCTGTTATCTTAATGTGTTTCAAAGTATGTACGCGTATTCTTAGACTATTCCATTAACTGATCCAAATATTCTTTCCCAAAATATCATTAGTGTACCAGAGAAAACCAGTGAACCACTATAGGAGGGTCACAGTTTGACATTATAATGGCCTTCTATCCAAAACGGCCAAAATTCAGCATTTGGAATTTATATTTAAATAGGTTGTGAACGATACCGGCTACAGAATTCTGGAATCTGAAGTCCACAAATCATAAAGGAGCCATAGTTCTCTACCTTTGGCCTAGAGCAGGGGTTCCCAAACTTGGCAGCTTTAAGACTTGTGGACTTCGACTCCCAGAATTCTCCAGCCAGCTATGCTGGCTGGAGAATTCTGGGAGTCGAAGTCCACAAGTCTTAAAGCTGCCAAGTTTGGGAACCCCTGGCCTAGAGCATTGCTGGTGAAAGATGTAGAGCAAAGCTGACCAAACACAGGTAAGAACCTTTCGTAAGGCTTACCTTATGGCAGTGAGGACAATGTTACAATCATACTTCTCCATTCTTCTTACCATTCTTGTTGCATCTGCAGGCAGCTGGTGGACCAGCTGGTGGCCCTTCCTGGAAGAAGATGCTAAGGGAGCCTTTGCATAAACCATATAAAGAATATTCTCAGCATCTTTTAGACAAAATTGCTCAACTATACTAGGAGTTAGATACTAGTAGGCAGATTGATCTGAAGTGACTGAGAGCTCAGTTATATTTATTTATGTATTTATTTATTTATTTATTAGATTTGTATACCGCCCTACTCCCAAAGGACTCAGGGCGGTGAACAGTTAACAATAAATACAGACTATAAATATTTAGAAACTGATTAAAAATACAGTTGAATAGATTGATATAGAATGGATATAAAACATTCTCAAATTTATAGGGTAGATCCAAATTTAAAGAATTTAATGGTTTGAAGGGAGGTTAGGCCAGGCCGGCTTGCATGAATAAGAATGTTTTGAGGGCCCGGCGGAAAGCCCGGAGATCTGGGATTAATCGTATCTCCGAGGGCAACTCATTCCAAATTGTGGGTCCTCCCACAGAGAAGGCTCTCCTCCTGGGGGCCTCCAGTCGACATTGTTTGGCTGACGGCACCCTGAGAAGTCCCTCTCTATGGGAGCGTACTGGTTGGTGGGAGGTTATTGGTGGCAGAAGTGTCAGAAATATGAGAGGTGTTTGAGCTACTCAATACTGATGAAGTAGACAGAGTCATTGCAGCTATGATTTTGGCCTCCTATGTTCAGGACACATGCCACTTTTGGCCGGTTAAGGTCATCTTGGAAGTGGCAAGTGGGCTAGGTTGGGTTGGGTTGGGTGGTTGGGTTGGGTTCATGTGATGGCTAATGCCTCTTTGAGGAAGGGATGCTCCCATCCACTTTGAAGTATGTAATGGTGCACCCCATTCTCAAGACTCCAAGATTCCATTCTCCTAGTCTCCAACCTTCCCTCCCTTCCTTTTCACCTGCAGTGAGCTCTGCATATAGCAGATAATATCAATAATTTCCAGTCAAGATTTAATTCAGGGTATATAATCCAGAAACACCATTGGTTGCACTTGTGGATGACATTTGGAAGACGTGAGATAGAGATGGTTCCACTGTCCTGGTCCTTGTGGCTCCATTAGTAGTTTTCAATATTTTCAAAAAGTATCATGGTCTCATGGGTTGGCATGCTTTCTTATGGTACAAAGGAACAAAAATACAAGGGTATTTTAGAAGACGTCAAATACATGAAGCTTTATGGCTGAATTGGGAGAAGGCTAAAAAACTTTATTATTTGAAAATACCTGTTTGGGTATCTACAGCAGATGCTTTTTCTTATCCCGTAATATTTAGAAAGGAACAAACTATTAGGTATAGTGAACTATTGGATGGAAAGGGTGAACTCAAATTAAAACAGGAACTAGAGGAACAGGGATTTAAGATGGATTGGTTTTCATATATGCAAATATTTTCTAGGTATTGAGAAAATTGTAAGTAGGAAGGGTTTTACAATGCTTTGACTAATTTGGATAAGATTTTAATGGGAGCTGATGATCATATTATTAAAAAGCTGTATGGGTTTTTGTTAGAGTTAAAACTGGAAGAAGAACAAGTTAAAGAATCGATGGTAGCATGGGGGAAAAATTTTGGTTATGGGATTGAATTAGAAAAAAGGCAAAAATTGTGGTCTCATAACTATAAAATGACAATGTCTACAGCATATAAGGAAAATTTGTATAAGATGTTTTACGGGTGGCATTTATCACCATCGAGAATCACCAGAATGTTCCAGAACTAATTGGAGAAGTGTTGGAAATGTCATCAGACCCCAAGATCCTATTACCACATGTCATGGACATGCTTAGAAGCAAGGAGATATTGGACTAAGATACACATGTGGTTGGAAAAAATGACCAAGAGACACATAGACTTTAAACCAGAGATATTTTCATTAGGGATTTTACCAGAAATATATAACAAAGAACTGCAGTATTTAATTGTGAATTTTCTAACAGCAGCTAGAATTGTATTTGCTAAAAACTGGAAAGAAGAAATGATACCTACAGATGAAGAAATTATTAGGAAAATAATTTGGACTGTGCCGAAATGAGTAAACTGACATTTGAAATAAGAGAGCAGGAAGAAAAACAATATTATTTGATATGGGATTTATTTTACCATTGGGTAGATAATAAAAAATGGTGATATTTAAGTAAATGTTGAAATACTTTAAATGATGATACAACTGATATATTTTATATAAGAATAAATTTTGGATATGTAGTGATATTGTGAAGAAAGGAGAGGGCACTAGGGATGCAAATCGACCGATGTACTGTCTGCACTTGATTGAATGAATGATGTTTGTATGTTTTCCTTTTCCTTTTTTTGTTTTAAAATAAAAAATGATTTGGGGAAAAAAAAGTATCAGGCTTCAGGGGATGAGAGTGGGAGGCACTGTTTTACAGTGGTCTCCTTCTTCCGCTGTGGCCAATACCCATGATGGGTGAGAAGCAATAGATTCAGCAATAGCCCTTACTATGTGAGATGCCTCAGGGCTCTTGCCACTCCTTTTAACATCTATATTATACTCTGGGTGAGATCATTCAATGGCACATAGTATGGTATCCATCAGTATGCAAACAATACCCAGATGGTACCCAGTTATATCAATTAAGGGCCTGGTGGCGCAGTGGACTAAGTGCTGTTAAAAGTAGCACTTAAGTTGCCAGCTGCCTACAATTACTGCAAGTTCAAATTTCACCAGGCTCAAGGTTGACTCAGCCTTCCATCCTTTCTAAGGTAGGTAAAAGAAGGACCCAGATTGTGGGGGCAATAAACTGACTTTGTATAAATATACAAAAGTATGAAGGCTATTGCTTAACGCATTGTAAGCCACTCTGAGTCTCTGGAGAAGGGTGGCATATAAATCAAATTTAAATTTAAAAAAAAATAAAATAAAGGAGAATATTTGTAGCTCACGGTTGACCTTTCATTACCCTAACTAGGTAACATCATCAGTGCTAGTAAGGAGTGCTGTTTGCTGTCAATTTATATTCTGGTGGGTTGCCTATCACCGTGTCTTAGAAATTCTTTGGTTGGGCTGTTTACTGATGGGCTCTTTGACAGTTTCTTGATTGGGGTATTGTTTACTTGATTGTTGGTCTAAAGTTAACCTTGGAGTTAATCTATGCTGATCTCGTTGTTGATTACTGACGGAGAGATGCTGGAGTCTTTTTGTTCTCTTTTGGACTGCTTGATTGTCTCTTTCTCATAGTCTATACCAGGGGTTCCCAAACTTGGCAGCTTTAAGACTTGTGGACTTCGACTCCCAGAATTCTCCAGCCAGCTGCTGGCTGGAGAATTCTGGGAGTCGAAGTCCACAAGTCTTAAAGCTGCCAAGTTTGGGAACCCCTGGTCTATACTCTATAGATGTTGTCAATGTCTAACATGTCCATTGATAGCTGATTTGTCAGAGTGCCAGGTTTTTAGAAATTCACTGGCATTTTTGGACTTGGTCTAGGATGGTCACATATTCCCAATTGAAACTATGGTTAAATCTGTCTATATGTTGTGAAATTGAAGAATTCCCGTCATGTTTCCATCACCAACTGACTGTCATTTGGTGTTCATGGATGCCAGTCTTCTGCCTGTTTGTCCTATATAGTGGTTGTTGCAGTTCTTATATTGCATGTTGTAGATGACTCCTGTTTTGTCTTCTGGGGTTGCTGGGTCTTTTGGTTTTCTTAGGCCTAGTTAGGGTAATGAAATATCTGCAAGAAAACAAACAAGCTCAGAGAGCACCAAGGACCACCCAGTTACATATCTTTATCCCACTGGGCAGATGATGCTGTTTTAATAGTGATCCATATGTCTGGAGTAAGTAAGGGTCTGGAAGGGGAGGAAGTGGATTCAGCTCAATCCTACACACAGACACTGTGACTTTGGGTTTTTGGTCCCCCTTGGTCTGATGGTATGTTATCTTTAGCTTTCAATAGGAAAGATAACATACCTTCCCCAGACAGATCTGGTATCCTTTTAGATTTGTAGCATTTCCTTGAGGAGCAGGTACCAATCATGGCTATGGAGGCCCTCTGCCCAGATACATCTTGTACATCAATTGCAAACACTGAGTCCTTGCTCACAATCACTCAGCCCTTGGTTGCCATCCTGGTTGGACTACTGCAACAGCTATACATTGAGAACCACCCAGAAACTGCAGCTAGTCCAGAATGCAGTACCTTATGAGCCACGATGGTACAGTGGTTAGAGTGCAGGACTGCAGGCTACTTCTGCTGACTGCCGGCTGCCTGCAATTTGGCAGTTCAAATCTCACCAGGCTCAAGTTTAACTCAGCCTTCCATCCTTCTGAGGTCAGTAAAATGAGGACCCAAATTGTTGGGGGCAATATGCTGACTCTGTAAACTGCTTAGAGAGGGCTGTAAAGCACTGTGAAGTGGTATGTAAGTCTAAGTGCTATTGCTACTGGACACCTCTCAATTCATCCATGTTATACCATTGCTGTGGGAGCTGCACTGGTTCCCAGTTTCCTTTCTGTGAGCAATTCAAGGTGCTGGTTGCTTGTAGAAGAGACTGGCCAAGCCAGGGGGAGAAGTCAAACAAGGACTTAGTCTAGAATCTCAAAGTGGACATAAAAGTGGACATAAGGAGTCCTGGTGGCGCAGTGGACTAATTCACTGTTATTAAGATCAGCTGCTTGCAATTACTGCAAGTTCAAATCTCACTAGGCTCAAGGTTGACTCAGCCTTCCATCCTTTCTAAGGTAGGTGAAATGAGGACCCAGATTGTGGGGGCAATAAGCTGACTTTGTATAAATATACAAAAGTATGAAGGCTATTGCTTAACGCACTGTAAGCCGCCCTGAGTCTCCGGAGAAAGGTGGCATATAAATCAAATTAAAAAAAAAAAAGGGTGAAGTCCAACTCACCTTGAATGCCTTTGAACCTAGTTTCTAGTTTCATCCAGGTACAAACTGTAAGTCTGAGGAGATTCCTGTGTTTAGGCTTGAGTCATAAAACAATGTACTGAACTCTCCAAGTGTGGGTCTGATTGTTTACATCTGACATTATTACCTTTAAAGCCCTATATGGTCCAGAATCAGGTTATCTGCAGCACCATTGCTCCCTGAGGAGATTAGTCCATCCTACTATATTGGATAAAGTGAGCACACTCCAAAACCCTTCCCTCAAACAAGTGGATCTATGAAGTGTGTCTTTTCCATAGCAGCACCAACCTTATGGATCATCTCTTCATTGAAATCCAGAAGGCCTCCACCATTAGCTTTCCAGAAATCTGCTGACCTAGCTTTTCCTTCAGCACTGTGATAGCAATGTTGGAGCCCAGGGGGGCTGTATAGGTGGATACAGGTTATTGATTGAATGTCGGTCTTTTCTTGTTGTTTGTTGGATTATCGTATTGTATTTTTATTATTGCTGTTAGCTACCCAGAGTTGTCTCTCACAACATTGGCAATTATATAAATCTTTCAAATAAATCAATAAATAGGCAATGTTGTGCTAAATTAAAAAGAGTCCTGGTGGTGCAGTGGACTAATTCACTGTTATTAAGATCAGCTGCTTGCAATTACTGCAAGTTCAAATCCCACCAGGCTCAAGGTCGTTTCAGCCTTCCATCCTTTCTAAGGTAGATGAAATGAGGACCCAGATTGTGGGGGCAATAAGCTGACTTTGTATAAATATACAAAAGTATGAAGGCTATTGCTTAACGCACTGTAAGCCACCCTGAGTCTCCGGAGAACGGCGGCATATAAATCAAATTTAAAAAAAAAATTTAAAAAAAATAAATCAGTACTCTAACATTACAATATGATTATACGTCTCAGTATAAAAAAACATGTTCTGAAAAAAAAGTATCTTTGATTTCAAATTATTTTATTAAGGGATTGCCTCTCCTTGGGATGCAGACACATCTTGCAAAGATTGAGATTTAAAGGGCAAAATGCCATGTGGAGTGTGCACAGATTGACAGATAGAATCAGTCAGGAAATCCTTAAAATAGCTGCATCTTTTCCTGTCCTTGCACAGCTGCCCTCTGCAGCTGACACAGGAGCTTGAAAAGAAGACACCTTTTATTTAAGGTGGGTTTTGGACACAGGAAACATTCTTGTGCACAAACTGTCCAAAATATATTTTGCTCTTCAAATCCAAAGTTCTGCAGAATCCTAATGGATATTTACAATCCATGTATTACTAAGAGGAAAAAAAAATAAATCCTCCCCCCCTCTCTCTCCCTCCCTCCCTTCCTCTCTCTCTCAAAAGTAATTTTTAAGAAAGTTTAAAAAAATATGTGTGTGGGTGGGTTTTTTCCCTTTTAACAGATAACTGAAGTGTCTTCCTGCAGAATACTTAAGTAAAGTGATCTTGCATCCATTATCAGCCATATCCCTTCTTCCTCTACAGTATTGATCTGTCTGAATTGTCTAATAAAAACCTGAGGTGGCTTTTGCATAAACATATTTCATTTGGGACAATGAACCCTCCTATTTTGTCCAAATTTCAACTCTTTATTAGTCTCTGTTTTCTCCAACAAGAAGCTATGTGTTCTAACTAGGCAATTGTGAAGAGCAGAATGAAGAGTCAGAATAGAAGATTAATAGGAAGCGGATCAGAAAAATAGCTATTTATTTTAATGGAGTTTAAATCTTCAAGGTGAGATTAATTTAGTTTCAAAATATTGAAGAAAATATTGAAGGACATGGTGATCTGGCTATAGTTTTGTATATATCTTTGGGAAATCTTGGAGAATATGAGAAGGGGCAAAAACAGATGGATATCAAACTTTATCCTCAGATTTTTAAAAGACGAGGAGAAAAAAAACCCTGGATACCTACATATCAGTCATTCTAACAAGATTAGAAAGCAAACTGTTAAGTGGTCAGTCTTCAAATATTTTGAAAAAAAACTATGCTTGTTTCCAGAAATCAGTTGCATGTCTGCATTCTAAGTAACTCACCCTTTGAAAGCAAATCCCAGAGGCAGGTAGATTCCTCAAAGAACATGTTTATTGGATATATCCTATTGGCACAGCAGGTGAAAACCAGCTCTAAAGGTTACCACAGTTTTCACCTAATTAAAAGAGTAAACCCCCCCCTTCCAGGTGTCACCAGTCACATTGTCCAATGAATACAGTTGGCAAGCTCCTATCCTCCTTTACCAGCCACCTGTCATGATGATCTTGGTTCCCACAGGAAAACTTTTTATTTTGACTGTTAGTTGGGCTAGCTACTTCCCCCCTCCCTTCCATTTCTCAGGCGTCGTGGCAACTATGAGGCAGCACAAGATGACTTCAGCCAGGTTTGCTTCAGAATTGACATTGCAGTTCCTATAAATCATTTCATTGGTAGATTACTGGAGTGCAGTAGATATAATATATCTTGATTTCAGCAAAACTTTTGTCAAGTATCCTCTGATATGTTGATTAGACAAGAGTGGCTGAAATAAAATTTAAGAAGACACATAGCTGGCCTGAAAAAAATCATATTCAGGAAATGTTTATTATTGATTGTTCATCACTTTGGTATTTGGTATCAAGTATAATGCGACAATGTATAGCCCTGAATTCTGTACTCTTCAAATATTTCCTATATTCATGACTTGTATGAAGTGAGATTGGGAATGTTTGACAACTGCAAATTTTACAGAACTAGCTAGAATTTCTAAAAGCCTTAGAAAACAGAAATTTATTTAATAGACTAAATAAAAGGACTGAAAAAAGTACAACTTTAACAGAAACAAATAAAAATTCTTCATTTAGTAAGTAGAACTCAAACCCATACATATACAGTAGGATACTTGTCTTAATAACAGTACCAAGATTTTGAATTAGAACTTGATTGCAATCTATGTAAATATAAGACAGAAATGTGTTGTGATTATAAGAAAAACAAAACTAATTTTAGGCTGCATTAATAAAAGTATGATTTCCAAATCATGGAAAGTAATATTTCCACTTTATTCAGCACTGGTCAGATTCCCATGTTATAACCAGATCTAGGGCATCTCATTTTAAAATTTTGGAGAAACTAGAACAAATTCAAAGAAAATGTGAAAATGAGTACAGTTGGTGGGTATATTTTGAATGATGTTATCATTTGGGAGCATTCTTGCAAATGGATCCTATGAAAATTATCCATAGGAACATAGGCTGTCATGTGTGTGTATGTGTGTGATAGACTCAGAGGTGGGTTTCAGCAGGTTCTGATCAGTTCTGGAGAACCGGTAGCAGAAATTTTGAGTAGTTCGGAGAACCAGTAGTAAAAATTCTGACTGGCCCTGCCCCCATCTATTCTCTGCCTCCCAAGTCCCAGCTGATCGGGAAGAAATGGGGATTTTGCAGTAACCTTACCCTGGATTGGGGTGGGAATGGAGATTTTACAGTATCCTTCCCCTGCCACATCCACCAAACCACACCCACCAAGCCACGCCACGCCATGCCCACCAAACCACACCCACAGAACTAGTAGTAAAATTTTTTGAAACCCCCACTGGATAGAATGCCAACTTCATTTAGACAAGAATGATGAGATTGCCAAGATATAAAAATATATTTGTGTTCAGGAAAAGTAGAAAGTATGAGAAATGCACTCAAAATTATTTTGTCTTGATTGTCTTAGGTTTCACTGGAAGTAGGTAGAGACTTTGACAGTTTGCAGAGGTCTGTTAAGACTCTGTATCATACATTTCAAGATTCCTAGTGACTCATGTTTCTTGACTTTGCCTATCATAAAACACTGTTAGTGGGCAAGAAAGCACTGATTTATAAGAATATTACCTGCCCTTTATTTTAGGTTCCTCCCTGAATATTACTCCTTACACTTCTTCCAGTCTCTGTATACATTTCTTTTTTTTAGGGATAGGTACATACAGTTCCAGACAAAGTGGTAGACTGCAGCTACCTCCATTTCTTATCCTAAAAATGTTTATGGGACCTATCTGGGACTCAGAGGCATTCTTAGAAATAAAGATTACACTGATTATACCGCAAGCTGGCATATGTAGGCTGGGATATATTGTGGTAGAGGAGGAGGAGGAGCAAGAGGAGGAGGAGGAGAGAGGGAGAGAAAGAGAGAAAGACCTGGAAGATACCAGGAGAAGCATCTACCAGCAGATTTTGGCGTTAACTATTCTTTCCTTCTCTACTCCATGGACTTTTTTTTTCCTAGGGAGCCTACATTAGCAGCTCAAGACTGGAAAAGGGTATCTTTGAGTTAAGCTAAATATTTCTTTTTATCTTGGTTGAGACATTTATCCTTAGATCTCACAGAACCACACTCCTCATTAAAGAAGTAGATTCAGATCTCTGCCACAGTAGCTTTGATTAGATCAAAGTGCAAATGAACCCAGGCACAGTTGGGCAATCTCCCAAAGATTCATTTTTGACTTGGAGTTTTAATCAATAGACATATGCTCTTATGCACATTGGTGGAGGGGGTGGGGGCGAATCAGCCTACAAAGTAACAAGGCGGTCTGAAAAGAAGCATAAAGTTTGCTAAACTTTATGATATGTTTGCAACTGAAAAACTAAATAGAAAAATGCATCCATTGGCGGAAATTGTATTGTCGGATAAAATCAGCAACCAAACATGTTATCTAGTTCACTAAGCAGTTGAAGAGGAGACTTGGGATACAAGTTACGTCTCCTTGTTCCCCTTTTTCATCAATATATTAAGCTTTAGAGGAAAAGTGATTGAGTTACATGAGAAGAATACATATCTTTCTCCACAAAAATCTCCAAATCATCACCTTATGTTGCATATATGTTGATGTCATTACCATTTATGACAAGTTGGGGATTCAATCACAGAGTTCCAAGGTCATCCTTTATGTTTTTCTACCAGCCCTAACTGTTGAATAGTTAGATAATTTTTATTTGTCATGGGGTTGTACATACAGACAATCAGAGGGCATGCTACTCATTTATTTTTCTTTGTATTGCAGTTGTCTTTCTTCAGGTAGCATAGGGTTATCTTGTTGTTTCTTTCTTCTCTCTTCTTCTTCTTTTATTGTTTTATGTGACCCTTGTTCAAGGGTCACATTTTCACAGTCCAATGGCACAAAGAGGAAAAGATGGGTAAGGAAGTGATGGATTTTCCTTGAACTTTTAAAATTTGCTAAATATACCTTACCGTATCTACTGGTCCTAGGAATTATTCAAGAAACATTGTTTGTAATTTTGGAAAGAATATCATTTTAAAGAGCGAGATATAAATAGAGGGAAAAGAAAACCATAGAGAACTGTAGTCTTCCTCTATCTATGCGGCTAAAGAAGAGCAATAAAACTTTACTTTTATCCTGGAGCTTTGCCTGTTTGCTTCAGATATGGGATGTGGTAATTTTCTGTTCGGCATAAAGGTTAAGGATTATTTATGAGCTTCCCTGGGGCTCTGCAGTCAGCAATCGGATTGGCTCTAATCATCTCTCTCTTCATTTCCTGATGCAATTAGGGTTGTTATTTGCTTTATTATGTTTACTTGAAGATGGCACAACAAAACATTAATAGTGATTTGCTATGGATGTTGTAGAAAGGGAGAAACAAACAGGGAGATGATGTGATGGGAGCTTCGGAGAATCTCATCTCTTCTGCGTGGTGTTAGCTAATGCAGGAGTCTGATGTCAACTTCTGGTGCCACTCATGGCCTTCAGCCACTTCTCGCAGACCTAAAATAGTCTAAACCTAGCCAAGATTGTGGCCATCACTATATCCTGTGACAGTAAATTCTACAGTTTGATGAGAAAACAGAAAGATGACAGTTACCTTACCTTGAATCAGATCAGAATAGAATAACAGAATTATAACAGAGTTGGAAGGGACCTTGGAGGTCATCTAGCACAACTCCCTGCATAAGCAGAAGACCATATACCATTTCAGACAAATGGTTGTCCAGTCTCCTCTTAAAAACCGCCAGTGATTGAGCACCCATAACTTCAGGAGGCAAGCCATTCCATTGGTTAATTGTTTCTTACTGTTAGGAAATTTCTCCTTAGTTCTAGGTTGTTTCTCTCCATCTTCTCTCCATCTGCTCTTCATTTCAGGGTGACTAGCAGCATTTCAGATCACGGAGATTGACAGAGAGCATTTTACATACAAAACCACAGATCTACCTGGGATTTTTTCTCTTTTTTCAGAGAGATTTGGTAAAGAAAAACTAGAAATGCTTCTGAAATGTTAAATGCTATTGAATTGAACGTTGGGATCTAAGCCCCACTGTCTAGTTTGTTTTAGTAAGCCATATATCCCTGGCTTTAAGCATTTTTTAAAAAGCTGCCCAAAAATCTATATTCATTTTGTCTGCAACTTTCCATAAGTTATAATACATGAAGATGAATTACCGAAGAAACCTCTTTTTTAAAAAATAGCAAATTACTCTTGCTTTTGCATTATTTATCTTTGCAACATCTCACCTTTTTTGTTCAAAACTCCCCCAAACAGGGGACTTTTCAGGGAAGCAATGGTGAACTAAAGATACTTCTGAAACAGTGGAGCCAATGCAGGGGTGAAATGCTCCCGGTTCGGACCGGCTCGGGCAAGTAGGTAGCGATGGCGATGGGCAGTTTACTGGTAGCAAAAATCCCTGCCCCCGCCCCCCATGCCCAGCTGAGCCGCGCGATCATCAGAGCCTTTTTTCCCCTTTTAAATGGCTCTGGCAAGCCAAGGTCTGATGATCCCAGCTGAGTTGCCTGCAGTTAGCTAGCCTCCCCCCCCCGCCTTCAGCTTGCTTACCTTCGCACGCCTGCCTTGCTTCACTTGCTAATACCTGCAATCCATTGCATCAGCAAACAACTGAATCTCCCTGCCTGCAACCAAGCTCATCGGTGAGCAGCTCTATCTGCCTGCCTCCCTTCCTGCCTGCAGGGGTCTCCAAGCTTGGCAAGGAAAGCCGGCTGGCTGAGGAATTCTGGGAGTTGAAGTCCACAAGTCTTAAAGTTGCCAACGTTGGAGACCCCTGTTCTATTGGGTAAGTTTTTTTCTCCTTTGGGAGCTTTAAAAAAAATAGTTAATTGGGGTTTTTTTAGTTGTTCTTTTTTAAGACCTAGCCATTTAAAGTTTAGGAAGTTTTAAATTTAGCTGCTTTTATATAAAAATAAAAATAAATTAAAATAAAATAATATTTTTGCAGCTTTCTGAGATTTAGTGTGTTTCTGTAGTGTTTCACTCTAATTACACAAACACACAAAATCTCACAAAGCTGTATGTGGAATTTTGTGTGTGTAAAGTGTGAAAGTTGTTTTTTGGGGGGCTTTTTGTGGCTGTGTGAGGTTCCTGCTTGTTGCAGGGGCCATTTTGGGTCTAACACAGCTGCTTTTACATTGTGGGTGAGCCAGTTGAGTTGTGTTGTGTTTTGTAGGTTAAAAAAGGGCAAAGAAGTAACATTGACTTGGCCACGGCCACCCAGTCACCTTACCACCAAGCTCCACCCACTAATTAAGCCACGCCCACAGAACCATTAGCAAAAAAATTTAGATTTCACCCCTGAGCCAATAGCTATATCAAAAAAGGGATGCTGATACATGGGTTGGCTTTTCAGAACTCCTCTCTGAATCAAGGAAAGGAGTAGGAACACCCACAACCTTTGCTCAATGGGAAAGTTCCCGTGGGAAGGTTTTCCTGATTGGATAAGTGGGGACTTTGAAGATTACTGGAGAAAACCAATGAGAACTGAGGACTCTGATTAAAGGAGAAGGGAACTATTAATATAATGGAGTAACATTATTTGACTATTGAAGAAATTTAGTCTGTTTGGGAACAATGTACAATACTCGGAAATTATTTTCAAGACTCTTTGCCACTATGAACAGATGCTACATAAGAGAAACAGCATAAGAGCAGTCCTTGTGGTGCAGTGGTTAGAATGCAGTATTGCAGGCAAACTCTGCACACAGCCAGGAGTGCAATCCTAACCAACTCAGCCTTCCAAACTTCTGAGGTCAGTCAAATGAGGATCTAGATTGTTGGGGGCAATGTGCAATTATTGCTTACACTGTAAAGTGCCCAGAGAGTGCTATAAAGCACTATGGGATGGTATATAAGTCTAAGTGCTATTGCTAGTGCTATTTACTGGCTAAAATAGAGACAGAGGTTGACATGAATGTGGATTTGAAAATGCCAATGTTGTGAAAAATAACTCTGGGTAGCCAGCATCAATAATAAAAACACAATACAATAATCCAGCAGATGCCACAATATAAAAGTGATATGGGCACTGTTCTTGTAAACAAACTATTTTAGTTGTTCTTGCTATGGCTTGGCCAATTCTGTGGAAGTAAAACTTCTGGCAAGTTGAAGACCAGTGTCATGGCCCTAAAAGAGTCCAGTTCAGAGGAGGAGGAGCTGGGACCGTCCAACAGAAAGGCATGCCAGGGGCTGAGGACAATGCTGGACCAGGCCCTTCAGGCACTGGGGGAGGTGGTCGACTGGTAGAAAATAATGCATACATAATTGAGAGGTCCTTGGTGCTCTCTGAGCTTGCTTGTTTTCTTGCAGGTATTTCATTATTCAAACTAGGCAACATCATCAGTGCTAGTGATGATGTTACCTAGTTGGGTAATAAAACATTAGAGTAATGTCAATCCTGAGCTACAAATATTCTCCTTTATTAATACACAGAATTCCACAGCTCAGAGTTATTTGTGAAGTTTTTTCCCCCTGAACTATCCACTACCAATTGTACTATATAGTTTGGTTGTGCTCCAAAAACTTCATTTTTTTTTCATGTTTATTTAAATATGTAGGCCTAATCCTATTAACGAAGAAATAAATTTCACTGCTCCAACTCTAGCAATTCTAAATATCTAAATCAACACCTAAAAGTAGGACCATTTTTGGAAAATTCCTTCAGGCTTGCAGTATGGATGAATGACTGGGCAACATACTCAATCTTTTCTTTTGGCATAATTCTTAGTTAAGCTTCTAGTTGTAATGATTTTTATTGAAGTATTTGCATAACAAATTAAGTAAACCCAGAAAATGCATCAACATGAAAAAGACCTAGAAGAATAAAGGAATAGAATCAGGAAAAAAAAAACCAGAGGAAATAATAGGAATATTTTTTTTCCCCACTCTTTATCCAAATAATTGATTAATATACCATCGGGATGTTGTTCTTGTTTCATCTGCATGATAATCTTGTGAAGTATATTTGAATAGGTGGTCTAAAGTTCCTCAACAAGTTATATGGATGTAGATTTTAATCACACCCATCTTGGTCTAGTGTTCTATAACCCATTTACCATAGCTGACTATTTTGGTTTAAAATTCCATCTCACTTATTTTGATACATAAGAAGAATATCCTGGAACAAATTTCTGACATTTCCTATAGTGCTATTTATACAATAAATTTTGATTTCCTTTTAAAATAGCATTAGAAATAGACGGCCTGGCTTGCTTTCAAACTGATTTCCAAATTCTTAAAAGTTACCTTGATGTTTCTTCAAGAATTAATTTTTGCCTGTCATGTGATTAGTATAATAATAATAATAATAATAATAATAATAATAATAATAATAATGTAACTTTATTGTCATTGTACATGTATACACAGTATACCCATACAACGAAATTCACTTAACACCCAAAGACCAGGTCCAGCACACATAACAATCCCCAAACACCCCCCCCCACCCACCACAATTCCCCACCCCTAAATCACCAAAACATCCACACAACTGACCAAGTAATGCTGTCCAACAGCTCACTGATGGTGGCCCTTTAGTTCATTGTTGAGTGCAATTATAGCTTTGGGATAAAAACTATTCAGAAAACGTGTGGTCCGAGTTTTAATTGTTCTGTATCTTCTGCCAGAAGGCAACAGTCCAAAAAGATTGTAAGCAGGATGGGAAGAGTCTCTGAGAATGTTATGCAACTTCCTCAAACAGCCAGATTCGAAGATGTCGTCCAGGGCTGGTAGCTGGAGCCCGATGATATTCTGGGCAGTTTTAATGATTCTCTGTAGAGCTTTTTTGTCCAATACAGAGCTGCTCCTATACCATGCAAGAATGCCGTATGTCAGGATACTCTCAATCGTGTTGCGATAGTAGGACAGAAGTAGATGCTGAGATAGATTTATCTTCCTGAGTGCAAGGAGAGAAAACTAGCAAAGTCTTCTCCCATCTGCATTTGATTTGAAAGTGGCATCATTCTCATTAGGGGAAAGGGTGAGGAGGTCAAGGTATTGCGTAGCACACAGTGTTTTGTGCTCATCAACCCCAAGGATAACCAAAGTGGCAGAAAGCAACACTGAATGCTGATGCTTTCAATAATGGCAGCTAATATTCCACCATTTGCTGCTTGTGACAAAAAAAATAAAAATTATCTTCTAGATAATAAAATTATTTTTATTATTTGCTTTGGCTTAATGCACCAGACTTTCTCAATTTTAATATAATTGCTTTCAACATATCTGATTGAAAAATTTTCAGAGGAAGGAAGGAAGAAGGAAGGAAGGAACATTATCATTCTTGATTGACTCATATCTTCAAACAATTCACCAAGCATCCAGTTAGTTCATTCACATCCACAAGCAAGCCCTCACAATTTCTATTGACTTTAGTCCAATGTAAGTATTATTTCACCATTTGAAATAAAACCACAATTCCTATTCTTTTACAGAATTCAAATGTTTGGGTGCAATCTATGTTACTCTATATTTCAAGTGCAAACAATTAGACTCATGTGCAAAGTTCAAACAAACTACTTTATTATGTTCTGCCTATGATACAGGAATCTCCCCAGTCTGGCAGCCTATTCCTGAGAACAATTAGATAAAGCTCTAAAGAACTTAAAAGGAGTCTGCCCTAGCTCTTGCAGTTGTGCAATGACTCCAGACTAGCTCTGTGCTTGATCATTCCTCTCTGCCAAGCTGGGAGCTTTCCAACAATGCAGGGCAGTGGTGAAATCTATTTTTTTTACTACCAGTTCTGGGGGTGTGGCTTGGTGGGCATGGTGTGGCTTGATGGACGTGGCTTGGTGGGCGTGGCAGCAGAAGGATACTGCAAAATCCCCATTCCCACCCCACTCTGGGGCCAGCCAGAGGTGGTATTTGCCAGTTCTCCAAACTACTCAAAATTTCCATTACCGGTTCTCTGAACTGCTCAAAATTTCCACTACCGGTTCTCCAGAACTTGTCAGAACCTGCTGGATTTCACCCCTGATGCAGGAGCTATCAGTTTCTGGATTGAAAAGATCGATAGCCATACCTTCTAACATTTGGGAGAGGAAAATTGGATCCTGTTCTCTTACAAAGAAAGGAATATCGCCAAGCATTCCCCGCTCCATTTCCCACTCTTGAAAACACTATTCAGTCTTCTATTTGTTTTATTTAGTTACTCTGCAACAGCTTGTCTTTAATAAATTTAAAAATCCTCCCATCTTAGAATTAGGGACAAGCTAAAAAACATAATTGTCCTAGAATGAGCTTCACTAGTGTGTGAAATTGCAGGCTCTGTAACACTCGTACAACACTCGTCCACTGATATATTTCTATATCAAACTGCAATACACAGGGGAGAGTGCAAAAAATGAAAATTTAGCAGTATGGGGAGTAGAACATAAGGTTTGGGTGGGGAGAGCTTTCTCATATGAATTCTAGTTGGAGTCGTTTCAAATTTCTAGCTTCAAAACAAGCTGTGCTGGTGATTTATAAATCTGGATTGGCTCACAGAAATCACCCTCTTAGTCTATGTCCCAAAGGTGCTTTTTCAACAGGCAACTGGACTTTCTTTGTTTTGCTTGAAGACCCTTCACTTCTGATCCAAGAAGCTTCTTCAGTTCTGACTGGAGACCTGGATGACTGAGAATCTCCATAGGCTCTTCATCTACACAGTGTGCACAGTCATACGCTACAGTATTTAGAAGCTGAATGATGGAGTATAGTATGCTACTCTACAACACAAGGAAAAGGTAGCACAATTGAATAGAGCAACAGTTAGTCCACCTGAGACACTACAATGTCTAACTTAGACATCCCAGTGCCTAAGAACTCTTTAAGCTGTACACCTGGTTATTTATTATTTATTTATTTATTTTATTTTATTTATATACCACCCTTCTCCTGCTGGACTCAGGGCGGTGCACAGCCAGAAATAAAAAACAGTGAATACAAAATTTAAAATTTAAAAGAATTATAAATTTTGGCCAAAAGTTAAAAAACCGCCTAACTAAAACCCAATTGGACAATTTAAAAATCTAAAATCTTAAAAAATCTTAAAAAGGGAAGGGGGCTGTTATGCCAGCCCTGCTTGTTGAAAGAGAAAAGTTTTTAGGGCACGACGAAAAACCCGAAGATCTGATATCCTGCGTCTCTCCGGGGGCAGGTTGTTCCAGAGGGCAGGTGCTGCCACAGAGAAGGTCCTACCCCCGGGGGTCGCCAGCCGACATTGCCTGGCCAATGGCACCCTGTGGAGTCCCTCTCTGTGGGAGCGTACTGGCCAGTGGGAGGCTATTGGCGGCAGAAGGCGGTCCCGCAAATACCCAGGTCCGATGCCATGGAGCGCTTTAAAGGTGGTAACCAACACCTTGAAGCGCACCCGAAAGTCCACCGGGAGCCAATGCAGCTGACGCAGGAGAGGTGTCACATGGGAGCGCCCCGTCGCTCCCATAATCCCCCGCGCGGCCGCATTCTGAACCAGTTGGAGCCTCCGGGAGCTCCTCAAGGGGAGCCCCATGTAGAGAGCATTACAGTAGTCCAGGCGGGAAGTGACGGTTCTGCCAATCATGTGAGCTCTTCTTGAAATTTGGAGTGGTCAACCATATACTATCCTAGATACTATGAGGCAATCATGCCTGAAAAGTTTAATTTGATGAAGGTCAAGGGTTGGTGGGTTTTGGGGTTTTTTTTTGGTAGTCTCATGATTAGCATTTCATGAACCGATCTTAAAGTTCCAAGCATGTGTTGAATACAATTCATTCACACAAGAGCAATTAGTCAGTATTTGGAATCTCACTCCCACACAGTTTAAAAAAGTATGCATGCATTTTTTAAAAAAAAAATCTTTACCAAAAGTTTCTTTACCATAGGATGAAAACAGATTCTTGGAAAAAGCACTGTTTGTGGCAGTCTTCCCCAACATTGTATTTTTCAGATACATTGGGAATATAACAGAATAAGACAGTTGGAAGTGACCTCGGAAGTCTTCTAGTCCAACCCCTGCTTAAGCAGGAGACTCTATACCAGTGATGGCTAACCTTTTTGCCGTCACATGCCAAAAGTGGGGGGAGTGTGGGGAGGTTGCCCACATGCGTGCCCACACCCATAATTCACTGCGGCCCATGCTTGCATGCGTGCCTCCCCATGCTCCTCCCAGCTTTTAGCACGTGATGGCACAGTGGGCCCAGTAGGCCCATTTTTCACCCTTCCCAGGCTCCAGAGGCTTTCTAGGAGCCTGGGGAGGGTGAAAATGGCCTCCCCGCACCCCCAGAGGCCCTCTGGAGGCCGGAAACAGCCCATTTCCCAACTTCCGGTGGGACCAGAAGGCCCAAAAGTCAGCTGGCTGGTGCACTCATGCACGCTGGAGGTGAGCTATGGCAAGGCTCACATGCTCACTGGTATGGCTCCATGTGCCACCTGTGCACCCATGCCATAGGTTCGCCATTACGGCTCTATACCTTTTCAGTCTCTTCTTGAAACCCTCCCACAACTTCTGAAGGCAAGCCATTCCACTGGTTAATTGTTCTCACTGTTAGGACATTTTTCCTTAGTTCTAGGTTGCTTCTCTTCTTGATTAGTTTCCATCCATTGTTTCTTCTCTTCCGATGGTTTGAAAAATGTGGCAGTCCCTCAATTATCAGAAGACTGCTATCATGTCACTCCTAGTCCTTCTTTTCACTCCTAGTACTTCTATAATAGACATACCCAATCCCTGCAACACTTCTTCATATGTTTACCCTACAGCCCCCTAATCATCTTTGTTGCTCTTTTTTGCATTCTTTCCCAACATCTCAATATCTTTTTTTATGATATGGTGATCAAAAATTAGGCACAGTATTCTAAATGTGGTCTGACTAAGGTTTATTAATATCTCCCAGAATGTCCAACCTTTCCAGTTAAAGGGTGGCTGTATTAGACAAGAGCATTTTACAGAAATACTCTAATAATCTTGTTAGAAATTGATAATTTTTGAACAATTGATACTTCAGAAGATGGATTTGCAAAACAAGGGATGGAGATTTTTGGGTATGTGTGTGTATAAGGAAATGAGGAAATTCTCAATGGTTTTACAGAATATATTTGCTTTTGACTCCACCGTTTCTGCTGAATCTACTGAGATAATTTATAATCCACACCAGTATTTAATTCATATGCAGAAATTTTGACATCTGACGTTCTGAACAAGTTCTACCTGACATGCAGGTTTCTTTGTAGAGAAATTATTCCTGTCTTGAGCAGAAACGCAACTGTCCCCATTCACAGTTTTGTTTTTCTATGAGGCGATTCATGCCCTTTTTTTACAGAATCGCAGGCAGACTGAAGGGATGCATTTACTTTTAGTGATGGAAAAGTAGGCTGAAATCTGCAACCAGAAACTTGTGGGGACTTTCAAGATGTAGGAGAGCAAGAATATTTTCCGCATTTCATTCCTTTGTCTTAGTGATTCAATCTGATCTACATCCTTCTCTCTTGAATTTCAGTCTAAAGAGAGCAAGGATTTAGAATCAAAGCCAACACTATAGGTTGCTGATCTAATTTCATTCTATTCAATTGCATCTGCATTCACATGCATGTTCACACATGACTCAAACACCTATGTATGTGTATGTCCCCCAATACACCTGAATTTCTTTTTAGGGTGTGGAATATTTACAGATAGACTTCTCAGTGAACTTAACGTTGACAATTGAAATACTGTATAAGATTGTAAGAAAAGTCTTGTCAAGTGACATCAGGAGACACCTACAATGTAGTTATTTTATAATCAGATCAAGCAGCAGTCAAAAACATGGTGCAGAGTAGCATTTGGAAGACTAGCAATGAAGGCTTTGGAAAAGATATCCAGGTGCTCTGATGTGTCTATACTTAGAAAGATCAGAAACATACAAACAATGTGACATTCTATGGAACTCTGTGTCACTCTGTGACACTCTATATAAGTGAAAGTTGGATTCTGAAGAAACTGGGTTAGAAAAAATGTTATATCTTTGTGAATCTTTGTGAACTCCAGGCAGTTATGTTTTGTTTTGGTTGGTTTTTTAACTATGTTTTAATTACCCTGTTTTCCCCAAAATAAGATATCCCCTGATAATAAGCCCAATCAGGCTTTTAAGTGCATGGCAATAAGGCAGGGGTGAAATCCAATAGGTTCTGACAGGTTCTGGAGAACTGCTAGCGGAAATTTTGAGCAGTTCGGAGAACCAGCAAATACCACCTCTGTCTGGCCCCAGAGTGGGGTGGGAATGGAGATTTTGCAATATCCTTCCCTCAGGAGTGGGGAGAGAATGGGGATTTTGCAGTATCCTTCCCCTGGAGTGGGGAGGGAATGGGGATTTTGCAGTATCCTTCCCCTGGAATGGGGTGGGATTGGAGATTTTGCAATATCCTTCACCTGCCACGCCCACCATGCCACACCACGCCCACTAAGCCACGCCCATAGAACTGGTAGTAAAAACAATTGGATTTCACCACTGCAATAAGGCCAGGCACTTATTTCAGGGTTCAAAAAAAATATAAGACAGGGTCTTATTTTCGGGGAAACACAGTATATGTTTTGTCATTTGGGAGTTGGGTAGCCTCTACAAATCAAAAGAAATTGATAAATCAATTAATCAGATTACTGAGAATACTATGCAGAACAGGGGTGGTATTCACTTACCTTTGCTACCGGTTTGTAAATGTAAGCGCGCACCCACACGCTCACTATGCGTGCATGCACCTCCACGCATGTGCAGAGCCTTCTGGGCATGCGTGAAGGGTCAAAAATGATCGTGCGATCCGGATAGAGCCAGCTGAATTTCCCCACTGATGCAGAGCCAAGTGAATCATCAGACAAATCAATCCATACATCTGGTTTTAAGCACAAATGACCAGGCACAAAGTAACATCCTTTGGACACATGAGGCAAAAAACTACGCTTTGGAGGAGTCTCTGGTGTTAGGAAAGGTGAAAAGAAAGAGAAGCAGAGGATGACTAACAGTATGGACAGACTCAATTATAGCAATGATGGGTGCACTAATGGAAATTTAATGGAAGACCAGGTTCGGGACATATTGTTTTGGAGAAAATCAATCTAAAGTACGTAGTCACTATGAGTCAACAGTGATCAATCAACGGGATCTACTAGCATGTGGACCATAACATGTCCCTACTCCTCTATTCTAGAAAATGGTATTCAAAAGCATATAATTAGCTTTTGACAGTTTTGGCTTCCATATGTTTGTCAAATTCCTTTTTAAAGCTGCCCTAATTGATGGCTCTTCCTACATTTTACCAAAGGAAATTCAGTACCTTGCTATGTTTTAGCTGTAAGGCTTTTCCAAAATTTTATTTTCCAAGAAAATCTCATTTGAGTTCCCTTCCCCTAACCTATCTGTATCCTACACCCATTAAATTATTTTCCCTCCACTGTTGTTTCTACAGTTTATGCATCAGTAAATCAGGAAGGGTAGAAATCCCAAACTATTAAAGTGATTCTTAGAATCATATTATTTATTTTATATTTTTTTGTCCTGGTTTTATTATTTTTATGAACAATTCAAGAAAGCAAACATACCTAATACTCTTTCCTCTTCCTGTTTTCTCCACAATAACAATCCTCTGAGGTAAGTTGGCCTGAGAGAGGGTCACTGGCCCAAAGTCATCCAGCAGGCTTTTATGCCTAAAGTGGCACTAGAACTCACAGTCTCCTGGTTTCTAATCTGGTGTCTTAACCACGAGACCAAACTGGCTCTAAATGCATTTTTTCCTGCTCTTGAGTGCAACATTGATCATAATTTTCAGGATTCCCCAAATACTTGTTTTGAATGGAGTTTACTCCATGTATTAAAATTGGGCCACTTGCCTGCTTCCCAGCCCTCTTCCCATGAGAAAGGCCTTAATTGGGCAGATAAATATTTCCATATACAGTATCTACCCTGAATTCCTCACCAATGGCTCACCAGAGGTAGATTGCTCTAACTTTAACATTGTACAAGAGGGAATTCTCTATAACCCTTTCAGCACATTCTAATTTGTCACATCTCTGCCTTCTTGATGCTGCACTTGGCCTGTGGAACAGCTTTTCTCTGGAGTTCTGAATTGCCTTTCACAAGGCATCAAAGATCTCGGTATTCCCGCCGGTATTTGGGCTGGGAGATTGAGAAAGTCCTATGATTTGGTTGTTTAATTGCTGTATTAGTGATGAAGTAGAATTCCTTTTTCCATCCTGGGACTACGATACCCTTTGCCTTATATATTGTTCTATAAATTGTATTGTTGTATCTTTGGTTTTAATCTCTTCGTGCTGTCTAGAGTCACTTTGATGAGAATTGTGGTTATGTAAGTAAGTAAGTAAGTAGGGACGCGGTGGCTCAGGGATTAAGACAGTGAGCTTGTCGATCGAAAGGTCGGCAGTTCAGCAGTTCAAATCCCTAGTGCCACGTAACGGGGTGAGCTCCCGTTACTTGTCCCAGCTTCTGCCAACCTAGCAACTTGAAAGCACATAAAAAATGCAAGTAGACAAATAGGGACCACCTTTGATGGGAAGGTAACAGCGTTTGGTCATGCCGGCCACATGACCACAGAGACATCTTCAGACAGCGCTGGCTCTTCGGCTTTGAAACAGAGATGAGCACCGCCCCCTAGTGTCAGGAATGACTAGCACATATGTGCAAGGGGTAACTTACTTACTTTTAAGTAAGTAAGTAAGTAAGTAAGTAAACAAACAAACAAACAAACACAGTAGATAAATAAACTCTATCCCATAGATCTTCATTGACTTACTGTTACCGAACAAGATGATAACAGAGGGACTGATCTCTCCCTGTAAAGGAAAACAGAGTTGGCCTTGATAAAAAACATGTGACAACTTTTAAAATATGATTTTAGTCGAGGAAAACAGGAACGTGTGAGATACAAACTCAAGATTCACCTGCCTTGACTATCTTTAACATAAGAGGGAAGGAAAGAGAAACTCTGTGGGGATGCTGTTATTATAGCCTACAGATAGTCCTCAACTTATGTCCGCTTGATTAACGACCATCCAGAGTTACAACAGACCTTCCCAGGACCTCCTGAATATCAAGAAAGTAGAGTTCTAGTATTTCTTGTGGTGTTCATTTCCTAACCTGGTTTACCTCAAATGGCTGATATTTCCCTCCTAGTCATCTCCAGTATTAAGCACTGAAACCAATTGTGTGTGTGGGGGGGGGGGGATTATGTTTTTAGTCATGGAGTTGAAAAGGAAGAGTGAAAAGAGTGAAAAATAGCAAATATTCCCCTGTTCCTAAAAAAATGAAGTTCCCTGCAACCTGTTCTGTATGTTCACAGCAGCCCTGCGTGGTCATTTCATGAAAATCTCTGAAGGCTAAAAAGGAAGAGGAAGAACAGGTTGGAAAAAATCAATATTTTATGGACTAAAACTGAGAGTGTGGAAAGAGAGTCTGCTGCATGCCATGAACATGGATACCAGGGAGAGGTAGTTTTTAATTCCCCCTTCATGTAACTGCTTGGAAACAAGGACAGAAGCAAATAGGCATCTAAGAAAAATGACAACTAAACATCCGCTTGTCTCCAATTTATTATCTTCTGACCTTGTGGTAGTCTGTGTTGTCAAAATTTATAGCTGCCAAGCATCCATGGTGGCAGACAAGCTGGTTGTCACTTGCAGATCTCTTGCTTTCTTTGATTTGACAAGTTACCCTCCACCCTCCTTGTACTCATCTTGGATTCTGGGCTGTTTGGAAACAGATCCATTCACAGATGCCTTCTTTGACTACATACCACTCATTCTTTTACCAGGTATCTCTGGAGATGTCCATTTGATTTTCTGGCACCCAGTAATGTTAGACAATAATTAGGGAAGCACAATAATTGGATAAGCAAAAGTGGCTGTTTGGTTCTATGTGGCCAATATCAATTTCACATGCTAGTTTGATTTACAAGCATTTAACTGGCAAACAGCCAGTTCAATACCAAGGCACCTACATCCTGGGAAAGTTACTGAGTCCTTGCCAAAATTCAAAAGCATTGTTACTCTTCCTATCCTGCTTCTTCAAACTCCAAATTTTGCATCCATATAGTATCACAGACAAAAGCATTTCTTGCATGACATTACTTCTTTTAATATAGACCTCTGATGGCGAACCTATGGCATGCGTGCCACAGGTGGCACGCGGAGCCATATCGGTGGGCATGTGAGCGTTGCCCTAGCTCAGTTCTGGCAGAAGTCAGCAAATGGGCCATTTCCGGCCTCCAGAGGGCCTCTGGGTGGGTGGGGAAGGCCGTTTTCACTCTCCCCAGGCTCCTAGAAAGGCTCTGGGGCCTTGGGAGAGCGAAAAACAGGCCTTCCAGTCCCTCCGGAAGTCTGCAAATGAGCTGTTTCCAGCCTCCGGATGGCCTCTGGGAGGGGTGGAAAAAGCCATTTTTGCCCTCCCCAGGCTCCAAGAAAGCCTCTGGAGCCTGGGGAGGGCGAAAACCGGGCCTACCGGGCCCATCATGCCATTACGTGCCAAAAGCGGGGAGAGCGCGGGGGTTGCGCGTACATGCACAGTGGGGGCAGGGTACATTGAATTATGGGTGTGGGCACACATTTATTTTATTTTATTTATTTTATTCAATTTATAAACTACCCTTCTCTTGCTGGACTCAGGGCGGTGTACAGCCAGAAATAAAAAACAGTCAATGCAAAATTTAAAATTTAAAAGAATTATAAATTTTGGCCGTAAATTTAAAAACCTCATAACTAAAACCCAATTTGGACAATTTAAAAATCTAAAATCTTAAAAAAGATTTTTAATGCACCCCCCCACACACACGCTCCGCGTGCTTTTGGCACACGACAGCAAAAATGTTAGTCATCCCTGATATAGACTAATCATGGCAATTGAATAGCTATCATTGCTATGTTAGTAAGTGCTCGTTGGTTGTATATTTCTTGGCTGCTGTTTTATTAATAGTAGTAGTAGCAGTGGTTGATCCTATTAGGCAAAAACTATCCACCATTTCAATATTTTTACACCTAATTTTAAGGCAGGAAAAAAATGGGGCTATACTGACGACAACAGGTACAACAACCAGCCTTAGAAGTGACAGGTTGGGGACAGATCATCCTGGAGAAAGTGTATGAGATTGCTAATTGTTTATGCCAACTCAAAGGCACATAATCAATCAATCAAAAGCTAGACAGGTAGAGAAACAGTATTCAGCTTTGTATCACTCACTTCTCTATGCGAACCATCTTTTAACTTAGTCTTTGCGTAGCTTCTTTTTCTTTGTAAAGTTTTGTCAGAAGTATAATTTAGATGTATTAAATTAACCTTGATATATTTCACATTTTGACATGATCTACACAAAGGGCTTGCTATAGTTAATGAAATAAATCTTTAGAAGAGAATATTTGTAGTTGGGGATTGAACTGTGAGGTCCTTGGTGCTCTCTGAGCTTGGCTGCTTTCTTGAAGACATTTCATTACCCACCTAGGTAACATCAGTGCTGCTGATGTTAGAAGTTAACTAGTTATTACTTAGTTGGGTAATGAAACATCTGCAAGAAAACAGTCAAGCTTAGAAAGCACCAAGGACCCCACAAAATCGATCTTTTTTTCTTAAATTCTCTTGTCCTCCCCATTATTCATTTTATGATAGCTTTCTGATCTCACGCTCTCTGCCTTTTTTTTTTGAAACTAATTAACTTTCTTTTTCTTTTCATTTGTGAATGTATTCTTTGAAAGTTCTTAAATGAAGCTTTGCTTATGAGAGGAATTAGGGTAACATAGACACCAATCTTTTCCAGCCTTTAAACCAGACAGTTTTGTTTCACATTTTTTTGATGCAGAATGGTTAGCACTTTAACTACCTGTTCTACCAATTCAGTGGATATTCAGTCTGCGCCTGTTGCTTTTCAATTTGACTGCAGGTTTATGACTTCTCACACATCCCTTTTTAATGAAATTGATTCCTGAATATAATTCTTTATGGTTCTGTCATTCTATAGTCCTCTTTTTAAACTGTTTCCTTATTGCTTTTCCATTTTCTTCTTACTTCATTTATCTCTTCAATGATTACCTTTGAGTATTCCTACTCTATCTGCACATTTCCTTGGGATTTTTTTTTCTCATCTTCTTAATAACACTTCTCATTCTTTTCTTGTTATTTTCCTTGAATTGTTGACTAAATCACACATTAGTAGTACTGGTATTACACTCTTTTCGGATGTTTCATTTATCACCTCTTGTTATTTGCCAACAAATTCCTCAGTGTGTGCTATAGTTGGATATTTAATCGGTACATATGCAGGTGAAACTATGACGTCTAGAGGATATTAATTCATTCTTATAGATATATCCTGTTGCTTATTCAGTTATAGTCAAGCGCATATTAAGCTATTAGCTGCCTTTTGAGTATCATCATCACATTGTGTGATCTTAATAAGTGCCCACTGTTTTAAAGTGGACACATTACACAGCTAAATACACTTCTTCCTAAAACAATTGTGTATGTTTCATTCCTGCTTTAACAATTTCAAGTTTTTCCTGGCTTCTGCTTCTTACGTTCCATTTTCCATTCCTACAGGTCATAATAAAATGATTTCCTCTTTTAGGAATGAAGCCATTGGTGACAGTTTTGTTTTGTTTTGTTTGGTATGGCTAAGTTATCATCTCCAAAAGTAAAAATTCTTCCCTACTGTAACATACAGTAGCTCCTGAAACTGGGAAATGATCATTTGGCACTGAAACCCATTTAACATTGCTCACTTTTTTCTTGACAGTAGGAAGTGCGGGAGATGGGAGGTTTCTGAATTAGAGAGAGAGAGAGAGAGAGAAAGAGAGAGAGAGAGAGAGAGAGAGAGAGAGAGAATAGACACATGATAGATAGACAGATGAGAGAGAGAGAGATGATAGATAGACAGATGATAGATAGATGAGAGAGAGAGAGACAGAGACAGAGAGAATAGACAGATAATAGAAAAAATTGCAATTGACTTTTAGATTCATATTGGACTTCCTTCTCCTCTCCTCCATGAATTGGCTTCTTTCCCACCTGGGGAGCCCCAGTATGTTATTTTGCCTGATATAGATTTTTTAAGCAATATTCCATCAATACAAAATATCTTCATTACAATGTGCCTGAACACATTCTTTCATAATGTACACCTTTGTACACATCATAGGCCAGAATGAAAAAAATTAAATATATAAAAGACCAAACATATGACATCAGGCCTAGCCAGCCTTAGAACTGACAGTGGAGATATATCAAAGAGGAGGATAATGTATGCCTTTTAGAATTGATAATCAATGGTAAAGGAAGTAGCAGTCCAGAGTACTATTTGGTAGAGTGTCCATGAAGGACTTAGAAAAAATATTCAGATGCTGTGATGTGTCTATACATTAAAAAAAAATCAGAATTGTGCAAGCCATGGTATTCCCTGGAATATTCTATGGAAGTGAAAGTTGGACTTTGAAGTAGCGGGAAAGGACAAGTATTGGCACTTTGACATTGGACAAGATTTCTGAGAATACCATGGATACCCAAGAAGACAATCAAACATATCATTGGATAAATCAATCTGAGTTCTCACCTGAGAAACAAATGACCAGGTCAAATTGCCATTATGCAAAAACCTATTCTCTAGAGGAGCCCCAAATGCTAGGAAAGGTAGAAAGAAGAAGAAGAAGAGGACATCCAAAGGCAAGTTGAGTGGAGTTAGTGACAGAAGCAATGGGTTCAACACTGGGGAATCTGAGGAACAGATGTGGGAGGCCCATCATGGAAAAAGTACTATTTAAATGATCGCTAACAGTAGACTCTTATCTGAGAGCACTTTGTCAAATAATTACCATTAATATAATATTAAGAGTTAGAAACTGAATAGTTTCATAGTTTGAAAGTTGAATAGTTTCATATTTACTTTCTATGAGAGAAGGGACTGTAGCTTTTTATAGTTTTGTTTCCTATCTCTATCCACCCCACCCTCCCAAGTTTTCTGTTTCTGGTTCTCTTCATTTTGTTTACTTCTTTGTACCATTCTTTCTCTTATCATATTTTAATTATTTTTAAACTGTATAGTTTATGTTTTTTTCTTTTAAGCATATAATTTGTTCTCTAATAGCTTTATAATTTAGTTTTGTTGCTATTATTATAATATATAACAGTGGTGAAATTCAAATTTTTTTACTGCTAGTTCTGTGGGGATGGCTTGGTGGGCATGGTGTGACTTGGTGGGCATGACAGAGGAAGCATACTGCAAAATCCCCATTTCCTCCCAACTCCAGGGGAAGTATACTGCAAAATCTCCATTCCCTCCCCATTCCTTGGGGAAGGATCAGGGCTGAAATGTTCCCGGTTCGGACTGGATCACCCGATCTGGTAGCGATGGCAGCAGGTGGTTCGGAGAACCTGTAGCAAAAATCCCTGCCCCCCCCCCCGCCAAAGCCCAGCTGAGCCGCGTAATTATCAGAGACTGTTTTTTTTTACTTTTAAAAGCATTTTTTCCTGCAACCTCTTCGGCCGAAAAAATGCTTTTAAAAGTTAAAAAAAAAGCATCTGATGATCATGCGGCTCAGCTGGGATCGTCGGAGGCTTTTAAAAGCATTTTTTTCTGCAACCTCTTTGGCCGAAGAGGTTGTAGAAAAAAAAAATGCCTTTAAAAGCCTCTGGCGATCCTAGCTGACTTGCCTGATTGTCAGAGGCTCCTAAAAGCATTTTTTTCTGCAACCTCTTAAGGGTATAGAAAAAATGCTTTTAAAAGTAAAAAAAAAAAAAGTTGGCCACGGCCACCCAGTCACATTAACCCCCCCCCCACCAAGCCACTCCCACAGAACCAGTAGTAACAAATTTTACATTTCACCACTGGAAAGGATACTGCCAAATCTCCATTCCCACCCCACTCTGGGGCCAGCCAGAGGTGGTATTTGCCGGTTCTCTAAACCACTCAAAATTTCTGCTACCGGTTCTCCAGAACCTGTCAGAACCTGCTAGATTTCACCCCTGATATATATAATGCCTTTTTGCATGCAGATTATCCAATTGTACACTGATGCTGAAAGAAGGCAGGATACATCTAAGACTGGGAAGCGGGGGGGGGGGGGGAACTGAGACATTGGGATCCGATTATGGAAGGATGTCAGCGAGAGCATCTCAATAGCAGAATTAATTTGACAAGAATGAGCAATCTGACCTACTGGTTCAAGATGCCTATTTTTTTTTATTTGGTTTTAGCACTCAAAGCTGAACTGAGAAGGTAGAAAATAAAATTGGAACCTACATTTTCAGCACACAGATAAGGAACCTGAAATGAACCATGTCATAGTGTACTTGATTAAAATGAAGCATATAAAATCCCAAATGTTGATGTTTGACGTGAAATGGTTTTTGTGTATTATCAAATCATATGATTGATACAAATACCTCCTTTTGCTACAGAATAGCTCCAAACTCTTTCCCTGAAATATAACTACTCAACTGATGCCAGTCAATCCTATAAATATATGTATTTCATCTTTTTTATTGTTTAATTCTTCTCATATTGAATTTGATCTTATTTTCTAACTCTCCAGATGTTCTAAAACATCTCTTAAACATGAGCAGGCAACCTAAATACCAAGAGATTGTGTTTCAATTTCTCCTTTTAAAAACTCCAAATTCTTGCCCTTGTCCCTTGATGTTATTGTGACACTGGATAGGTTTGTGCAAAGTAAGCTAAAGCAGCAACCTTGTGGAAATTTCTAACCCCTTTCTGTAGTTTTGCCATTCTTCCTAATTTTGGATTCCTTAAGAAAAAATTACATAAATGAAATTTCTGTGCAAGTTATTTCACATTTAGGGAAGATCCTGTGGCATTGTAGATGGCTTCTACTTGTCTCTTGGTGATATTAAGTTATCACCAGGTAGATTAAGGAAGGATTCTGCCACATGATCAGACCACCAGTACCCTCTAGGATAGAATAGGATAGGATAGGATAGGATAGGATAGGATAGGATAGGATAGGATAGGATAG
>WNWU01000001.1:84672078-84688831 GCA_012654045.1 Ptyas mucosa
TTCTAGCCAACTGCAATTCTGTTGCTTTCTGGGAGACTCAGATGGACATATGCATATACAGCAGGGTCTTGCTGAGGATTTTGTACAGTATCTGCATGATAAAATAACTCAGATTCGGGAAGACTTGGCCGCTGACTGGGTTAGTCTAGACGAGATGACTGAGGCAGGTCTTGAGACTGTTACCTGGGATGAGTTCGGTTATTCCTCTATCCTGGTCCTGTTAGATCTCTCAATGGCTTTTGATACCATCGACCATGGTATCATGTTGCGCCGGCTGGAGGGGTTAGGGGTGGGGGGAACCATTTTGCAGTGGTTCTCCTCCTATCTCTCCGACCGGTCGCAATTCGTGTTGACAGGGGGGCAGCAGTCGACCCCAAGGCGCCTTGTTTGTGGGGTGCCACAAGGGTCGGTCCTCTCGCCCCTCCTGTTCAACATTTATGTGAAGCCGCTGGGTGAGATCATCCATGGTTTTGGGGTGGAGTTCCATCAGTACGCTGATGATACTCAGCTGTACATCTCCACCCCAGACCATCCCAATGATGCCGTGGAAGTGATGTCCCAGTGCCTGGAGGCCATGCGGATCTGGATGGGGAGAAACAGGCTTTGACTCAATCCCTCCAAGACCGAGTGGCTGTGGCTGCCGGCGTCCCGGTATAGTCAGCTGGTGCCATCACTGGTTATTGGGGGTGAATCACTGGCCCCCACGGAAAGGGCTTGCAACTTGGACGTTCTCCTGGATTCATGGCTGTCTTTAGAAGAGCATATGACGGCCGTGGCCAGGGGGGCTTTTTATCAGGTTCGCCTGATACGCCAGTTGCATCCCTTTCTAGACCGGGACTCCTTATGCACGGTCACTCAAGCACTCCTCACTTCTTGTCTGGACTACTGTAACACTCTATACATGGGGCTCCCCTTGGGGTGCACCTGGAGGCTCCAGCTGGTGCAGAATGCGGCCACGTGGGGGATTATGGGAGCGACGGGGCGCTCCCATGTGACCCCTCTCCTGCACGAGCTGCATTGGCTCCTGCTGGACTTCTGGGTGCGCTTCAAGGTGTTGGTGATCACCTTTAAAGTGCTCCATGGCTTAGGGCCGGGGTACTTACGGGACCTCCTTCTGCCACCGATTGCCTCCCACAGCCAGTTCGTTCCCACAGAGAGGGCCTCCTCAGGGTGCCGTCAGCCAGACAATGCCGGCTGGCGACCCCCAGGGGGAGAGCCTTCTCTGTGGTGGCGGCGCCCACCCTCTGGAACAATCTACCCCCAGAGATACGAGTAATTCCCGACCTCCGGAGTTTTCGTCGGGCCCTAAAAACCCATCTTTTTCAACTAGCCAGGCTGGCTTGATTTTATGTTGTTTTTATATAATGATACTGATCTAAATTTTAAATTTTGAATTTGTAATACCTTTTAACTATGTGGGCCAAATTATTTAATTCATATAAAAGCAGGTATATAGGTATATGAAGGCTATTGCTTACCGTATTGTAAGCTGCCCTGAGTCTCCGGAGAAGGGCGGTAAGTAAGTAAGTAAGTAAGTAAGTAAGTAAATAAATAAATAAATAAATAAATAAATAAATAAATAAATAAATTTCGCCCGTGTCTTTGGGGCAACAGCCATGACATGGATGACAGAGAATCTCCATAGACATTTACAACCTAATAAAGCATATAGATATAAAAACTATAAAAACTGGTTGAAATTACAAAAGAATAAAACAAGGAGCTCTGGTGGCTCAGTAGACTAAGGCAGTTATTAACATCCACTTACATCTGCTGCCTGCAATTACTGCAAGTTCAAATCGCACCAGGCTCAAGGTTGACTCAGCCTTCCATCCTTTCTAAGGTAAGTAAAATGAGTACCTAGATTGTGGGGGCAATAAGATGACTTTGTATAAATATACAAAAGTATGAAGGCTATTGCTTAACACATTGTAAGCCGCTCTGAGTCTCTGGAGAAGGGCAGCATATAAATCAAATTAAAAAACAAACTAACTAACTAACTAAAAAACCTGAGGCTTGGAGAGAAGAGGTGGTGGTGCACCAACCACCTCCAGCTGACAATGAATATAGTCAAGCTGGGACTAGATCGCCATCTTGTTTGGAATACTATAATTTGAATTCCTTCACTAAGAACGGGAGGGAAGGTGACTTGATGGGCTGAAGGCCCCCCCCCCATATCTGTGAATCCACGATTCTTTCTTTTTCCACAAGAATAGTCGGCTTACTTCCAGTCAAGACATAGAACTGTAGTAAAGGGAATCTCTACAGGGCCATTAAGTTCATGATCTAACACCACCGTTTTATACTGAGTGAAAAACTCTTGTAACCAGGAGTCCAGCTATAAATCAGAAGATATATGAAAAATGAAGATGCGCTGAGGTTATTGAGGAAGTTTGCAACTTTCATCTTTCTATGTTCAGTTAAGGAATAAATAAATATTTATCCAAACATGTTTTTGCTGGTGTGACATAAAAACATGTTTGGATAAATATTTATTTCACTGCAGCTTATGTAAACCCCAAACATTTAAGTTTCCAACATGCTTCCAGTAGATGAATGAGTTTAAACAGAATATAAATTGCTGGGTTATATAGCAGGGGTGAAATGCTCCCGGTTCGGACCAGATCACCCAATCCAGTAGCGATGGCGGCGAGTGGTTCAGAGAACCGATAGCAAAAATTCCTCCCCCCACATGCCCAGCTGAGTTGCACAATCATCAGAGGCTCTTTTTTTTTTTAAAACTTTTAAAAGCATTTTTTCTACAATCTCTTCGGCCAAAAAAATGCTTTTAAAAGTTAAAAAAAAAAGCCTCTGATGATCGCACGGCTCAGCTGGGATCGTCAGAAGCTTTTCAAAGCATTTTTTCCTGCAGCCTCTTGGCCAAAGAGGTGGTAAAAAAAAATGCTTTGAAAAGTCTCTGACGATCCCAGCTGAGTTCCCTGATCAGCAGAGAGGCTTTTCAAAGTTTTCTTGAAAAGTTTTTTTAAAAAAAGTTGGCCACGTCCACCCAGTCACATTACCCCTCCCACCAAGCTATGCCCACAGAACCGGTAGTAACAGATTTTACATTTTACCCCTGCTATATAGAGTCTTAACCATACATTCTTGAACAAAGCTCCAAAGTTCCTGAGTGACTCAGAAGACATTTTTGTTTTGTACAGAGAAAAAAATAAATTGAATTTAGCCCA
Organism: Ptyas mucosa; assembly: GCA_012654045.1. Classification (NCBI taxonomy): domain Eukaryota; kingdom Metazoa; phylum Chordata; class Lepidosauria; order Squamata; family Colubridae; genus Ptyas; species Ptyas mucosa. Next base: position 84,675,267 of record WNWU01000001.1, read on the forward strand.
AGTGTTTAAAAATGCGAAACAAACAAACAAACCAATCGATCGATCAATCAATCCTGGATGATGATCCTATATGTATAAATATGTTGAAGAAAAAAAATCAATGAACTTACCTGATCAATACCTTCCCTTAGAAAAATGTACAGGGTTTTTTTCATTTTCAAAATGTTTCATCACCGATAGGATCAATTTCCCATTCAGTGGAAATATTTACAATTATATTGTCTGGAGGAAGGAAGCATCTTTGTGCAGCTGTCTTCTTAGTGGGACAAGCTGAGTAAACACAACGAAGTATCACTCTATCAGGCACAAAGTAAACATTTAAGACTGGCGACTTCATGGTTAAGGTCCATTATATGTGGAGGCAGTGTTGTCTTTTCACTGTGAGAGGCTTAAAAGGAGACAGATTCACTAATATGTTTATTGAATCACTATGTTTGTTGAAGCAAAAAATTGCTTTTCTCTTTTTTTGAAGGGGGGGCATTTATTTACTGATTTATTCATTGAATAATACGGCCACCCATATCACAAAAAGTGACCCTGTGTGGTGTATAGTAAAACTATAAAATGGTAATATATAAAAAACAATTATCCAGAATTCTTTTAAAAATCATGATTAAAGGCCTGCGGTCATTGATCTAGCTGTTGCGATCTTGTGAGATCCGGCCATGAATGGTGTGAATGGGTTTTAATGTTTTAATTTTTAAATGCTTTTATAATGGGTTTTTAAAAAATGTATTGTAAGCCGCCCTGAGTCTCAGAAGAAAGGCGGCATATAAATTGAATCAATAATAAATAAACAAACAAACAAACAAATAAATAAATAAATAAATAAATGAAGGGTAACCGAGAGCAGCAGATGTCAACAAAGATGGAGCCCCTTCAGTGCCTTGCCAGTTACCTCTGGCCCCTAGGGCTAATGGCATAAAAGGTTTGAGAGACTTGTGGAAATCTCTCAAATGGATGGAAACATTCAGGGAGAAGGGAGAGAATGTTCCAGAAGGCAGGTGCCAGGGCAGAGAAGGCCCACCTCCTGGGTCCCACCAAGTTTAGCTCCCTAGCAGACAAGACCTGTAGTGTACCTCTTCTGCTGGTTCTGACAGATGTAATTGAGAAGAGGTGATCCCTCAAATAACTCAGCCCTGTGACATTAAGGGCTCTAAGCAAGGCTAGGGCATTTTATGGACTGTAGACCACATCTGGCCTACAGTTGGTCCCGGTCCAGCCCACAGCATTGGTAGCATCAGTGGTTGGGGAAAGGGCAGTAATAGTGATAGGGATGGAGTGGTGGCAGTTGGACTAGGGTGTCAGCAGTGGGGGTGGGGTGGCATTGGTGGAGGGCAGGGCAGCAATGCAGCATCAGTCTCAGGGGATGGGCCATTTGTGAGGGGGGGGGGAACAGGTATTGGCAGCATCAGGGAAGGGGTGTTGCCATTGATGGCCTTCCACAATGGTCCCAGTTTCTCATGTGACCCCTTGGGAAAATTAATTGTCCACCCCTGGCTTTAAAGGTCAAAACCTGTACCTTGAATTGAATCTGGAAGAAAACTGGCATCCAATGCAGCTTGCAGACCAGACATGTAATTTGCAACATTCTAGGGGCACAGATAACTGCCCATTCCACTGCATTTTGTACCAGCTAATGCTTCTGGATACTTTTCAAGGGTAACCCCATTTAGAGAGCATTGTAGTAGTCTATTCAGGAAAAAACTAGGGTGTGACCATGATATAAGAACAGGCACAAATGGTACACAACATGAAGCAGTGCAAAGGTTGTCCTAGCCATGATTGCCACTTGCTTGTGGCTCTGCTTACCACTTCAAGCAGGAGTTGTAAGTCCAGGAGAAAACCCAAGTTGCACAACATGTCTGTTTTGGGCAGTGCAACCCCATCCCAAAGATGACATAGTCCTAGAACCAGCAGGCCCCAAAATCCAAAGTTATTCAGTCTTACCAGGGTTCAGCTGAAGCTCATTGTTCCCCTCACCACCTCCAGACACTAGGATAGGGTGACTTAATTTACCAGGGGCAGAGATGTGTAACTGGGTATTATCCAGTTATTGATGATATCTCACCCCATGGCAACAGATGAACTCACCCAAAGGATTCATGTAGATGTTGAATAGGAGAAGTGAGAAAACCAAACCCTACCACACCCCAAATAGCAGGATTAGGGTTCAAATAATGATGAAAGAAAACAAAATGTGATACTATCACATTTTACACTTGAAGTAGACACTAGCTGATGAATTGACATTAACAAAGATGTGTCCATTACTTTTTTTTGTACAGTCAAATGATGGAGCACAACACTGAAGAATAGCAGCACAATTTATTGTGAGCAGTTGTTATTGGGTCCCACTTCTGTGACGATGTATTGAATGACCTTGGGAGACAGGAGGGAGAGTCACGGACTGGACAGCTGGTGTCTAAAAAGTATCTCAGTTCCACAGTCACCATGCTGGCTCAGCTCTGGGAGATGGTCCATGCATCTTGAAGTGGCCAAGTTAGAATAATATTGGACTAGATAATGCCCAGAGGTACTCCTAATATGAAGTCATCAGGAGTTGAGCTTGATGCAAATGAGATTTTAATTTTAACACATTGTTCAAACCTAGCCATTGTCATTTATAATCTTTAGTTTAGGGATTAAAGTATTAGACTAAAGCTAGTCAATTGTGGTTTATGACACAGATCACTGCTAACTAAACTAAGCCTTGGCACAATGTGTCAACCCAATCAATACGAAGAATGATTTATAGCTCCAATGATGGAGTTCCAAGGATCCATCAGAGAATATTTATTTGTATGCTGGGAAAAAAAATGTCTTTTGATACACATTTTATGTCTCTAAAGAACTTCTTCATATTTCAACTTGGACACTGGATGTTTATGAGGTGTTTGCCTGCTTTTAAATAGCCAAAAGAAACAAAGGATAAAGGCACTACACGCTGTAATACATCACTGTATATATATATTGGCTAATGTGACTCTTTCAGAATCTTTCCATGTTTTGTACAAAGGTCAGAAAAGATTTTAGACATATTTTCAGATTCATCCATGAAAGGATACCTAATAATGCAAGGTTCCCAATTGGGAGCAGATATATAAAAATCAATAAAAATCCAATCTGTTTTACTTCCTTTTTTTGCAGGGCAGATTCTGCTTTGCAAAATTTATAAGCAGGTCTTTAATACACCATCTGGACATAAATTCACTGGTCTATGCACAGTCAGAGAGGAGTTTAACTTACTCTCTGAAAATTTTGCATGGTCACATGGTGATCCAAAAAGTGCTGCAAAGCAGCATTAATCCCAAGCCCTTTGCTAAAATCTATTTTGTTATAAAAGGACTTCGAACCAGGACTTCCAAACATCTCCAAATTTTCAAACATTAGATAAGACGGGAGAATGACCAGTCCTAACCAGACCAAATTCTGTTTAATGTTCATCTCAGCATGGTTTTCCTTCAGTGAAAAAAACAAACCCACATTCAAGAGGCTCAGAGCAAGGTTATATTACATCTATATATATAAAAGCGAAAACCACTCACGCATTAATCATGAAATCTCCAGAACCGTAAAACCTACAAACTTGAAATTTGCCACATATGTTCCTCTTGGCTTCTAGGTACTCACTAAGAAAGGATTTTTCAAAATGACAGTCAGAGCTTTAGTATTTCCTATATTATTATAACACGCTCTGATGCTAATTAGTTAGACGTTCTACTCCCCCTCCCAACTTGAAAATAACTCTGGAGAGAATGGGATAGCATACAACAGGCTTCTGTGGGGCAAGCCTCATGGAGAGAAGGGGCTAGAAAGCCTGAGGAAGAGGAGAGGAGAGGAGACGTTTCTGCGGGGTCAGCCCGAGGGAGAGAAGGGGATAGGAAAGGTTCTATGGGGCCAGCCTGAGGGAGAGAAGGGGATAGGAGAGGATCTATGGGGCCAAGCCTGAGGGAGAGAAGGAGAGAGAAGAAGATCTATGGGGCCAGCCTGAGGGAGAGAAGGGGATAGAGAGGAGAGGCTTCTGTGGGGCAAGCCTGAGGGAGAGAAGGGGAGAGGAGAGGCTTCTGTGCGGCTAGCCTGAAGGAGGGAAGGGCAGAGGAGAGGCTGATTGTAACTACTCATTAATTTTCAAACTCTAAGTGTTGATTTATCAAGCCCGATCACATAGGTTCATAGCAGAGCACCGGTATTCAGCTAGTATATATTTTGGGAGAAAGCTGTTAAGTGCATCAACAGAAGTATTACATCAGGATTCTTTTCCCTATTTTTATGCTATATACAGAACAGTATATCATCTCTGACTTACAGCTATTCAGTTTAATGGCCATTCAAAGTTATATTGGCTTTTTTCAAAGATCCTCACTCTTGCAACCATCGCAACATCCCCATGGTCATGTGATCAAAATTTGGAATGCTTGGCAATCAGCACATATTTATGTTTGCTACAGCATCCTGGAGTTTTGCATTTGCAACCATTCCAACTGGTTTCCAACAAGCAAAGTCAGTGGGGGAAGCCAAATTTGCTTAACAACCACCTGGGTCACTTAACAACCATGGCAAAAAAGAAAAAAAGGTGTAAAATCAGATGCAGTTCACTTAACAGCCATCTTGATTAGCAATAGAAATTCTGGTCCCAATTGTGGTCATAACTGAAAGACTACCTGTTAACACATAAAGATATTTTCAGGGATCTTGAGTTATAGGAGAAAGTGCAAGGATAAGAATAGAAGCTGGTTTTCCTACTGCCAGTCGGTCTTACACTTGTACAAGTGAACAATTATATTGATCTTAAGCTTCCTGCACCCCATTATTAGTGTTTCTCACTAGCCAAGTAGAAAGCTGCTCCAAATGTCTGAAATCCCAGTTTCGTGTCTCGTACTGCCTCAAATCCCCCAGTAATGGCATACCTCTTGCAACCAAGGTCATTGACCTGAACTAGAAAAATTAAACAGGGTTAGTTGGGATAACTTCAGAAAATCCCAGAACTATAGGCTAAGTATAGTTATAAAAATATATCCCCAAAAGCCAAAGGCAAACATCTGCATGGTTCCCAAGTTGTGTTTAGGAAATCTCCAGGAGTCATACTCAAAGGAAATGCTATCTTCCTCTGAAGGTCAGTGTTTCTCTCAGTGCATTTTGAGGTCCATATATCTTAAAAATTGCTCAAGTTGAGAAACAACTAAATTAAGTGGTAGTATCCAGCCAAACATGACTGATATGAGAAAGCAATAAAGCAAAATATTTGTAGCTCAGAGTTGAATTGAGTGGTCTTTGGTGGCCTCTGAGCTTGGTTGTTTTCTTGCAGACATTTCATTACCCATACTAGGTGACATCATCAGTGTCATTGCTCTTACTTAGTAATGAAACATCTGCAAGATGTGTAATGAAATATCTGCAAGAAAACAACCAAGCTCAGAGAGCACCAAGGAGTCCTGATCTAAGAAAGTTAAAGAGGGTTGGATCTGGTTATGATTTAGATGGTATACCACTAGGAAATTTTAAGGCTATGAGGTTCATTGGGAAGTAGAAGTAACATCTAGAGCAAGGGTGTCAAACTGGTGTCCATGGGCCAGATGCATCATATGAAGGCCACACCCACCCCAGCTCCACGAAGGCAAAAAAATCATGATACATCACATGACTTCAACATGACGGGGTGAGTTTGACACCCGTGATCTAGAGAAAAGCAGTGGCAAATCAACCTTTTGTGGCCCACCAGTGGCCTGCATGGATTGTTACTGATCCTGACGACGAGGAGGCTGGTGTGGTGCTGCGCCAGCAGCTTGTGCAGCCAGCGCTTGAGTTGGACAGCGAAGAGGCTGAAGAAGATGTGGTGCCAGAGGCAGGGATTCATCAAGGGCCTACAGAACCTCCAGAGGCTCTTTTAAATGAAGAGGATGAAGAGGAGGAGCCTCTTCTCAATGCATGGGCATGCAGAGCTGCCAAAAGGCAGGAGTGGTTTCTCAGGAGGAGGTCTCCTCGAGAGTAAAGCTTGGGGCTAATTGGCCACACCCTTAGCCTATTTAAGAAAGTACGCAGCTTGTAACAAGCTGCAGGAAACAACTTTAGTTTGCTAATCATCGCATTGGGATGTCTCTGCAACCTTGCTTCTGGGCTTTCTGCCAACTCCAGTAAGACTCTGACTATCTTATCTGTGGAATTCTGGCAGGCTGTTAAGAACGCATATTAACAGCCAGCATTTGCTAAAACTGTGTTATTTGAGTAAACTAAGTTTTTCCAGAGTTTGTGTGTACTGTGTTCTTTGGGATCCGTAGCTGGGGCAGAACACAACCACTTCCAAAGATAGGGAGCCAATATAATATAGATTTCCATCCTCAGCCATGGAAACTTTATTGAATATTGGTTACTATGGTACCCTTCCCTACATGTGTCAGATGCGATCACTTGCAAACCTAAGAGATGCCCTGATATATGTGAACTTCTGAAAGTGCTATTGTTAAGAAACCATCACAACAAACTGAAGTGATCTTGAAGAGCAACAGGGAGAAGAATCAATCAAGAACCAGTGGCCTAGTAAACCGAATTGTTTATTTTCACTAGCCGTATCTCAGAGATAGTATACCTGACATGTTGACCTAGTAGGAAAGAATAAATAATAAGAAGGTCACGGCGATGACTTTATGAAACACATTTCAATGCCATACTGTAATTTACACTGTCTGCCTTTTTCACTGTCTTGTAATGTAGCAGCCCAAAGGGATGTAAGCACTGGTTCAGTTTTTGTTCAAAACTGTCCAACAAGCTATCAGTACTTTTCTGGGTGCCCAGTATATATAGTAAGCACATTGGTAACATTATCTAGCATCTGGAGAGTGATTTGATTGCTCGAAGTGAGCCAGGCCTGGCCACAACATCCACTTTCACTCTTTCCAGCCTGCCTCACAGGGCTGTTGCATGGGAGAATTGAGAAGAGACAGTGCTACTATAAGCTTATGGATGAAAGAGATTATAAAACCTGACACTTGTGTATAAAATCACAACGTCGTTAAAGCAACCTCTTCATAAACAGCAGGCCTTATGTTACAAGAGCTGAAATTCATCCTGTAATTCATAGCAATGCAAATTTGCTAATGTAGCCAATTTAGGAGAGCGAAATGCTCATAATACCAATTTTATTTTAAGGAGAAGGCTTTTTTTTTCCCAAATGAAAATCCATTTGGGTTAAAAGGGAAGGGAGGGAGGGAGGGAAAGGAAAAACCCACACCAGTTTTAATAATAGTGCTAGAAGATTTCCCACATTCATTAAGGGAAAGCTGTAACAGCAAAGGGCATTTGCTGAAGCTTTGTGGAAAAGAGCTGAAACGTCTTTACGTTGTCAGTCCCAGCGATGCGACTCTCTTCTTTTTTTAATCTGCCAACAGTTAAAGCAATAATTGGGATAATTCCAGCTGTGGCAGTTGAGGGAGATGAGAAATGTTCTAGCATAAGATGGTAGTCAGATTACTGTGGCTTTAAGAGCAAGCAGCAGAATGGATATTGCTGCTGGGTGGAATACTGTACACACACACAAACATATTATTTTGCACTACAGTGCAATACAAAAGATATGTTCCAGATTATCAAAAAATAACCATTTGTGTTTCTATATGAAGGTGTGTAAAATATCCTATCCAGAGTGGGGGGGAAAAGGACTATAGAGTGAAATGGCTCTTTCTTGAAAATTAAGTCTTTGTTTTCTCCCTTCTATGCCACAGTAAATTTTTATCCTCTTCCTGATGATGAAGAACAGTTACAGGAACTGGGCATGGCTAGTCTAGTGAAGAGAAGGACTAGGGGAGACATGATAGCAGTGTTCCAGTATTTGAGGGGCTGCCACAGAGAGGAGGGGGGGTCAAACTATTTTCCAAAGCACCTGAAGGCCAGATAAGGAATAATGGATGGAAACTGAACAAGGAGAGATTCAACCTGGAAATAAGGAGGAACTTTCTGACAATGAGAACAATCAACCAACGGAACAGCTTGCCTTCAGAAGTTGTGGGTGACCTTCATCACTTGAGACTTTCAAGAAAAGATTGATCTGCCATTTGTCAGAAATAGTGTAGAGCAGTAGTGGGTTGCTAATGGTTCGCCGCGGTTCAGGCGAACTGGTAGCGGCGGCGGCGGGAGTGTTGCGTGTGCGCAAGTGCACACACGAGCAAACCAGTAGCAAACTAAGTTGAAACCCACTACTGGTGTAGAGTCTCCTGCTTAGGCAGGGGGTTGGACTAGATGACCTATAAGGTCCCTTCCAACTCTGTTAATCTGTTATCCCACCTCTCTGAAAAAAAAAGGGCGAAAGCAGGAAAATTGGGGGAGAGAAAGAGACTAAAATGCAAAATTGCCATTGAGTCCAGATCAGCTTTTGATGAGGAGATATGGGGGGGGGGATGAGGGGTGCCTTTGTTTATCTGATAAAATATAGCAAAGAGGGGGAAAAAACACTAGCAAAAGAAGGGGGAAGAAAAGCTACACAACAAACTTATTTGATGTTCCTCTTGCCATGAGGAGGCAAGAGGGCTTCTTATATATGAAATTTTGCAGAACATTTTCCCTAAAGGATAGCCCTATTTCAGTGTCAGTTGTTCTCTCAAGGGAAGGACACATCCAATTGAATTCCATAAAATATTTCTTCATTGCTCATATGGTTGTGATATTTAGCTACATTTTAGAATTTCAAAGCATGCAATTAAGGAGGTACAAATTTTGATGGTAACATTTTCTACGCATTGCATTTTACTCATGACTTTTATTTTACAAGGAAACAAGGTTGTTGTTTTTTTCTCTCCCCGTTCATTTCTGAATTAGGCCAAGAACAATTTGTTTCAGCTGTCATCAGCCTCTTCCTTTTATCCTTTACACTAGCAGGTACATAAGTTGATTGCTAAATAGGTATTTTGTAAAAAAAAATAATAATGCTGAAGTAGCTGCATTTATGATTGCATTAAGATTCTTTTTGGAATGGATTTAATGATGCAGTGATTAAAAAAACCCCTCACAAATAAAAAAAAACCTTCTCTAAAATCAGATCAGATCAGGAGTGAGAACAGAGATGGAAAAGCTAAAACTTCCATTCAGGCAGAAGAAAAAGGAAGAATGAAAGAAAAGTAAATGAAATAAAATTTTGACAAATCTCCCATCCTCGCACATTAATAATAATGGGGCTGAAATGTATATCTCTATACGATTTGAAATTCCTCTCAATTGCTTTCCTATCAAACCAGAGAATAATTCCTGAAGCTTCAATAATTGCTAATAATATAACCCAGAACTGCTGAATCTTAAAAGGAATTCAGCCCTGGGAACTGTGGCTGCCACACCAACTCTGTGAGAAAGACTAAGGGGCACACCACGTTTCATGACCTTTATTAGAGGCATCTGCAGGTTCCAGAAGCTTCTGTTAGGCTCTGCTCCCTTTGTACATGCTGGCAATGTCACCTCACATACACAAAAGGATGGAGCTTCTGTTGTGATAGTGAGACACTGCTTTTATCCTCCCCTTCCCTCCACCTCATTACGGATGGCTCTGACCAATGTTGCATCTTCCTCTCAGTTTTCTTAAAGTCCTGCGTTGTTGTTGTTGTTGTTGTTGCTGCTGCTGCTGCTGCTGTTGATATGCTAAACGGTTTTGTTTCTTACAGTTCTCTAACCCAGCCTTTTTTTTTTTATGTGTGTGGAGAAAGTGAACTGACTCAACCAATACCAAATAGAACCTGGTCTTTCATCAACACACGAGAAAAGCCACAATATATGGCTTTTGTTGATTTATTAATCAGAATTTTCTTTTCTTTTCTTTTTAACGCTACAAGAAAACAAGAGCATATTACCAAGGGATACTGAGAAAAAATTAATCAGAGGCAGAAAGGCTAAGCGAGTGGGCTCGTCTTCAAATAAACATGAGTCTTTCCATTTCTTTTCAACTTGCTACTTATTATTTTTTTTCCTTTTCCAGAGTCTTTATGATCTATCTAGCATACATGAATAGACCACAAAGGTCACTACTGATGCAGCCCAGCATGAACAATCTATGGCAGTATTTCTCAACCTTAGTGACTTCCAAATATGTAGACTTTAATTCCCAGAAATCCAAGCCAGAAAAGACGTTTTGAATATTGTGGGAGGTGGAGTCCACATTTGTCTGTTGTCCAGGTCTCTAAATCTATCAAATATGAACTGTAGACCCACGTTTTTTGGGTGGAAGGCATCAAAACCTGAAGAACCTGCCACAAAAATAATTGGTTAATGATGATGATAATAATATGATGATAATGATGTTCCATCAAGTTGGTGTTGACTCCAAGTAACCACATAGATAGCCTTTCTTCACTTTGTCCTTCAGGTTTTCCAACAGTGTATCCATTGCTGCTATAATTAGACCCATACATCCTGCTTCTGATATCCTTTTCTTCTCTTTCCTTACATTTTTAATTTCTGCAAAAAAGTAGGTCTTCATGTAATGTGCCCAAACTTGTAATGTGAGCCTTGAGTTGAGCAATAAAACTTGCCGTTCTTTAATTTATAGAATGAGACCATATCAATAAGCATCCCACTTTGTTTCCCCAGTCAGATTTTCCTGGCACCTTTTTAGAGTGGTAGCGGAAGATCTTTTTTTTTTATCTTTGTTTGTTAGAAAACAACCATCCCAGTTAGGAGAAATGCTCAATTGGGGAATTAGTCTGGACTGACTGCATAGACACAAGAGGGCAAGGTCTGATATCCTCCCCTCAGCTATGCCTTTGAGCCTTATCTAATCTTTCCCAGGTGAAAGCTGCCAGTCTAAGGAGATTCCTGTGTTATAGACAGAGAACAATAAAGTTGCTAGCTTGAACTCTACACCTGCAGCTCTGGTTGTTCACGTCTAACATCATTATAGCTTCCATTCACCCGGTTCATGAAGGATGTTGAAAAATTAACTGTGGATAAGTTCCATTTTATTTTGTACCCAACATACTTCCAAGCAGGTCTCTGTATCCAAATCATAGCAAGCACTACTCAGTGCAACTAGTAAAAATATAGTTTGTTGTTTATTTAGGAAACATCAACAAATTTAAAAAACAGTCAAGTGGCACAAAATGGAATAATAGAGAGGCGAAACTAGAACAGAACAGAACAGAACAGAACAGAACAGTTTATTGGCCAAGTGTGATTGGACACACAAGGAATTTGTCTTTGGTGCATACGCTCTCAGTGTACATAAAAGAAAAGATATATTCGTCAAGAATCATAAGGTACAACACTTAATGGTAGTCATAGAGAAACAGTCAAAATAAATCTTAAGGATACCAGCAACAAGGTTACAGTCATACAGTCATAAGTGGAAGGAGATGGGTGGTGGGAACGATGAGATTAATAGTAGTGCAGATTTAGTAACTAGTTTGACAGTGTTGAGGGAATTATTTGTTTAGCAGAGTGATGGCGTTCGGAAAAAAACTGTCCTTGTGTCTAGTTGTTCTGGTGTGCAGTGCTCTATAGCGTCATTTTGAGGGTAGGAGTTGAAACAATTTATGTCCAGGATGCAAGAGGTCTGTAAATATTTTCACAGCCCTCTTTTTAGGGCAAGAAAGAGAGATGGGGGGGGGGGATGGAGAAAAAGAAAGCAAGTTGTAAATAATAGAAATTCCTACATGTTCATTTCTCTGTATCTGTCAAACAACACAGAATGTTCCAGAAGTGCTGGAAACAATACTGTGGACAATTAGCATGGTTACCGTATATACTCGCGTATAAGCCGAGTTTTTCAGCCCGTTTTTCAGGCTGAAAAACGCCCCCTAGGCTTATACGCGGGTCATGAAAAAAATGACTTTTTCCCTGCAAGCTAGGAAACAGCAGGAGAACAGGGTTTGCTTACCCCGCCCACTCCCAATCTATTGGGACTGCCTCCTGAGTTTCAGCTGATGGCTAGAGGAAAAAAAAAAACTTTAAATTCTTGCCCAGGGGCTTCAAAGGCCCCCCCTACAGCTGATCAGGGTTAAAAGAAAACAAATGAGAAGATCGGTGCCGGCTGCAAAAAGGTGCCTGCTGCAAAGAGCACATTTTTTTCCTCCTTGTGCTGAAACTAAAAGCGAAAGTAAAACAGCTTGTTGGCTTTGCTGTTTGCTAAGGCAGATTTCTTTTCTATTTCTTCATCAAAAAAGGTTGGTGCAAACAATGGGAAATTTATGGCAAATGGCAAAAGAGGGGAGTTCAAGATTTTAAAACACAAAAGAAAAAAAAGCTCTATTTAAATAGGGAATTGTAATAATTGAGATATTATTAATTGTATATTGTGTTGAAAGCAGAAATGGTTAAGTTGTGGTTTGGAAGAATATTGGGGGAAATTATTTGGTTTATTATTATTGGTAAATATAATTAATTGATTTTTAAGAAATTGGATTGCATGGAAATAATTGGAATATTCATGTTCATATTGATTAATATACAAAAAAGATAGTTATATAACTAATTGATTTATATTAAAATGTTGAATTTGTATTAAACAACTGTAATATTACATAATTAATGTGAGGATTGATATAAAAATAGATGACAATGGGAAGGGGTATAATATAGAATAGAAGTGAAAAATTGAATTTGATTAAGATTAGAGATGAGGATGAAGGGTAATATTGGTTTTTTAAAAAATAGATGAGGAATAAATATGGCAAAAAGGAAATATAGAAATTGTAAATTTAAGTGAAATGACTAAACACTGTTTAAATTTGTGAACCGGCCAAATATTCTGTTCAAAGAAAATACATTGTATGTTTGTATGTGTGTTTCTAATTATTGCTATTTATTCATATTTGTTCTCTTTTATTCTTTAAAGTTCAACAATTCATTCTTTATCTTAATATCTTTATATTTGTTTGGGGTTGGTTTTCTTCCCTTTCATCTTTTTTATTGTACAGCAAACTTTCTCCTCAAACCTACCACCTCTTTTCTTTCCTTCTTACTTTCTCTTCCCCCCCCCCTTCTTCTCCTCCCTACTTCCTCTTCCTTTCTTCTTCTCCTCCTCTCTTCCTCCCTCTCCTTTTATGCACATGGACTCCTTTTATGCACATGGGCTACTCAGAGGGCTGAAAAAGTTATTTTTGACTGGTCCTCGCACTTGTGACCAGTCCTTGAACTTACGACTGTCCTCACATTTTACGTTTTGGCCCTATCTTGTCACCATGGTGAAGAGAAGTAGTTGTGAAATGAGTGACACCGTTTTTAAGAATGCTACAATGGGCATAAATGATGACCAGTCATAAGTGCGAAGACCGGTCAAAAGTGCGAGGACCTGTCAGAAATCACTTTTTTCAGCCCTTTGAGTAGTCCTTTTGTGCACATGGACTACTCAGAGGGCTGAAAAAGTTATTTTTGACTGGTCCTCACACTTGTGACCAGTCCTCGAACTTCTGACTGGTCCTCACACTTATGACCATCCTCACATTTATGCCCGTGCAGCATTCTTAAAACCATGTCACTCATTTCACAACTGCTTCTCTTCACCATGGTGACAAGATAGGGCAAAAACATAAAATGTGAGGACAGTCATAAGTTCGAGGACTGGTCACAAGTGCGAGGACCAGTCAAAAATTACT
>WNWU01000001.1:84704598-84758294 GCA_012654045.1 Ptyas mucosa
ACGAGGTGATGAGTCACAAAGCCAACGCCCCACAAGGTATAAAAGGAACTGACCTTACCTTGTTGGCTTTTGTGACGAACAAAGTTTTACCCTGACTGCTTGTGTCCTGAAATACTGCAGCAGTGAAGCGTTTTCTTTGAAGCTCGTATTGGATATAAATACTTGGAGCCTTATCAGGGACTGGCCGTGGCAACTCAAAACAAAAGCTGTTGTTATCTCTCCCGGGCTCGCTGCCAGCTCGTTGTTTATGGATGGTAAATAAACAACTTCTGAATACTCCCGTTCGAGTGTGTGTGCTTGTCTGGGCTTCTGAAGCAGGGAGGGGACAGAACATTATGTTCCCATAAATGGTCTAAGTCCAACCCCTCATGAATTCTGTTAACTTTTCCCTAGTAGCAATTTAGTGCTGACCTTTGGTTGATTAGTTTCTTATGTATAGGCATGCACAATAAATTACCTTAACTGAAACTTAATGTGGTCCCGATTCTTTGCGTCTGACAGACCAAGAAAAAAGTATTTTGTGGCATCCCTCTCCAAACATTTATTCTTACTTAAGTTGGCGTTTTCTTCCAGACCACTCCATTTATTTAATATACCTTCTGTTGAAAATTTTACTGATGTTTTCTATTCCTCTCTACAAATAATCCTGTTCAGCCCAAACTCTGTCCAAGAAACCACAACATTGGCCTCAATTCCTGAGGGGAATCTATTCCTTCTGTAATGAATATTGATTCTGGTAGAATTATACCAAGATACTTGAAGTCTAGATAAATATCCAAACCCTGTACTGATTAATTCAAAGCAACATAAAAAATTAACCTCATTGCAATTCTAGTTTCAATTCTAATTGTACGAAGCTTGCTTTTTTTTCAAAATGGTATTATCAATCCACACAACTGCACATGAGCAGTTAAAGAAAAGCCTACACAAAAATAATTGTAATACATCATGCCTGAAATCGCAGCAATGTTGTTGTGGCTGTTTAGTAGTGTTTGATGAAACAGCAGCTGGGTACACATTGGTGATGGAGAAGGAAAGGATTGCTCAAGTAAGCGGAACCCCCCGCCTCCCTGAGGATGCAGCCCTTGGCTGACTAAGAGATTTGACTTCTGTTTGGCAGAGATGCCGACTTTTCCCTCTCAAGGCTGAATCTCAAGGCTAAAAGCAGGTAGATGCCTTCTTCCTGTTTGCAAAAATAAAATAAAATAAAATAATAAAAGTAATACCAAAAGATAGCTATAAGCCCATTGCAAAAGGCAGCTTTACTTGGAACAACTTATACCTTGCAATGATACCTTTAACACCATCAAGCAGCATCCCGGATCCTTGGAAAATGGGTGGGTGGATTAAAAATAGGCGGATGAAAATGCCAAATCCAGTCTGAACATGTAGCTGGCTGGGTGACCAGCCATAAAAGTCTAAACTTAGCAGCTTTTTTGTGGGCATTCTGAATCCAGCAAGGGAGCAGTAACAGCCGAGGTGGCACAGTGGTTAGAATGCAGCACTGAAGGCTACTTCAGCTGATTGCTAGCTGCAATTTGGCAGTTCAAATCTCACCAGGCTCAAGGTTGACTCAGCCTTCCATCCTTCTGAGGTTGGTAAAATGAGGACCCAGATTGTTGGGGGCAATAGACTGACTCTGTAAACCGCTTAGAGAGGGTTGTAAAAGCACTATGAAGCGGTATGTAAGTCTGTCATCTGCACCTCTATAACTGTCTGGTTTGGTTCTGCAACCCAACAAGACAGACACAGACTTCAGAGTCTGTGAACTGCAGAAAAAACAAATACTACCAACCTGCCTTGCATTGAGGATCTGTATACTGCACAAATCAAAAAGAGGGTTGTGAAAATATTTACAGACCCCTCACATGTCCTGGACATAAACTTTATGTCCTCACATCCTGGACATAAACTGTCTCAACTCCTACCCTCAAACTGACGCTATAGACCACTGCACATCAGAACAATTAGACACAAAAACAGTTTTTTCCCGAACGCCATCACTCTGCTAAACAAATAATTCCCTCAACACTGTCAAACTAGTTACTAAATCAGCATTACTATTAATCTTCTCATCATTCCTATCACCCATCTCCTCCCACTTATGATTGTATGACTGTAACTTTGTAGCTGGTATCCTTAAGATTTATATTGACTGTTTCCCCATGACTATCATTAAGTGTTGCACCTTATGATTTTTGATGAATGTATCTTTTCTTTTATGTACACCGAAAGCGTATGCATCAAGACAAATTCCTTGTGTGTCCAATCACACTTGGTCAATAAAGAATTCTATTCTATTCTAAGTGCTATGGCTATTGCTATGTTGGGAACCTTGCAGAATCTCTTTGTAATTTTCAGAAGGCCATAATAGAATTAAAGAGGAGGAGGAGGAGGAGGAGGAGGAGGAGGAGGAGGAGGAGGAGGAGGAGGAGGAGGAGGAGGAGGAGGATTCCTCTTGTAGTCAGCTCAGATCACATGAATTTCCTCAGCTCACAGTTCATTTCCTCAGATACAAGGACTCTAGTTATGAAAAAGACTATAGAAAGATTCATTTCTTTTTGTCTCACTTGAGACTAATGAAACTGCTGCTGAGCTGGTGGGGAGAGAATGGAAGGGGGAAATGCTAAGAGACGTGTTAGGCAGACTTACTTATAGATAATGGCTATTAATAAAGCAGTACTTAATACAATGCAGAACATTCTGATACTAAAGAACGAGTGATAGGTAATAAAGGGGTGCCATGCTTCAGATTCATTTCCAGAAATGCTTTGGAGTATGATGGATTAGCACCTGGCTATAGCTTTTTAAAAGCGGTAGACTTGTGCTACGTCTACACATTAATGTGCCCCAAGCATCTTTCTGGGATTGAATCTGAATTTGTGCAGCCTTGCTAGTTATCCTATGCAGCACCATAAAACGTTTGGTTTCATTTAATCCCTGAGAAAGGATGTGACTTCTTTGAATGAATTCTAGCTAAGCTCTTTCATGATGAGGAGCTGTTTCTCATTCCTATTGTCAAGGAAGGGGCATCTTGAGGTCAGCAACTGAGTGTCTGGGAGAATTGAAAAGTTAATGGAGAAATAGCAGAGCTGGAATTCATTAGAAGACTGAATGCTACTTTTCAGAGATTACATAAAGATCAAAGGTTTAGGTCAATCTACAGATATGACCTAACAAGCTGAATCTGATTACAGTATTGAATTAACCCTTTTTGGGACCTCGTACACTACAAAGAAGGTTGGCAGTTCAGTGGTTCGAATCCCTAGTGCCACATAACAGGGTGAGCTCCCGTTACTTGTCCCAGCTTCTGCCAACCTAGCAGTTCGAAAGCACGTTAAAAATGCAAGTAGAAAAATAGGGACCACCTTTGGTGGGAAGGTAACAGTGCTCCGTGCGCCTTCAACATTGAGTCATGCCGGCCACATGACCATGGAGACATCTTCGGACAGCGCTGGCTCTTCAGCTTAGAAACAGAGGTGAGCACTGCCCTAGAGCTGGAGACGACAAGCATGCATGTGTGGGGGAAACTTTACCTTTACCTTACACTACAAAGAATTGTAAATTAAGCCCAAAACCACACCAAATGCTAAACAAGATTAACACTAACCAAGGTTACTATATTATGTGAATGTAGTAACAAAAACTTTAATTAATCTAGTTAAAGCTCTATGCAAAAACAAAGTGACACTTGTTTATATAGCACATAAATGTTTGTCCCCATGTTCATTGTTACTTTGGTTGAATTTCACTTTTGGTAATTCCACTGTCTCTTATCTTTCCTTTTAATCATTTCTTTCCTCCCCAACTTCCCCCTCTTCTAAGAATAGCTATAAATATATAGAATCATAGTATATAAGGAACGGAGGGTAACTTGAAGATTCTCTAATTCAACTCTCTGTTTAATGCAAGAATCCACCATCAGAGCACTGCCAAGTCATGACTTATTAACATCTATTTATCAGATAGTAAAAATACCCATATTAGTATAAGAAGGCTCTGTTCTTTTAGTATAGTATCAGCTTGGCTGTCAGGCTCCAAACCAACGAAGACACATGGTGATTCTTCCAGGGTGAGTTCTTTATAGTTTGACACCTATAGACAAAATCTTGCCAGACTGAAGTCTCTTCTATCTGCATCTACAATATATTCTGTAAACCATTAGGCAGGGACTGTCTTCACCCTCTTTCTCTCACATATAACATCCAGACTGAGTTGCCTCTTATTACTCAGGAATGCACCCCCTCCCATCCGGGAATCTACCTCCTTACTACACTACATCATATTGGCTGGTTCAATGTAGGAGGCTGGGTGTGCTCTAGGTTCCACAAATTAAATAATGGCATCTATCTGGACCATGGACATGCACCTTCTCTGTAGCAACACCTGCCCTCTGTAGCAGTGTCTGGAATGAGGTTCCCCCTAAGATTTGAACAGCCCTCGCTCTACAGTATTTTGAAGAGTCCTGAATAAATAGCACTTTACCCTGGCCTTTGTCAAGAATGACTGGTGTCTCTTTCTTCCTTTTCCCCCCCTCTCCCTTCTAATATTGTTTTCTTTGCCATCATTGTTCTTTTGTCTTGTGCTATTTTTGTGGAAGGTTATTTGTATTGTTTGTTGCTCTAACAATTGTAAACTTCCCAAAATGGCCAGGAGTTAGGCAACATATAAATTTGCCAAATTATTATTGTTTATTTTTCTTTATTATTCATCTATATAACCTTTGGCCATCTTACTTACTGCAAAACTAAAGGAATCTGACATCTGTAAAAAAAATTAAGACGTCAGACTCCTAGCACTTTTCATCTTCCTACCAGCTAAATTTTTTTTAAAGTATACTGACAAGCAAACAAAAAGTATTGCAGAGCCTTACCAAATTCAGAAAAGAGGTCTTTGCTGTGGAAAGAAGAGATAAGATCTTTCAAAACTCCACCACTGAGAGAGAAAGGGAGATTTGAGAAAGTTCTTTCTCTTACTCATTTTCTGTGTTTCTATTAAGGGATGCAATTTAAACGTATCACAGTTGTTAAAGCAGAAGTAATATGCTGTTACTTTCTCCCTTTTCCTTGATTTTGCGAGCTTGGTATTCGAAACGTTTGAGTAACGTTTGAGCAACTCAAGAGTGAAGTGAGGATACTTTGGCTAGAATCTTGGATTTCATCAAGTTGATGTCCTTCAGCAAAATGGTATTGTTTGGCCAATGGCAGATGTTTCCTTATTCACTATACAGGTGTTGACAGAAGTCGAACATAAAACATCTGAAAAATGAGTGTAGGAAAAATTAGAGAGACGACAACTCTTTTATTTGGGAAGTTCTTGCTTACAATAATGCACAAAAGTAGGTTAAAGCTAGATGGGCAAACTGGCCCTCAGATGCTAGTATAACTCCAACTCCTACCAATTCATATTAGGATCTGCAGTGGGATGCAATGTGGTGCACCCCAGGCAATGTAATGTTGTTTGGGCTAAATAGTCTATCCATTCTGGCTGTTGGACCTCACAAGAATCTCCCAGCAAGAAGCAGCAGCATGAGTACCAAAAATAAAAACAACGGTTAATGCTATATTTTGTTACACCATACAAAACAAACAAGCAAGCAAGCAAATGAACAAACAATCTCCAGTGATAGGAGTTGAAGAACATCTGATGTAATGGCATGTGGGAAGAGCCTTGGGAGACAGTAGGCAAAGCCACAGATGGGATAACTACCATGTAAAAGTTGTCTCATGCATAAATGGGGGGATGGCAAAAGAAACAATGGTGGGATTCAGCCGGTTCTGTCTAGTTCTGTCTAGCTCCCGATCTCCGCACTTTCCGTGCTGGCCTGAAGACATGGCTTTTTCAGCAAATTCCCTGACCGTCTATGAGGCTTTTAACTTTGTGGATTTTAAATTCGGATTGGTTTTTAGTATTTTATTGTTGTGGTTTTTATTGTGTGAGCCACCCCGAGTCCTACGGGAGAAGGGCAGCATATAAATTTTAATAATAAATAATAAATAGTTTGGGCGAACCAGTAGAGCCGACTGCGGTAGGCCCAGCCCAGCCACCCGGAAGTAATGCCGTCCTATTTAGCCATGTTTTGGAGGCCGTGCACATGCACAGAAGGTGCACGAGCGAGCAAAGAGCATGTGCGGAAGGCCGAGCATGCACAGAAGGTGGGTGTTCACTCATATTTGCAAACTGGTAGGGAAGGTAAGTGAATCCCACCTCTAATAGGAAACATTTCAGAAGGGACCCTCCCTGGTTTTCCACAGCATAGAGAGAAAGAAGGGGAGAAAACTTTCCATCTTGCAAGGTTCTATTGATGTAATGTCTGGGATGCGGTGGCTCAGTGGCTAAGATGCTGAGCTTGTCGATCGAAAGGTCGGCAGTTCAGCAGTTCACATCCCTAGTGCTGCATAACAGGGTGAGCTTCCATTACTTGTCCCAGCTTCTGCCAACCTATCAGTTCAAAAGCACGTAAAAAATGCAAGTAGAAAAATAGGGACCACCTTTGGTGGGAAGGTAACAGTGTTCCGTGCGCCTTTGTTGTTTAGTCGTGCCAGCCACATGACCATGGAGACATCTTCAGACAGCAAGGCTCTTTGGCTTTGAAACAGAGATGAGCACCGCCCCCTAGAGTCGGGAACGACTAGTACATATTGTTTTGGCTCTGACCCCCGAGCCCATCGTATCAGAGGAAGAAGACTCCGAACATGAAGGAGAGGAGCCGGCCAGGCCTCTCTCTCCAGGCCCCTCCTCTCTGGCAATTCCTCAGGTGTTTGCCAAAGGAGAGGAGATTGGCCAGGAGCCAGGTATCTCCGATCAGAGTGAGAACGAGGGTGATAAGTCGTGGCTGGATCCACGCCAGTATCAGCGAGATAAACGTTCGCAGCAGATGTGGAGGTGTGCCAGGGATTAAGCTGAGTCACTGGACCACACCCCACAGGCTATAAAAGGGAGTGTGGTGGCCATTCAAACTCTGTGACGGACAAAGCTAACTTCTGCCAGTCACTTTGTGCAACGCCTAAATCTGTTGAAGGCTTTTGAGCTGGACTGTTTCCAAATTGATGTGTATTTGTGTATGTTATCTGGTGGAGGCACAACCCCTCCTTCTTGTAGTAAAGCACTTGGCAGTCGGTTCTCGTGCTGCTGCCAAGTTCCTGATAACGGACATTGTTTGTTTGAGCTATTCTTTAACCCATGGCTGACTGTTTGAGGGTGTGTGTGTGAGAGAGAGAGAGAGATGGGGGACAGAACACATGTGTGTGAGGGGAACCTTTACCTTTATCTTTTATTGATGTAACTGTAGAATAAAAATAGAACAAATACCCCTGGCCATGCATCTTATTTGGACTGTCTTGCAGGGACTGACATCCGGGGAGTGATACAGACATTACCCATGAGTTAGAATACCCACACACCTATCCATGCTATTTTTTTTCAGAGTGAGCAGTGCAATGCAAACTGCAGAGAAGCATAAGCAATAGCGAACAAAGCAAATCAAAAGGCAGGAAACAAGAGTAAACAAAAGAAAGCATACTTTAATTTAGTTTACATCAAGATTCATCGGAATTGAATTAAAATGTTTTTCAATGTTTTGATAACTTTTTTTAAAAAAATTCCATTGCTGCTTGATGCATGGAGTGCCCTATGAACTCCAGCATGGGATACAAATTGCATGATAAAAGAATATTTTCCTCTTATAACGAATCTAAATTCAGTGACAATCGTTTTTTCTTTTCACTCTATCCTCGTACCAAAATTGTGTGGTTCTGAGGCCCACGGTGTTAATGAGATAATACCTTTCTCGTTACTTAAATGTCCACATGTCAAAATAACCATTCAGACTTTTGTGTGTGTGTATTTTAAAGAAAGTAAGCAAGAACATCTAATAGATGCTAACATTTTCCCATACAAGTTAACACGTCGCTCCAGACACCTCTGGAGAAGGATGCAAATGAGGTGTTGTAAGTACAAGAAAACCAGGCTAAAATGAAAGACAGATGGTGGTGCATCGCATCCCAGGGATAAGAGTTCTTTCTGTTCCCAAGGTTCACATCAAAAAACACATTTGTCATTATTGCTTATTGGTACTCCAGCTCTCAGGGACTATAAATAGCATCTATTTAGGATCCATGGCTAAAGCAGCTACGATATCAGACCTGCACAGGCTGATTAGGAAAGGCATTTGCTTCTGGTACAAAATAATAAAATTGGAAATATCAAGATCTACTGGCCTTCACATTCATTTTCTACCTGCTATGGAAGAAACTTCTTGAGAAAAAGAAGGATGAGAGAGAGAGAGAGAAAGCTATCCTGATGAGCAGGGGTGGGTTCTACTTACCTTTACTACCAGTTTGCAATGGGATCATGCGCAGATCGCCGATGATGACATCCGGGGTGGTGGACGGGGCCGGTTTTACTACCGGTTCTTGTGAACAGGTCCGAACCTGGGGCAACCCACCACTGCTGATGAAGTTACCTAGTTTGGTAATGAAACATATGCAAGAAAACAACCACGTTCAGAGAGCACCCAGTACCCTTTTAAAAAAAAGCTCCACTAGAACTAGGTGAATGCAGGGCCCTCATTCCTGTCTATTTTATTTATTTCATGTGACATACATTTGTCAGGGAGATCTATACATTACACAGTAGTCTTGACAGCCTAATTGCTAGTTCTTTCAGTTTCGCATCTGCAAGCTTATCCACACTGTGCCACAGGGGACGAAGTAGCTTGCACCATCTGGCTAGCAGCATTCAGCTTGATGACATCGTCTGGGCCTCTTCTGTTGATCTTGCCTCATGTCCAGGCAGGTCCGGTGCTGGCTCTTGTTCTCCTTGCATAGCTAGGTGCACCAAAAAGATGCCCATTTTTCTATTTGCAATAATGCTTTTGAACTTCTGGTTGGGCAGGGCAGGAGCCAGAGCCAAGTGGTGGGAGCTCACCCCATCCCACAGTGCTACTAGGGCTCAAACCAGTGGTGAAATTCAATTTTTTATTACCAATTCTGTGGGCGTGGCTTGGTGGTCATGTGAGTGGCTGGCAAAAGCCAACTCAATGACACTCCCACCCAGTCACATGAAACCCCCAGCCACACCTACCCAGGTTTTGTGGCTCCCGGTGTTTTCTATGGGAAATGGGTCATGTGGCTGAGTGGGCGTGGCAAAACCTGATTGGTCTCACCCATAGGAAATTTCTCCTTAGTCCATGTCACAATAAAATAGCACTGTTCCAATATTTAAAATAGAATAGAATAACAGATTTGGAAAGGACCTTGGAGGTCTTCTAGTCCAACCCCCTGCTTAGGTAGGAAACTCTACACCACTTCAGACAAATGGTTATCCAATCTTAAAAACTTCCAGTGTTGGAGCATTTACAACTTCTGGAGGCAAGTTGTTCCACAGATTAATTGCTCTGTCAGGAAATTTGAGGGTCTCCTTCAAAAATGAGGGAGTCAATAAGAAACAATAAAGGCACAATAAGAAACAATGGATGGAAACTAACCAAAGAGAGAAACAACCTAGGACTAAGGAGAATTTTCCTAAGGGTGAGACCAATCAACCAATGGAATTGCTTGCCATCACTAGAGGCTTTCAAAAAGAGTGAGGGAAGTACACCTCAAAAGGACAGTGCCAGGAACCACTAAAACAATGCAGAAAACCTAAAACAGCCATTCCCCTTTTAAAAGTCAACCCCAAAGCAAATGCAGCAGCTGAGAGGGAAACTAAGAGCAGCTGCTCAGACTAATTGAAAACCTGGGGGTGTTGCCAAAAGCCATTAACCCTTCCAACTCTATTATTCTATGTTCTCTATGTTCTAAATTGGGTGCTTCACAGCAGAAGCAATACAGCTATCTGGACCACACATGCATTAAATTGAGGAACTGTATGATCAAGCTGCATCATTGTCCCCTCTTGTATCTTTTCCCCCAGGAAGAAACAAGAAGTAGCCAACACTGCAGCAACTATAAAATGTCTTTGGAAACTCCAGGGAGTATCAGCTGATCACAGAAGTGTTACTTAATACTCTTTATAATGAAAATGTTTGTAATCTTGTCCTTCTTCCAGAAGGGAAGAGGTTAATCCCATCCCTAGATGGGTAATTGATGGGTTTCCCTGCCCTAATCCTGTCAGTTTCTGTTGTTTATTGACTTGATTCAGCATGTATTGGCTGCATTTCAGCTGCATTTGTTAAGTGGAGCTATTAACTGAAGAGAGAGAGAGAGAGAGAGAGAGAGAGAGGGAGAGAGAGAGAGAGAGAGAGAGAGAGAGAGAGAGAGAGAGAGAGAGAGGGAGAGAGGGAGGGAGGGAAAAAAACCTCTCTTGCACTATATTTTTAATCGGTTCTCTGAACTGACTAAGCAATTTACTAACTGTTTGGGCAAGCCAGTAAGAACCGGCTGAATTTCACCTGTGGCTCAAATTACTATAATATTGGCTATTTCTGGTCTGCAAATCCAATGTCCTTAAGATGCTGCACCACAGCCCCACCATTCCTGTCTATTGATGCTGTTGAAATGTGCCCAGAGTAATTTGTTTGAATTGGGTGGTTATAGCAATTAATTGATTGATTGATTGAGCTTTGTAGACCAAACTTCGACTTAGATTTTGTGGGTTAATAGAGAAATGAGAAAAAGAAGCTGCTCCTGTTGAACTTTTCAAAGAAACTCAAATATTTGAGGATGTTCATTACAGCTTGCCCCCTAATTCCTGCTCTCATCTATTTTTCTTGATGCTGTAGGATGGACCAAATAAATCCAGTGGGATGTTATGGTTCTGGGTGATTCAGAAAATAAAATATGACAGCAGCTGCATTAACACAATAATGAAATCATTTCATGGATGCAATCTTTAAACCACCTGGAGATTTCAAAGTAGGTTAAGAGGTGTGCCTGCCACAATTTCAGAAAGTATTGAAGAAGGAGAAAGAGAAGAAAATGATTGGGGCAAAGGATATAGCATTATCATCAATATCATCATCATCATCATCATCATTTCACCCATTGTCTATCCACTGCAGGATGAAGGCCTCTTCCACATTTTTCCAACCAATATGGCCCTGAACTTTCTTTTACCAATTGGGCCCACAATACTTGCAGATGTCATCGATCCATCTTGTTTTAGGTCTCGTTCATGGATGCGTTTTATCAAGTGGGATCCATTCTATGAACTGCCTTGGTTTACCCTACCATCAGTTCTTCTTGCTAGGTGACCGGCCCATTTCCATTTCAATTCTTTTAATCTCCTGATGATATCATATACTTTTGTTTGTTCTCTAATCCATGTGTAGGTCTTTCTATCTTGTCTTGTGGTGCCGAGCGTGTATCCTTCCATGGCTCCTTGCGCCATGTGTAGCTTTTGTATTGATTGTAAGGTTAGTGTCCATGTTTCACCAGCATGTTAGAGCAGGTAGCACACACTAATTGAAAACTTTTATCTTCAGGCATAGGAGAAGGTTGTTCTTGAAAATTATGCTTAGCTTGCTGAATGCCTATGCCGTTAGAGTTTTCTTTATTGTATCATCTTCCATTGAGATCCATTGGCCAAAAGTATATGCAGTGGTCTACTATGTCATACACATATACACATAATTATGTTGAATTATGTCTCTAGTTTTGCTACAGAAAAGCAGTGCAAAGATGCAGGCTTTCCCAGTTCTCAGGTTCTGTTTGAAGTGTGTCACATTGTTTCATACGTTGAAAACTGACTTTGAACATCAGAAGCCATACCAATTAAATGTAAAATGAGAGCAAAAGAGAGAACTGGAATTTTAGATTATGTCTCTGGATCGGGATTAATTGCTGGTATAAGCAACATGAAGTGAGAATGGTAAAATGAGTCTTTGTTTTTGTTTTCAACTGAGAGCAAATTGTCAGTTTTCAGCCTTTTTCTTTCCTGACATTCAGAGTCTTTTGTTGATAGTTTAGCTTTAGTGCAAATACAATTAAATCAGCTTTTATGTTCAGTTTCAGAGAGTGGTTTGGAAGTTCAGTTTTGATATCTGCCCTTTACCAACATAGATTGGTTTCAAATCTCATCAAGGCTTGTTAATCTTCGGAAGTAAATTTTCAGCAGTTTCATTGGTCCCAAATGTTCTTTTCTCTTCCCTCTCTCTGACTTATTGACAAAATGATCTGGATCGTAATGATATGTTAAAAGCAGCCAAGATGCCTTTATCATTCTTGTAATTAATGGTAATTAGTAAGTAAATGCTTAGGAGAACACTGTAGATCATTCTATGTCAGCAAGACCTAATTTCATTCAGGGAAGAAAAACAAATAGAAGGGAGGAGACATAAATTTTTCTGCTGATAGCAGTCATGATGAATCCAAGTAAGATGGTACCTTTTATATCTGCTATGAGCCATTATACATGTTTCATATTGTATTTTGTTTTGTTTTCATCTCTAGTTCTTAGCAGGATAACTTCTTCCACAGTTCCCAAATTCCCTATAATATCCTTCTCTAGTCTTCTTTGCCAGTCCCACCCTGTTCAGTTAATACTCCAAAGCTATATTCTCATAATTTTTCCACTCATAGAAGCTTCTGTCATGGGAATGACTTGAGATGCCCAAATCATAAGAGTTATTTTGACCGAGGGCAGATTTATACATCGCTGGATCCAATTTTCTCTCTGGCTTCCCTCTCTAACAGGGTGATCAGAGAATGATACACAGTTGCTGCAAACAACATAGTAATTATTTAGAATATAATGACATCCAAATGTTTGTTGGTTTGTTATTTGAAAATTGGTCCCTGTTTGCAACTTATTTATTCTTCCATTTTAGACAAGGATCCTTTGCTTCCTGGCCTGATTTCAATTTTGATAAATTAGGCCTATCAAACCTAGTTCCTTATTAATAACTAGGCTGTCCTACAAACAAAATAGGACTCTTCATTTAGGAAGTGTAACTTTTCATTAGTTTATTGCCTACTTACCAACATAGAAGTAGATACAGGGATGAAATCCAGGCGGTTCTGACAAGTTCTGAAGAACCGGTAGCGGAAATTTTGAGTAGTTGGGAGAACTGGCAAATACCACCTCTGGCTGGACCTAGAGTGGGGTGGGAATGGAGATTTTGCAATATCCTTCCCCCAGGAGTAGGGAGGAAATGGGGATTTTGCAGTATCCTTCCCCTGGAGTGGGTGGGAATGGGGATTTTGCAGTATCCTTCCCCTGGAGTGGGGTGGGAATGGAGATTTTGCAGTATCCTTCCCCTGCCATGCCCAAGCCACACCCACCAAGCCACACTACGCCCACCAAACCATGTCCACAGAACCTGTAGTAAAAAAATTTGGATTTCATCACTGAGTAGATACCACAATAATACCATAATAATAAATGAAATACAACTCAACTACTCATTTTTATGGGATTCTTCTATACTTCATACCTTTAAAATCTTGTAATCTATTTTGGCTGTAATCATTTGTTGCTATTTGTCTTCTTTGTACATCTTGTTCTATTCCCTTCCTTTCATGCGTTCCATGTGTGAGGTCAATATGTAATATTGTTTGACTCTTTTAGAATGCTTGTTTGATACTCTTAGAGATAACTCTGCTGGTTGGCTGGGGAATTTGGAGAGCTGAAGTCCACAAGTCTTAAAAGTTGCCAAGGTTGGGTATCCCTAAATTATCTTTCAATGTGTCGTTTATTCCAGTGGTTTCTTCATGTATGTTTCATGAAGTTTCATTTGTCTGATTGTTTTATGCTGGAAAGCCATCAAGTGATTAATATCTTTTTGCTGATTATCCTTTTGTGACTCCTACTTTATGTTGTCTAAGCTAAATGTCAAGCAAGCAAGAGTTATGTTAAATAGTAGTTTCTCTAGCACGGTCTTTTCCAGTCTGATGTGCACGTGTTAGGATTATAATTCCCAAGACCCCTAACCTGAATTTATAGTTTGCAAGTCATGACTATAACACCAGCAATGACATTGCTGGAAACATTGATTTGAGAAAGCTGACAATTGTATAAATCACTTGGCAAAACTACCCAGGCAGGAATTTTGTGCAAGCTGTATCCTTTGACGATTTCTTTTAAACCTGATGTAGTAGGTTACTCCTTGTGGAACATTTGATTTTTTTTTTCTTTCAATATGACTTTTCCTCCATAGTCGCCTTTCATGATTCTCTTGATTCACTCAAAGGCTTCAGCATGCTGCAGTGCCCATTTACAGGGTGTCTGAAAAGCAAACGTTTTGTGACTTAATTTTTATTCCAGATATGGACAAATTGTCTCCTTTTGTCTGACAATCCCAAGAAGGACTTTCTTTAATACACACTCCCTTCAGCCCTCCATTCCATCCCAACCTCTCCCCATGGCAGATTCCAATTTAGATTACAGACTGTTTTCTGTCCTGACCCACCAAAAAAGGAAAAAGAAAAGAAAATAAACCATTCAACTGACAATCACATCTTTCACTGAGCCCATAAGAAAGTGGACAAGAAAGAGGCAGACAAAAAGAGCATGAAGATGTAATCTTTTTGTTACATATTTTAGCTCTAAGGTTCTTGTAACATCCAGTGCCTCTTAGCTCAACGCTTGTAAGAAGGCAATCGTTCTGAGGACTGAGAATTCATCCTCAAATTTTATATGCTGCTAGTTTACTAATGAAATTGCCTCTTAGTTGATATGCCTGCAAACCAGGGGTGGGCAGTTCAGAGAATCCCCAAATCCCACTCCTGGCTGGCTCTGCCCATCCCTCCCAGGAGTCCCCACGCAGCTCGTTTTGGATGCAGGTAAGTGCAGGACACATGCAGACGCTTGCGGAGGGTGAAAAATGGGCCTGTTTCTGGCCTCCAGAGGGCCTCCAGAGCCTGGGGAGGCCATTTTCGCCCTCCCAGAGGCTCGAGGAAAGCTTCCGGAGCCCAGGGAGGGCAAAAATGCCCCCCCCACCCGTGGTGCAAGAGACCGACTAGACCATGCCCGCCATGGCCACACCCACCCAGCAACTGGGCAGAGAACCCCTTGCTAAAATTTTTGAAGCCCACCCCTGCTGCAAACATGTGTAGAAAATCAGAATTCAGAACTGCAGCTTGCCAGCATAACCAGAGAAAGATTGGCCAATTCAATTCATACGATGTCCTGCCAATGAAATCACCTATAAGTGAGCCACTATCTTCTCTCATTGGCTCAATGGTTCTTCAGGATCACTCCCACTGATCTTTTTATCTTGAGATGCTTCTGTGACCTTGTGTTGAGAACCCAGGCAATGGAGCACACCCTTCTTTGTCCTGATGAATTATTTTGTTAATCATACATTTTCTCTAGGAGATCAAAGTATCCTACACAGAGGAGGGATCTTCTTTTTTTATCAATCTCTCAGATTGATCTGAGGAAGAGTGACTAGTGCAAAATCATATTGCAAGTTTCCATGGCTGAGGGTAGATTGTTCCTTAATGCAGATCTTCACCAATATAAATATCCCTCCTCTCTGCACAATTACATATTTGCAAGTGCTAGTATTTAGCAATTTCAACATGCTATTCTGAAGTGTATTCAGCTAATCAATGTTAGGTTTATTTCTTTATTAATTTGATGATTTTTATTCTCCCCTCTAGCTAGAACTCTTTGGATGGCTCCCAACTAATGTGAGAAATAGTCATTCCTGATAAATAACAAATAATGAGAACTCATGAATTCATGGCTGCTAATTCTCTCAGCTCCTCATTCTTCCGAATGAAGGCAAATATACATGTCCCAGGATAATGTTGCAGGATCCAATCTGGATCAGTCACTGGGACCAGAGGTTTAGTCTTCTCAACTTTTGGACTCATGCTGGAGCCCATCCTCAAGGAACTTCTCTCTACCAGAATGTGTGGTTTGGGCTATTCTATGTGTAGTATTTATGTGGTGCCTGGTTGGGTGAGGCTACTATATGAGGACAAATCATGCATTGCAAAGATTGCTTGGAGGTGGGAGATACTTCTACAGTAATCTATAGATACCCTGCATGGATTGCCCCTGTGACTATGTTGGACAGATGGGTAGGAAGCTAGCTACCAGATTACAAAAACACAAGCAAGCCGTCAGAGGAGGAGACCCAAACTCATTTGGCAGCCTCACATTGAAATCAACAAGGACATACATTCAATTTTGCAGCTACTAAGAATGTTGGCTGAGCAGGTACAAAGATATCCAGGGAAATGATTAAAGCCTGGGAAACAGGCTCCTTGTCAATGAATAGGAGTGCTGATTTACCATCTTATCAGGTACTTAGGAGCCGAAGACTTGCCAACACAAGCAAACAGCAGCCAACGACATAATAGCCAGCCATCAACACCCCAATCAACCAATAAAAAGCCACACCCAACCAGGCACCACAAAAATAGTATGCACAGAAAAGCACATATTCTGGTAGAAAGAAGTTCCCTGAGGATGGGCTCCAGTGCGAATCCAAAAGCTCAGAGGGTAAACCTCTGGTCCTGGTAACCTATCCAGATTAGATCCTGCCTCATTCTTCCACCATCTAGAGACCGCTGCTTTTTTGTGAGAAGAACCAAATGAACCATCAATTTGGACAATCTTGCATCCTTTCTTTATTCAGAGAGGGCTAGAGGAGCTAATCTACTTATTGAATCCATGTCTTTTGCTGAAAAAAATCAGCTCTGCTTTTCATGGAGCTATCTTCAATCTGCCATTCTTCCCCAGGTGAATTCATGGCTGAATTCATTGCTGCTTATTCATGCTGCAGAAAAGCCCATTGTGGCAAATTGGAAAAACTGCTCCCATTTTGTGGGGATGTCTTTTGCACACCCGATGGCAGGGAAAAATGGGGAATGAAATGCAAATTGAGACAGTACTGCAGGTTTTCTTTTCAACTCAGATGTATAAAGAATATAGAATATTAGAGTTGGAAGGGACTTTGGAAGTCTTCTAGTCCAACCCCCTGCCCAAAAAGCACGAGACCTTATAACATTCCAGACAAATGGTTGTCCAGCCCCTTTTTGAAAGCCTCCAGTGATGAAGCACCCACAATTCTAAAGGCAAGCTATTCCATTGGTTGATTGCTCTCACATTAGGAATTTTCTCCTTAGTTCTAGGTTGCTTCTCGTTTCCATCCATTGTTTTTTGTCTTGCCTTTTGGTGCTGCGGGAAATAATTTGACCCCCTCATCTTTGTAGGAGCCCCTCAAATATTGGAACACTGCTATCATGTCTCCCCTAGTCATTCTTTTCATTTGACTAGATATATTCAATTCCTGTAACTGTTCTTCATATGTTTTAGGCTCCAGCTCCCTAATCATTCTTGTTGCTCTTCTCTGCACTTTCTCTAGGGTCTTAACATCTTTTCTTTATTCCTTGGATTTTTAATGAAAGAAACTAGCAGTTCAAGAACCAACTTTCTAGACTTTACCTAGGCAACTGAAACAACAGCTCTCTGTGATATGAAATGAACATGGTGATTTTTAAAATGTGTGTATGGGTCTGAAGGGGTCAGTTTAGTGTAATGGTTAAGGCATCAGGGTCAGTAGTGGGTTTCAAAAATTTTTACTACTGGTTCTGTGGGTGTGGCTTGGTGAGCGTGGCAGGGGAAGGATACTGTAAAATCTCCATTTCCTCCCCAATCCAGGGGAAGGTTCCTGCAAAATTCCCATTATCTCCTGATCAGCTGGGACTTGGGAGGCAGAGAATGGATGATAGTCAGAATTTTTACTACCAGTTCTCTGAACTACTCAAAATTTCCACTACTGGTTCTCCAGAACTGGTCAGAACCTGTTGAAACCCACCTCTGATCAGGGTAGAATCTGATGTGTTCTACTCCCACCTTAGGCATAAAATTGGCTGAATGATCTTAGGCTAGTCATTTTCCCTCAGTCTAGGAAGGAGGCAATGACAAACTATTTCTGAAAATCCTTGCCAAGAAAACTGCATAGGACTTATCCAGGTAGTCTTCAAGAATTAGACACAACTGAACAGCAGAAAAAATGTGTCTGAATTTGGATTTTATGATGTTGAACTATGCAAATTATATACATTTGTTTTCTGACTTTTTAAAAAAAAAAGAAGCAGGAAGAAAAATATATCATCTGAAGATGGAGTAAAATGCTGCCAGGTCTATCAAAAATAGCCCAGGGATATGTCTTGACATCACTGAATTGATTCACTTAGCAGTTTGGTGGGGGATAAGTACTGGAGTTTTAATGAATTGATTTAGATGTATTAGTCAGAAGACTATAAAGATAAGGTACTGGTAGGCCTATCAAAGACTGTTTCAGTGAAATGCATCACTCAGGTATATAAAGTGAAATCAAGTCATTGCCATCATGACAGCTTTTGCTCAAGAGTGATGTCATTTAAAGTTGGGTGGTGATACTGAAAGCTGTGAATAAAGTCTCTTTTTGGAATATTTCCTAGTAAAATCTTATTTTAGTTCAAAAATATGGTGAGATATATATATTTTTTATCATTGCATACCAATTAGTTCAAATTTCCATGCTGTTTCTAAGGAGCTGTAGTTCCTCTCTACATAGGTACTACAGGTTTGAACACAGGGAGCTTGTTTGGGAGGATACAGAGCATGGATTAGTTCAGAACCATATATACAACCTCATATTATGTGTGTGACATAAACAAAATTAAGTCTTATATACAGAGGAAGAAAAGAGAAACAAGAAAGTATTTAAAATTAGTAGTGTAGAAAATACAAGAAATACCAGAATCCTGACTGGCAGCTATATCAATATGATGTGAAGAGATGGAAGTACTTTTTAGAGTATAAGATGCACTTTTTCCCCCCCCCTAAAAGTGGGTGAAAATTGTGGTACAGCTTATACACTGAAGCCCCGCCCATCCACTGGCATGTTTTCAGCCTCTACATGCCCTGTTTTAGACCTGTTCCAGGCTGAGGGGATTGCCACAGCACATCACTGCCAATCACCACCTAGACGCATTGCATTTTTGGCCTCTGCGTGTCATGTTTTCGGCCTCCACATGCCCAGTTTTTGGCCTCTGTGCATCACATTTTCAGCCGGTTCCAGGTGGCAGCAATCGGCGGCAGTGGCGACGATCGGCAGAGATGTGCTGTGGCGATCCCCACAGCCTGGAACGGGTCTAAAACGGGGCATTTGGAGGCCAAAAATGCAATGCACTGAGGTGAAAATGGCCAAAGGGTGAGGGCCAGTGGGTGGACAGATCTAAAATGGAGTATGTGAAGGCCAAAAATGCAATTCGCAGAGGCCAAAAACACGGCGCGCAGCATGGCAATGGGCTCTGGTGATCGCCGCAGCTTGGAACAGCTGATTGGCGGTAGTCCGGGAGGCTGATCCAACCACCAATCAGCTGTTCATCCTAAATCAGGTTACTATAACATGCTGAAGCTAACCAGGTTGTTTGCTGTTTGCTGCAAGGACACTAGCCAGATGAAGACCGATGGATGCTGGTAGGCAGAGGCAGAATTTTTTTTCTTGTTTTTCTCCCCTAATCTGCATGTTATACTCCAGAGTGTCTTATACGCCGAAAAATACAGTACATCTATGAGAAGAAGCTAAGAACCTGTTTGGAGCCTTGACTCAAGTAAACAAAGTAGAATGAGAGAGAGAAGGCAGGGGAAAGAAAAGCAGGTTCAAGAAGTGACCCATGAAGGTAACATCAAGCAACCAGTTACAGGAGACACTGACGAAAGACAAAGTAAGCCAGTTTTGGGAAAGTGGGAGGAGACAATTGGTTTGATTATGGGACTGTTCATTTTTAACATTAATATTGCTTCAAGTTTTGGATCTATCTGGTTCACGTGCCCACAAGAGGCTATAAATGAAGACTGTGAAGGGTCCTTGGTGCCCTCTGAGCTTGATTGTTTTCTTGCGGATGTGTCATTACCTAAACTACATAACATCTAGCAGTGATGATGTTACCTAGTTTGGGTAATGAAATGTCTGCAAGAAAACAACCAAGCTCAGAGACCACCAAAGACCTCTTATTTCAACCCTAAATTACAAATATTCTCCTTTGTTAATAAAGAATGTAAAAGTTGATTATTTTCAGTATACATTTACTGAAAGGTTTTAGCTAGATAAAAGCAGTACAAATATTAGAAAATAAACAAAGACAACAAAGACAACTATTGAACAAGAAAGAAAAGAGAAAAAGAAGATAAAAGAAAAGATTATAAAGATCTGGCTTCTGATCTTTCTGACAGTGGTATGTTACCTCTCCCCCCCTCCACCCCTCTCTCTCTAAGGTTATTGTAGAGGTTATTTTAAGGTTCATTATTAGAGGTGCAATATTTTTTAAAAGAAAAACTGGATGCCCCAGGAAGGAGGGAAGTCATCCTTTAGAAAGGCTGGCAACAAGCTTAATGAGAAAAAGTTTTATCCAAGGTGATAGATATTCTGTTTTGCAAAATCTTTGCAGGGAAACTGCTCTTGAACTCAGGAATGCCTCAGTGTTATAACCAGGACTAGATTTATATGCAGTTGTCTAAAGAATGGTCTAGTACCTAGAATAATGACAGCCTTGGATAGGATCAGATGGCCCCTCAGAGTAAAAGGATTCTGATGTGTGGAATGATATTCCAAGTTGGAAGACAAGCAGGATGTAAGATTTAATTTGAATATAAGAGGCAAATTGAGGTACTTGAAGGTAGAAAAAAATGATTAACTGTTGAATAATCTGTTTTGGGTTTTTTTGTTTTTGTTCTTTGCTGTCGATCGGCCAAGTTTAAGAATCCAAATAATGATTTAAAGAGTTCAAATAGAGACAGTAAAGGTAGAATGGTCTCCTGCCACCAACTAAGATTGGCTGCTCACTAGAACGTGAAATATGGAAATAAATGTGGACTAGTCAGCAGGATTTCTTCATTAGTGCAAGGCCAAAGGAAAAAAAAATATTGGCTGCATTGGAAGACTTTTTACAAAGAGTGTTAGAACATCTTTTTTTTTCAGCAAACAATTTTGTTCAAGAACCCAAAGTCCTACTACCTGAATACATCAAGCGTCATCAGGCTGAAGGCTCATCTAAAATAGCATTTAATCCAGGGGTGAAATGCTCCCGGTTCGGACCGGATCACCCGATCTGGTAGTAATGGAGGCGGGTGGTTCAGAAAACCAGTAGCAAAAATCCCTGCCCTCCCCCCATGCCCAGCTGAGCCACGCAATCATCAGAGGCTTTTTTTCTTTTAAATGGCTCTGGCGATCCAAGCTCTGACAATCCCAGTTGAGTTGCCTGATCATCAGAGGGTTTAAAAACCCTCTGGGATCGTCAGAGCCTTTTGAAAACATTTTTTTGCAACCTCTTCGCCAAAGAGGTTGTAGAAAAAATGATTTTAAAAGTAAAAAAAAAAAATGGCCACGCCCACCCAGTCACATTACCCCACCACCACCAAGCCATGCCCACAGAACCAGTAGTAACAAATTTTAGATTTCACCACTGATTTAATCTGAACCAACTTGATGCTCATGGAAAGATTACACTCAGGACAAGAATGGACATAGTCTTGCCTCAATGATATAGTTCATTGGCAACTGCTATTTAATAAAGGATAACCAAACATATAATCAACACGACTTGGTTTGTGACATCCATAGACTTTTAGAGAAAGATATCCCATCTTTTGAACATGTTCTGCCATGAGTTCAGTCCATTTCCAGTGCTTAATCCAACAAGATGAGGAATGGGATAAGATGAGACATTTCCCCCCATTGAGAAGGCCTTGACCTCAGTTATTATATTCTTATATAGATTCTTTACTTTATTTTACTTTACTTTATCCCAATCTGGTCTGAAGTTTAAGGGTAGTGGCCCAAGTCAAGTAAATTGTCCACCTCCTCAATAGAAACAAATGAAAATTTAATCCAACAGAAACAAATTATTATGTTGGTCTATTCCACAGGTGTCAAACTCAAGGCCCGGAGGCCAGATCTGGCCCATGGCATGTTTAGACCTGGCCCATGGGGCTGCCTTAGAAAAGCAAAGGACTGGGCCCCCGAGCTCCACTTGGCAGAGGGCGGCAGGAGGCTATCGCAGTGAAAATGGAGCTCAGGAGCATGTTTTCGCTAGCAGAGTGCTCGGGCCATCATAGACGACCTCAACATGAGTGACATCAAGCTGGACATGCCTACCCTGGCCACGCCCACTCTGGCCCCTAAAGTAAAACACAACCCTGATGTGGCCCTCACTGAAATTGAGTTTGACACCCCTGATCTATTCCCTATTGTCTTCACTAGAGTTTGCAAGTTTGGGTGACTTTGGCTGAGGTAAAAAAAATTATACGTCCATCATAATTCATTACAAAGAACACAAAAATACCTAACATGAATCCAACAGGGTGCATCAAACCATGTACCACCTGGAACAGCTACCTGGCAATTTTCAGCAGTTGCTGAGATCATTTTTCTCAACTTCCAAGTTGTATAGTGGAAATATTTCAATACTCTGTAAGTCATGCTCTGTCATATTTGCTTGTGGATTGCCACCTTCATTACCAACGAATTGCAGTGGCATGCAGATATCTAGAATGCACAGAGTGTTCAGTAGGCAGGCAGTAGGTAGTAGGTGTGTGTGTGTTTGTATTATTACCAGTTGTAGGCAGTTTAACTTAATAAGTACATGTTCTCAGACAAGTTTTTTCCTAAAATGGGATGAACAAAACCCTAATTTCACAGCTGGAAGCTCTCCAAGATCACAGCCCTGAGAGAAAGACAGTAAGAAAGAAATTGGTAACAAAATCATAGCTATGATCTTCAAATGACTTCATGATATCACCATCCATTGCCTGTGATTCTTCTCCACTGTTATTTTAAATGTATTTTTTCTTCCTGAAACACAAAATACGTTTCACCATTTTCTTGACTAGTACACTTACTTGACTAGTACACATTTTAGTGCACTACTTTCCCTACCTGTTGTGTAGATGTTTCTTCTGGGACCTATGAAATTTGAAGGAGAGTCAGTATTGGTTTGAAAATGTCAAAGGCAGAGAGTGGTTATAAACAGTTGGACTGGTGAGACCTAAGTTCAAATTCTGGCTTCAAATCCTGGGTAATTTTGGTAGGTGATTTTTGGACAGTCACTTTCTTGAAGTCCAACCTATTTACAGAATAATATGATAGGAAACCCCCTTGGTCTTCTTAAAGTTTTCATGGTCTTGGTCTACCTTGTAATACATACAAGATCATATGTGGTGTATTGGTGAAGATGTTGGCTTAGACAAAATTAACCCCACTGAACAATGGGATTAATTTGATGGCTTTAATTGCTTTTTTTTGGGGGGGGGTCACCCCAGCTTCATAAAATGCTTCTTTATGGGGATACAACAAGGGGAGATTCCCTTCATCTTCCAGAGTAAAGTCAGGATCTAAATAGATTAATAAATGAATGAATAACTTCAATAGAAGCATAGAATCAGAAAGAGCCTTTAGGCCATCAAGCCAAATATCCTGCTTAAATTCAAGAGTCCAAAATTAAAGTATTAAATTAAAGCTGTCCAGACTCTGCTTATCTAATTAATAAGGGAGTTCTACCATCTCTCTGGGTAATTGGCGCTACCTTTTAGCTACTGTAACTGGAATATACCTTCCTGTATTGAAGACTATTATTCCATGTCTTAGACTACTATTATGTCTCAAATTTTATACATTTCAGGTATTTGGAATCTATAGCATATTATTGACAATCCCTTTCTGAACCTGTACATATTTGTCTGAATCTTCTTAAATACGATCCCAAAAACTGGAGCCACTTTTTGAAGTAGGTCTGATCATTAAAGAATAAAATAGCAATATTAACTTCCCTGATTTGGAAACTATACTCCTGTTAATACAATCTACAATTGCATTTGCCTAATTTTGCAACCATATCAAATTGTTGTCAGTCACAAACTGTCCCATTTTTTTCCCCTCATTATTTTAAAACTGGGTCTCCTCTGTCCTATACCTGTGATTTTTGTTACAAAAAAAAATGAAGATTTTTGCATTAATCTTTGTTAGAATTATGTTCTTTTCAGTTCATTTCTCTAACAAGATCATTTTGAATTTTATTTTTGCATTCTAGGTATCAATGATACAATCCAGTTTTGTGTCAACTGCAAATCTAATAAGTATTCCCTCCAATGCTTCCTCCAAATTATTAACAACAATATTGATGGATAGAAGTCCCAGTCCCTCCCCCAAAATTATAAGATCCTCTATTACTCTAGGACCGTGATGGCGAACCTATGGCAAGCGTGCCACAGGTGACACACATATCCAAATCAGTGGGCATGCGAGCTCAGCTCCAGCGCGCATGCATGCACCGGCCAGCTGACTTTCAAGGTTTCTGGGCCCACCCGAAGTAGGGAGACAGGCTGTTTCCTGCCTCTGGAGGGTCTTGGATGGGGGAGGCCTATTTTTTGCTGTCCCCAGCCTCCAGAGCTTCTGGTCTGGAAGTTGGCATACGGGCCATTTTCAGCCTCTGGAGGGCCATTTTTGCCTTCCCAGACTCCTAGAGAGGCTCTGGAGACTGGGGACAGCAAAAAACAGGCCTTCTGGTCCAACTGGAAGTTGGCAAATAGGCCATTTCTGGCCTCCGGTGGGATGGAAGGGCGTTTTCGCCCTTCTTAGACTCCTAGAAAGGCTCTGGAGCCAGGTGAGAGAGAAAAATGGGCCTACCGGGCCATCGCGTGCCTGGAGTGTGGGGAGCGTGAGGGGGTCATGCGTACATGCATGGGGGTGGGGTGCATAGCATTATGGGTGTGGTCACATGCACGTGTGACCCCCCCCTCCTGGCACGTGATGGCAAAAAGATTAGCCATCACTGCTCTAGGATATGTTAGGTTTACCCAGACTGATACTTGAACAAAAAGTCTTGCAGAGAGAGCTTCAGGAGCAAAGTTCATGTTAAGACACTTTTGTTACAGATAGTACAAGAACCAACTACTGCAAAACTATAAGATTCAAGCCATAGATAAAGCAGATTCAAGATTCACACCTTACAAGCTTTTCTCAAACCTGTACATTGTAATAGACATTGCTTTTTGGTAGAAGTAGTTGCCATCTCTATGATAATTTTGTGATGGCCAGTCTTATTGCAACCTCTTTTGTTTTGGATTTGCCACTCTAGACCTCAAGAAAGTAGTTAATATGGCCTCAAATATTTAAACTCCTTCAGAGTAAGTACCTGGATATTTTCTCTACTATGTTTCTATCAGTGAGTCTCAGATTTCATTCCTTCCCCCTTCATCTTGATCTTCTTCTCTGGTTGAATAAGAGTAAACCAAAATAAAAGTTGAGTAATTGAGGGTTATTTTTGGTAACATTTTAGTAATTTGCCATCTTTATTCAGTATTCTATGTGATGCATTGTCAGGCCCCCAAGAACCAAGAGCAGCACATGGAGATACTTTTAAGTAATTTTCTTTATTGTTCTTCAACTATGGACAGGATCTTGCCAGACTAAAGCAGCTATTTGCATAACTATAAATATATGGTTATATAACCCCCACTCTCCTCACCTTTCAAAAAGAGATTTAAAACATGGTTCTGCAACCTTGCATGGGGAGTCCAAAAAAGAATTCAGCTGTGGGCTTGGTTGGTTCCATAAGAACCAACCTGCTTTTGCCTTTGTCAATTATTTTTTTAACAAGGTTTAATTATTCTTGCCTTCTTAGAAAAAAAACCATTTTTTTAAAAAAAAAAATAATTCTAAAGTTTTAATTCTAACGTTTTCATTTTTATGTATTGTTTTTATATTTTGAGGTTTTATTGTACATCTCTATGAGAGAGATGGGTGCAGGGGTGGGCTTCTGGGGTTTTGCAGGGATTCAGGAAAACCTCTAGCTAAGATTTTGTGCAGTTCGGAGAACCCCCAAATCCCACTACTGTCTGGCCCCGCCCACCTCTCTCATCCCGGGAGTCCCCACGTGGCCCGTTTTGGATGCAGGTAAGTGCAGGGCATGCACGGAGGCTTGGGGAGGGCAAAAAACGGGCCTACCAGAAGTTCAGGAAGGCCAGAAATGGGCCCATTTCCGGCCTCCAGAGGGCCTCTGGAGTTTACGGAGGCCATTTTCACCCTCCTGGAGGCTCGAGGAAAGGGCAAACACACACACACACCCGCCGTGGTGCAGGAGGCCGACAAGGCCATGCTCACCATGGCCATGGCCACCCAACAACCAGGGAGAGAACCCCTTGCTAAAATTTTTGAAGCCCACCTCTGGATGGGCAGTTCAGAAATTTGAAATATAAATAAAATAAATACTCAGAAATGCCAGGGAGGATCCTCTTCCTGCCATCCAAATTTTCCAAGCTCTGTATTCTCTTTGCCTTCTGGAATGCAGCCCCTCCCTCCTGGGAATCCAGACTACATTCCACCACATGTACCCATCATATTCCTTTTATTTGGCACAAATCTAATAACCCCTTTTTGTCCTTAGCATTTTTGCCAACTTCTCCAATACATTCCCATCCATCTTGAGCTACTTTTCCCATTAGATTCTCTTGACACTGAATTCTATTTATCATTGCTCTCAATTTAAGTCTTTTTTTTTTAATAAAAAAATGCTTTGCTATAATGTACTCTGCTGAACTTCCTTTCTAAACAGAATTCCATTAAATGCTCACCATCTGTCAATGATCCTCTTACTACTACTTGCCCCCTCTGAAGTCTATTCTGCCCTGCAGCCTTTAGCTGCTTGTCTCCCAGGAATATCTGAAACTGCATTAAGAAAATCACTTCCAGATTTCAAATCCTTGCTCTACTTTGGCCAGAGTGATGGTCAGTTCCCTGACAGTTTCCTAACAGAGCGATAGTCAAATTTCCTGACAATTAGAACAATTAATCAGTGAAATGACTTGCCTCCAGAAGTTGTGAATGCCCTACACTAGAAATGGTATAGGATTTCTTGCCTGCAGAGTGGGTTGGACTAGAAGACCTCCAAGATCCCTTCCGACTCTGTTATTCTGTTAGTTCTTTTGTCCAGATTGTAGTTAACAATCCTGCTTGGGGTTCCTCTGTTGCATTCCCCATCCTATCCATGCTAGGATAGCAAACATCAGTTGCTTTCCTTTTCCGAGTGAGCCTTTGAAAGATAGATATTTTTTAAAAAAAAATAAATAGAAAAGAGTTTTATAATTCTTCCAATCACGTGAGCTAAAAGGGGAAATTTTAATTTTACCCAGTTAAACAACCAAAAACAAAGAAAACACCCTCATTTCACAGTTTCTGCGTTAAGTAGTCCTTAACTTGCAACCACAAATGGACCAGATTTTGCTAAGCAAGTGATTGTTAAGTGAATCATGCCCAATTTTACTAACATTTTTGCCATGGTTGTTAAGTGAATTGCTGCAGCCGTTAAGTGAATCATGCAATCCTTAAGCAAATCTGGCTTCCCCTCTTGACGTTGATTGTCAGAGGTAGGCTGGCTGGCTAGCTTGCAAATGGCAATCCATGATCCCAGAATGCTGCAACCATCATAAATACATACTGGTTGCAAATTTTTTTAAATTTTTTTTTTTAAATTTTATGCCCACAGGACATAATTTGTTCACAGGACCATGGGGAGGCTGTGGTGATTCTAAATATAAGAACTGTAAGTCATTGTTTTCAGTATTTTTTTCAGTATTGTCACTTCAAATGGTCACTGAGGTCAGATTGCCTGTATTGAAAATACCAAACCCAAGAAGAAAAGGGAAGCCTTTTCCCATTCCATACTAAACTCCCCTCCTCACTCAGATCATCCAAGGCCCAGCTTTTCATGGCAGACAGTCCAGCAGTCTCAAACAAAATGGTTGTTGGAAGCCGAGACTGAAGACTAGGGGGAGGGAATGCCTGCCAGAGAAAATGGCAGCCAACTGAAATGGAGGCAGTTGTGTAAGATGGAATGAAGTGCATCAGGCAGATTGAACTGCCCTGCTTACCTCAGTGAAACACTTTTTTTGATGCGAAGTAAGAAAATTCAGGTGGAGGTCACCTCCCAGGAGCCTAGGACCATGTCATCTGTTCCTGCCTTTCAAAATGGTAGGTGACTTGTCCTCATCATGGGGCAAACATAAATTTTAGAATATCCAAGAGTCTTTCCTACTGGTTAGCATCAAGGAGATGAACCTCTTATGCTGTCAGACCTGCCCCAGTTTGCTCTCGCAGGAAAGTAGGACTCGTGACTATTTAGTTGAAGCAAAGAAACTGGAAAAGATGCCTGGAGAGTGATTGGAGGGCCAGTCGCTCCGAATCTGACCGAAAACTGGTGAGGACTCATATTAAGCTCTACCTAGTGGCGATAAAAGCGGCAAAATTTAATTATTTTTCCACTCTTATCGGGTCTGCAGAGAACCGCCCAGCTGCCCTGTTTAGGATGACCCGCTCCCTTCTTCATCTGGGAGTGAGGGAAGACCCCTTGCAGGGCAGGGCTGAGGATTTTGTGCAATTCCTGCATGACAAAGTCACTCAGATTCGGGAAGGTCTGGGCTCTGATTGGGTAGATCCGGATGGGGTGACAGAAGGGGGGCTTGAGAATATTATCTGGGAGGGG
The DNA here is from genome assembly GCA_012654045.1 of Ptyas mucosa. NCBI lineage: Eukaryota > Metazoa > Chordata > Lepidosauria > Squamata > Colubridae > Ptyas > Ptyas mucosa. The sequence goes on from WNWU01000001.1 coordinate 84,733,020, forward strand.
TTGGACCTTGTGACTCCTGAGGATGTGGACAGGATTCTGGGGAGGCTTAGCGCTGCCACATGTTTATTGGATCCGTGTCCCTCCTGGTTGGTGCTGGCCTCCTGAGAGGTTACACGAGGCTGGCTCCAGGGGATTATTAACGCTTCTTTGAGTGAGGGCTACTTCCCCTCCTCTTTGAAAGAGGCAGTGGTGAGGCCTCTCCTCAAGAAGCCTTCCCAGGACCTGGCTGTATTAGTCAATTATCGCCCTGTCTCCAACCTTTGCTTTGTGGCGAAGGTTGTTGAGAGTGTGGTGGTGCAACAACTTCCCCAGTACCTGGATGAAACTGAGTATCTAGATCCGTTCCAGTCGGGCTGCAGATCCTAATACAAGCCAGTTTGGTGATCTGGTATTCTTCTGTTGTCATTTCCCCTTCCCCATTTCCCACCAAAATACACAGGTATAAATTCCCCCAATGCCTCCCCCCTCCTTTCCCCTTTGATGGCAGAAACCCAGCAAGGTGCCAGGCTGAGAATGGAAATTCTGACATATGCCTTTCTTCAACCCGTGAAGGAAACAATCAGCAGAAGGACCATCAGCAAATTTCTGGAAGGGCCATGTTAAACAGAGCTCAGACAGAGGTTGAGATAATTTAAGTACAGAATCATTATTATATGCTCTTTTCAAAGATCTGCAATATGCTTTCAGAAGGCTTCACGCACATATCTTCCTCTTAAAGAGGAAATCCAAAACAATTTTCCTCCATTGCTTGAGAAATTTGTGCAGAAGCCAATCTGTATTAGTTCTTTGCAGAGATCCAGATTCAGAGCACACGTAGCATCTGTCAAGGAAGATCTTCAAGCAGCTGTGCATGTTTCTGAGCTCACACAGCTGCCTTCTGCAGCTGTCACACAATCCCATGAAAAGACAACTTTGGCGGAAGCATGTCAGAGAGGTGCTACGTGTGCAGTCAAAATAACAGTCTACCTTTTGAACCCAGCACACCCCTAAACTGTAATTAGTTGGGGAGGAGAATGAGAAGCTGAAATGCACAGTGAATTTGATTAAGAATTGAGTGGCAGGACTTTTGCAGCTGGTCTTGGATCTGAGCTCCAGCTGTGTTTAAGCCCTTTTCATTTCCATTGAATGGATTGGACTGAAGCCATCCCTGACTGTCATTTGCATTGCAATTCGGTGGCTCAGATAAGATTAGTTTTTTGGAAGCACCTGCAGCTTCGGTTGCCAGTCTGATCATGTAGTCAGCTCACTGGACCACAGCTGATGTGACGGCTATTCCCTCAGTGGGCAGCTTGGAAATGGGAGCCACCTACGCCATATTGTGTAGCTGGCAGGATGACAAAGGGACTGATTTTCTTTCTTTCTTTTTTATCAGGACCGCGAGTGCTTCAGATACAGAGCAAAAGTATTCAATCTTGGCTGGAACATTAGAAACCTAATCATAAATGAAATGCTCTAGTGGGTTGCTGATAATTTGTGTAGATTGAGGGGGAGAAAGTTGATGCCTTGCTAAGGGAGAATCCAAGTCTGTAGTCATTCACAGACAAACTGTGACACATTTCAGGTTTTCCTATATTTTTGTTTCTGGCATTTTTTATTCAGCTTGATAATGCTGAAGTTGCTTTCAAAAATGTTCTCTCTCTCTCCCTCTCTCCCTCCCTCTCTCTCTCTCCCTCTCTCTCTCTCTCTCTCTCTCTCTCTCTCTCTCTCTCTCCCTCTCTCTCTCTCTCTCTCTCTCTCTCTCCTTACGAGGAGCAGTGATAGGGATGCCATGATTTCCTATCTTTTCCTGTGCAATCTGTTTTCCCATAGTGTAAAATCTCCCTGGCTTCCGGGCTTCCATTAAATTCCAAGAGAAGACTTCAGAAGGGGAACTCTTCCCATGGGATGTTTTTAGACCAGGGATGTCAAACTTGATTTCATTGAGGGCCACATTATGGTTGTCTGACTTTGGAGGGCCAGAGGGTGTGGCTGGGGGTGGGCATGGCTGGGGATGGTCATGGTCATGGTGGGCATGTTGAGGGCACCTGTGGTGACCAAGTGCTAAGGCAGGACTTCCCTGAGACCCTCCCTCCTTCTCATTATAATTTATTTTATTTTATTTTTATTTTCGTCAAGCATATATTTTATGACAGATACAAGTATAAACATAATTATGAATACATGAAAAGGATGCGAATAAAAGAAAACATTAGAACAGGGACTGTAGGCACTCTGGTGCACTTATACACGCCCCTTATCTCTCTCCTTCCTTCCTTCCTTCCTTCCTTCCTTCCTTCCTTCCTTCCTTCCTTCCTTCCTTTTCTTCTTTTTCCTTCCCTCTTCATTCTCCTTTCTTCTTCCTTCCCCTCTTTCCTTATTTTTCCTTCCTTGCTCTCTTCCCATCTTTTCTTCTTTTTCTTTTTCTTTTTCTTTCCTCTTTCCCTTTCTCCTTTCCTGTCCCTTCTTGCATGCTCAAATGCAAAAGGGGAAACATTTCTCCTTTTGTTTTGTGTTTAGTTTGTTTTAATAGCCCTCTGCCAGCAAAAGCGGGACCCACACCCCATTTTTGGCTGTGACGGCCTCCTGCAGCCCTCTGCCAGCAAAAATGGAGCTCCATTTTCATTGGCAAAGGCACTGCAGTCCAGATCTAAGCACCCTGCAGGGCAGCTCTAGCCCCTGGGCCTTGAGTTTGACACTCCTGTTTTAGACTATGGAATACTGGCAACCAAGGAAGCTTCAGAGGGATGGAAAGATGTATAGGAGAAGACACTACCACCATCAGCAGTAGCAGCCTTCCCAGCTCTAGCAATAAAACCAATTAAAAATGTTACCAAGAGATGTTGAAAAGGATTTCTGGAAAAGGTAGAGAAACTGAAGCTCCTTTTGCCAGAGAAGAAGACTTTAAAAGAACTGTATGACAGATTTCTAGACATTAATTTCAGGCTGTAAATCAAATCAGCAAGGAGACGTTGTGGGGCTGTTCCACCTTCTGAGCACCCTTCAGTGAGCTCCACAGCTTTGAGAACTCCATACATTGTCACATATCTTGGGAGCCCTTGTACACTGGGCAAGATGGAGTCAGTTTGTACCCAGGAGAAAACTTGTTACAGCACAAAGATCTAGAACAGTGATGGTGAACCCTTTTGACGCCAAATGCCAAAAAGGTTGCGTAGAAACATCATGTGCACCCACAATTGCACTAGTTGGGGCTACGCTCCGGAAAAGCCGAACTTCCGGGTTCTAGCGCACATGCATGCCCAACGATCAGCTGGCCAGCGCGCTTGCGCACACAGGTTTTCGGTACTGTCGCATGCGCGAATGACAGCTGATCATCACACGTGCATGCACACCAGAAACCCAGAAGACAAGCAGACAATGCCGCGTGTCCTGGGCAACATGGCTTTGTGTGCCACTTTGAGCATGCGTGCCATAGGTTCACCATCACGGATCTAGAATATACTTTCAGAGATCTAGCACCTGTTTAACATCTGTACCAAGATGCCTTTTGAACCTGGGTTGATTATCTTCCTCTCATTTATGTTTCAACACTTAAAACAACTATGTCAGCAAGTAGCAGCTCATGTTTTTATACATACACATCATCATCATCATCATCATCATCATATCCCAAACAGATGGTTATGAATGTGTGTGCCTTTTTTCAACTTGTAAGACTTTGGCACTAAACAATTGCCAAATTGCAGCAGACTGTTTAGGAAAGCACAACTGTGACTTTAAGCTAACAGCCCCTTCCCTAATGTGGGGAACTAAAAAAGGATGTTGCAGATGATTAATGTTTGTCAGTAATAGTCAAGGCAGTGAGAGGAACCCTAAGGCAAGCAACCGCTTAGTATTGTTTGCTCACAGGATAGCAGATGGGAAGTGAATGCGCTCTGCCGAGCATCCGCATTCTAATGGCTCAGTACAGACATCTTTCCATCTGCCGTCCTTCCACATGCCTCCTGAATAGTTGCAGTACAGAATCACAGGGAACATTCTCTGGGTTTTTTTCCCCATTAGAAGAAGAAGCCTTATGAGCCTTCTGACCAGTGGTTCATTTGGCACCCAACGTCATTTCTAACTGGACATTACTGCAGAGGGCACATTGACTCCATTGGGATTTGAATCCATGGGGGCGGAATGCTGAGCATCAGAGGCTGGAAAAGTTTGGGAACCTTCCAAAGTCAGGTGGCTCACAGATGGCATAGCATTGACTCAATCACAGAGCTGCCCAATGACAGCACAAAAACAGGAACTCAACCGAACAGTTGCATCCCAGACTGTATGATGAGAAGGCAGTCCATAGCTACTGAAATGAGATGGAGAAACAGTGCAGCAGTCAAATAAAATAGCATTAATATGGCAGCAATTGGACCAGCAATAGCAATGCCACTTAGACTTATATACCATTTTACAGTGCTTTACAGCCTTCTCTAAGTGATTTTATAGAGTCATCCTATTGCCCCCAACAATCTGGGTCCTCATTTTACCCACCTCGGAAGGATGGAAGGATGAGTCAACCTTGAGCCTGGTGGGATTTGAACTGCCAAATTCCAGAAAGCCAGCAATTTGGGATTCATCCAGTTCTGTCTGATTTGGGCGAACCGGTAGTGGCGACTGTGGTAGGTCCCACCCACCCACCCGCAGGTAATGCCATCCTATTTAGCCATGTTTTGGCTTCTGTGTGCATGCGCAGAAGGCATGTGTGCAAACAGAGCATGCACGGAAGGCTGAGCATGCATGGAAGGTGGCGCGTGCGAGCGAAGGCAGTACGTGCCCACAAATGCTTACATTTGCAAACCGGTAGGGAAGGTAAGTGAATCCCACCTCTGGCCAGCAGTACTGTAAGCTAACCACTGCGCCACTAACAGAAGCTGGGTTAGTAATATCACAGACACCATAAGACATGAGGACCAGCATACCTTTGTGCAGGCAGAGCCAACCAAGTTAGCGATCTAACACCACTTAGTATTAAGAATTACCTCCACCATCTTTTCGGCTAGCATGCTAACAAGTTGAGTTATCAAGAAATCCCTTAGTTCCCAATGCACTCTCTAGGGTGAGAGATAACTTCTGGCAATGAATTTGATTACCTTCCTGGTGTATGGTGTTGAGAAACAAAGAAGCCAGATGCCAAGTTAAGCCAGGGTGGATAGAGAACAGATGGAAGGAGAGATGACTGAAGGGAAACTGGAAACACATCCAAGAAAGATGATACATATTTCTATGCTTGTTGAGTTTTCTTACCCCATTTGAGTGCAGAAAATAGTGTAGAGCTATTCTGCTTATGGGATCCCAAGAACACCATCTACGATTTTCCTATGTCCAGCTGATCAGCTTTCAGTTGAAAAGCAGCTGAAAGAAGGGTGTCTCTTTCATGATTTTTCTACCCATTGTAGTATTTCTGTTGCTTAATGCAGTTAAGAAAGTTATCTTCAACAGGACCACTGAAAATAGAGAATAATGAGTTTTCCCTTTCTTCAAAGCACCCTTCCTCAAAATAGTTGTTTCCCTGTTACTGGTAGAGTAACAAAAATGACAGCAGGATCCCTGAGAGATAAGTGGGTAAAATTCCATTCAGAATATCTCTATGATTTAAAGTGATGAACATGTTTTGTGGTATAAATGGATGTGGACCTATGGTGTATATGTGTCAACTTTCAAAGCATTCAAGTTGCCATAAGCAGGAGGGAGAGAGAACTGATAGAGCTGATTGATTTCCCTAACTGAAGCTACATTCCATATATGCTTTCTTTCCGCAATCAGAAGAAGGGTGTTGGATTTCACAGCCAGCCAAAGTGGTTAATTGGAGAATGTGATTTATGACATGGCCAGGGAGGAGGGGAGAGACAGGGTCATAGGGGAACATAAATCTACATGGGATTAGTTCTAACTGCATCCGAATATTGCTGAAATGACTGTATTTCTTTTGAAGTTTGGCTCATGGCTCATGAATTAATTAGGGCATCTTTCGGAAACTTCACAACATGCACATATTGATGCCTGTGTGCTCCTCAACCTTCCACCAAAAGTATTCCTTATGACCACAAAATTTTCCTGTACAAAGGAAGAGCCATGGTGGCACAGTGGTTAGAATGCAGTATTGCTGTGCTATACCATTCAGACACACATACATTCCCCATGCATGTAAGGAGTCTTTATTAAGGCTTCTGAGCCTGAATTGGTATTCCCCAGCAATTCCCTGTGCTGGCACCAGCTCAACCCCAGTGAGTTCCACAGGCTACTCAAATGAAACCAACACTAGTTCTCAAGGCAAAAGCAAGTCCAGTCCACTAGACAAAAGCAAGTCCCCAAGGCACAGGCAAGTTCCAAGACAAAGGCAAATCCACAGGCCAAAGCCAAGACAAAGCAAGGCAAGGCAAAGGAAACAGATGAAGAGACACGATCCAAAGTTCAAGGCAGGAACACACAGCAAGAAAACAAACAAGTTGTTCCAGCATTGTCTCCATCAGTCTGCTGTGCTAAATAGCCAACTTGATGGGTGCAACTGATCAAGAAGGGGCTGCCTCTTCATAAATAATCTGCCTGACCTTCATTGCTCAGGCCTTTTTTCTGCCCTACATGTTCTCAGATCAGGTGCAGAAGCGAGTTCCTCTTCCTCATCGTTGAATGGCTGTAGCTGCATGCTTTCCCCACCTGAAGCTGTCCTGCTGCAGCTGTGCTTCAGCCAAATCACTCTCAGAGCCATTTACCAACTCCCCTCTTGACATGCCTGGAACTGGTTCATCTTCCTCTAAGCAGACATCTGGAGAGATGTCTGGTCCTTGGGAGCATCACAATTGCAAGCTAATTCTGTCAACTGCCAGCAGTTTGATTCTCACCAGCTCAAAGTTGACTCAGTCTTCCATCCTTCTGAGGTCGGTAAAGTGAGGACCCTGATTGTTGGGGGCAATATGTTACTCGGTATCAGTAGTGGGTTTCAAATCCTGCCACTACCTGTTCGCTCGTGGATGTGTGTGTGTGCTCACGGTCGTGCAGGCATGACACTTCTGCGCATGCCCAGAGACGTCTGGGAGGGTGGGTGGAGCCTCCTTCCGCCACCACTACCATTTTGCCTGATCCGGGGCAAACTGGTAGCAACCCTGCTTTGTATACCACTTAGAGAGAGCTGTAAAGCATTATGAATTGGCCTGCTGCTACCGATAACCTCCCACCGGCCAATTCGCTCTCACAGAGAGGGCCTCCTCTTGGTGCCGTCAGTCAAGCAATGTCGGCTGGCGGCCCCCAGGGGGAGAGCCTATGGAATGAGCTACCTCCTGGAATAAGACTGATCCTGGACCTTCGTACCTTCCGCAAAGCCTTGAAGACTTACTTATTCCAGCAAGCCGGCCTAGCTTAAATGGTTTTAAATTGGGATTTTGAATTTTATAGATTTGGGGTTTTAAATTGGGAGGCCGATCGATTTAATATCTTTTAATTTATCTTAATTTTTGTATTGTATGTATTTTAATTCTGGCTGTTCACCGCCCTGAGTCCCTTCTGGGAGAAGGGCGGGATACAAATTAAATAATAATAATAATAATAATAATAATAATAATAATAATAATAATTATTATTATTATTATTATTCTAAATGCTATGGCTATTGCTATTGAAGAGATTTCAACCAAGTCTGTCTTATGTTTTTAGATATATAGGACATATAGATTCATGGTTGCACCATTCCCCTCCCCCCCCCAAAAAAAAACAATCAGGAGAAAAATCTGCAAATTAATTCTGCAAAGAATGGAATATTTTGCAGCAATTATAATAACAGAAATATCACAAAAGAATATGTTTAAAAACAAATAACCAGGGAAAATTAATTCCTCCAGTGGTCATTGATGGGTAGCATTGTAGACTGTATAGTCAGAGCTACTGAAGACAGTAAACAGGATATTCAGACTAATGTGGTATGGGGGCAGGGACAGGTGGTAGACAAATCTACAAACAAGGCGATTTCCATAATTCATATGTTTACTGGACTCATCTCTCCACTCGGCACTAAAAATTCTCTCTTCTTCTTAATCTGCACAGATACGATTTGCCAGGCCAGCCATGTCAACACTTTGAAGATACTTATCTGTAGGAGCACTTATAGCTAGTCCTGTCAGGTCGCTTGTCAATGGCATCTTCAGCTCTTCAAATACTTATTTCACCTCTCTTGAGAAGATTTTAAGGCTTTGCAAAGCTTAGTAACAGTTAAGATGAGCACACTCACAATCCATTTTTTCCCAAAGAATTAACAGGAAAAGCTAAGGTGTGAATAGAAGAAGAGCCAGAGATATCTAGAATCAAGCATTCATTAATGTAAAAGAAAACTGATGAAAGATAGCAAGATAGAAGAAACCTCAATGTCAACCCTTCAAGGTAGGCCAAGCCAGGAAATAGATCTCACAAGAACTACTGAAATTCTACTTAAGTGTTGCAGGGTATGATGACAGAATCTCAAAAGCCTGATAGACTCTAATCTCCACCCATCCACCCACCCACACACTCTTATATCAAAGAGAATCAAGACAGGACAATCTTGATGTTCTTTCTGATCTCCTCCTATGTTTCACAACTGAGCTGATGTTTAGGCAGTGGTGAGATGCTACCGGTTCAGACCGGTTTGGACAAACCGGTAGCTCCAATGATCAGCTGGGAGTGAATTGGTTCACCCCGACGATCAGATGGGCCCACCCGTACTATTTTCCTACCTTTATCTCCTCAGCTGATTCGCATGACAGAGCCGACTGCCACGCAAATCAGCTGTGTTACTCCTCTGAAGAAACCCAGAAGTGAAGATTTCTTCAAACTGTGCACGTGTGCGCAGCGTGCGTCAGATCCGGGCATGCGCAAAGCATGTGATCACCGAGCCGCTTGTTAAACCGGGAGGATCCCAACACTGTGCTTAGGTAATTGTTTTTGGTTTAGAAGTATGCCCAATGAAATTGTACAGACTTGGTTTTATGATGGGCTTTATGAAAAAGGGACATTAGAAGGTTCAACAGGGACAACCTCAGGCTGTCACCACTTGTACCTATAGCAATTTGTTTTCAGGTGTGTCCCCAAGACCTGGTTTTCATCTCATCCCCAATCTATGAAGGAGAGAAGCTTAAATTGTCCTGAGCTGCACCAGTTTTAAAATGGATAGTTCATCATTATTCTGAAACATTCCCAAGGCAGTCTCAAGGTACGTAAAATCTTTTAGCCTTTGTCATCTATTACCTTGGAGGAAAGGCAAGGTGACTTGCAAGGATTGCAAAGAGAGGAAGAATAAAGATTGGCAACAGATGCAATGAATTTTGTGCCATATACTATTCTGCCAATTTAAGGATTGTGTTGAGCACAATTCACTTCAGTAACGTGGCAAGGCCTAAGGATTACTGCTATATCCAACACCGAAGTTGTGGCCTCCAGAACGTCAATACATTGTGCTGCCAAAATTTGGAGATAGAGAAGGTAATTTCTCCATTGACTGGCCTCTACTTTTCTTTATCTCCACATACCTTGGTTTTAGTGTAATTTTTCTCCCTCTATCTCAGCCGGACAGACCCTGAAAGTATCAAACTTCTAAATAAGGAGAGGAGCTTTTTCTCCAATAATGCCCTTTTGGGCAGGACAGTATAGGCAGACAACTTAGTAAATCACCAAACATCATGATGATTTTGCTGTCTTTTTACTGTTAAGAAAAGAATGGACCTGGGAATAACATAGCATCATATTTGCTAATTATGCTCATGAGGCTTTGTTGCATAAAGAGCAAAATTTCTAGGAGCAAAAGCCCAAGGGGATGCCCAAAGCATATCATTATGAGCCCTGGTGGTGCAGTGGTTAGAATGCAGTACTGCAGGCTACTTCTGCTAACTGTTGGCTTCCTGCAGTTCGGCGGTTTGATTCTCACCAGCTCAAGGTTGACTCAGCCTTCCATCCTTCCAAGGTCGGTAAAATGAGGACCCAGATTGTTGGGGGCGCTGACTCTGTAAACTGCTTAGAAAGCACCGTAAAGCAATATATAAGTCTAAGTGCTACTGCTATTATAATAATCCAGCCCACCCATCTATAGTGATAGTTTGAGAATATAGTAGTGCTTGAAGCAGAGGTGGGTTTTAACCGGCTTTACTACTGGTTCTTTTTGTGTGCGCGCTTTGCACACAATCACCTCTTCGGCCGCGTGCTTTGCGCAAGCGCGTTGCAAATCTGCCCAGCTGAGGTGCGGCAATCCATTCTGCCACATCTCTCAGCTGGGTGAAAAAAGAAGAAATATAAAGTCGGAATATCGCAGGGGCGGGCGGGAGGGCCCAGCTCCCGAAGAAAGAGAACCGGTTCGGTGATGTAATAGTGTCACCACTACCGGCTCAGCTGAACCGGGCCGAACTGGGAGCAACCCACCACTGGCTTGAAGGTAAAGCGGGATATAAATGGCCTATTTAAATTTTCCACCAAATATGAAAGGAGAACAATTCCCCTAATTTTCAAAAAGGGAAAGAGAAATTAAGCCATACTTTCCTTAAGGGAGGGAATTCCTTCGGCGAGGGCCAGCAGTGCAATTACAGGAAAGCCTACATGTTTTCTTAATATCTTCCCTGGAGATTTCAGGGGGAATAAGTAGAAAGCCAAAAGACAGCATAGATCGTTGAGGCAATGGTTGTACGATGAAAAATATAGCGTTCATAGTCAGCCTTCAGCTGCATCTTTACTAAGTAAATGCCAAAAAATGACATTCTGCTCATGGGATTTTTACTGAAATGCTCCCTCTTTGAATGACTTTCTAAAGCTTTCATGAAATTAAGTGAGGGTTGGTAGGACAAAACCTAGCAGAACATCTCTTTCCAAGGTTCATTATAAATGAAGAGATGATGTTTGACCCGTTTCTCTACCTGGCACCTTTTTCCTGTACATCTTTCCTTCCATTCATTGCGACTTCCCAGGGTCTTCAAATGCATCAAGCTCTCTGCCATTATCTTTGGCACACATCTCAGAAAGCTCATTTAAGGGAAATCACACCCTCCAGGAAGGGTGTAAATTCTGTTCATCAGACCCTTCGGGGGGAAAAAAAGAAAAAGAGTTTGAAGAAACCAGCTTGCATTATGTCGGAAAAGGGAAGGTTTAACTGTTGCCTCTTGCTGGTATGTCTTTTATTCTGACGCTCCAGCATTTGGCTAATTTCCTAAACACTACTTACTAGTTGCTACCTGCTGCTTTTCTAGAAGGAACATGACAGCATGTTAGACAATGAATGAAATGCAGTTGCTGGGGCTGAAGGAATGCAACAGGTGAATCAGAAACATAGCAAAATAATATTTTAGAAGAACAATTCTTGAGTGGTGCAAAATGTCCGGTCCTCATTCTTAGCATTTCTTGGCTTTCTACAATTGGAGCCCTCCAGACATGATTGATTTGTATTCCCACAATACCAAAACTCATGAAAATTAAAGTCCAATCCATCTAAAAAGCAATAGATTGTCCTCACATTAAAGTTATCACTTTTTAACCCATTTTATTCTCAGGTGTTACAGTTAAGAAGATAAAGAATACAGCATGATAAGAGATCAGCTGGGCATTTGGATAAGGTAAGATAACCTTTTGTTGGAAGAAATATCCATCTGGTTCAGTTCCAAGCTGGGAGAAAGGCACTGGAGACAAAATGGAGGCTGAAGGCTGATTGGAAAAAGGGCCCATTTATTGATGAAGCAGAACCACGAAGCACATGTGATTCTGGGTAGATGACCACATAGAGTTGAGAGTGTTTTTATACCTTCTCTTAGGCTTTGCACTTGAACTTCCTGTTCCTGTGCAAGAACATGTATTCTATTGACTGTTGTCAGACTCCCATGGGGCCACATACAAATCCTAGGAGTTTGTCTGCGCTAAGCTTGGTTGAAGTTTGGCTGATGCAATGAAGGGGCTTGTTGGGCAATTCCTACTGTGGCTGAGGGCTAACCATACCTTTGTTCAGACCTTGCTGCAGGGAGTAATGGATTACCCAATCTGCATTTCTAAAAGTTGGCCTCATCTTAGTATCTGCTTGGGGGCAGGGAGCTGGGGCTCTGAGTTTCTGTGTCCCTTAAGATTTTTATTTCTCTTTTAGGGGAAATATTTTATCCTGCCTTTTTTTAATATCTCTTTTTTTTTCATTCTTCTAGGAGAGGGGTGGGTGATACCTTTCTACACTTTATTGTCATTTTTTTTCTGTGGGACTGGCACATATTAAAAATGAAATTCTGTTGCCTGCTCTCAAAAGTGTACACATACATGACACACATGTAGATATGTTATAAACATACCTATGTATAAAGCTACACATTAACATATAAATATAGATAAATATTAATCACTATCCATCTTGAATACATAGTGGAAAGAGGAAGCTTGAGGAAGCTTATTCACAAGGTTGATACTGTTTGTATTGTTGATGTCGATGTTATGCTTCTGGCATCTTCAGACTATCCCAAAAGTCCAAGCCAAGTCCTGATAATATGGATTCCTTCCTTCCATGGTTGAACCTGCCACCTCAAGGACTCTTCAGCCTGAAGCAAGTGACTCAACTTCAGGAAAGATGAAGACTCAGAATTCAGTAGACTTAATGACTCATAAATGGCTGTGGTGTGGCTTGGCTGCTGGCTCCTATAAACCATTGGCTTTTTGAACCTTGCTTCTGGATTCCTCCATATCTTTTGTCTCAGTTTGTTGTGACTTTTACTGCAATGTATGATTGTTGAAGCCGGAGGTTCTCAATGTGAACTTGAAGGGGTCCCTGAGACATTTTCAGGGTGTATATGTCAGGTACAAGAAATCAGAAGTCAAGATGAGATTCAAAAATACTACATTTTTATTTTATGCTATCTATACACAAGAATCTGCACTAACAGTCCAGGCAAATTGGTGCCAGATAAAAGTCAATGGACTTCAAGAAGGGTTGGACTTAGTTCTCTTTCGAGGGCATAGGGACTCTAGACTGATGATGCATTTGACCCTGCCCTCACATTCAGCTTGATTGTCTTCTACAGTCTGTGAAGTCAAATAAATAAATATTTTAAGACTTCTCAGTTTCAAGTTCTAATGCAATACTTACCAACAGATATAGCCCATATAAACCAAAGCCCTTTGGGATCCTCAATTATTTTTAAAAGAATCCTGAGATCAAAATGTTTGAGAATCACTAGCCTAATGTATCTAAATAGGAACAGTTTCTCCTCCTTTTCCTACTGTTGTGTTCTTGTATGTGACTTAAATGTGTCTCTGCTAAGGAATTGACAGCTGGGTGATTAGTCTTAATGGGCAGGCTATAGGAGAATCAGGAAACTTAATTCTATTTTAAAATGTTTAACTGCAAGAGTATATAGTGCAGTGATCTAAAAGAAGATTCACTCCACATGAGATAGGAGGATTATAATTCTTCCCGACTCCCACCTATTTAAATCTATACCCTCTATAAAGGTGGGATTCTAAAGCAACTTTTATGCTTTCTCCATCTTTTGCATTGTGATCCCAGTTTATATTATAATATAATTATTATAATTATTATAATATAGTAATTATAATTATTACAATATAATAATTAGTTATTTTGATTACTGAATTTGTTAAGGACAGCACATGTGAATGCATTACTAAATTAGAAATAAAATGGATTGATAAAAAGCAGCAGCATCCATCCCATTTCTACAATTCTGATATATTTATTTGTAATATTTTTAGATGTTCTTTATTGTGGTGATGCACTGGTTAGAATGCAGTATTGCAGGCTACTTCTGCTGACTGCCAGCTGCCAGCAGTTTAGCAGTTCGAGTCTCACTGGCTTAAAGTTGACTCAGCCTTCCATTCTTCCAAGGTCAGTAAAATGAGGACACGAATTGTTGGGGGCAATATGTTGACTCTGTAAACCACTTAGAGTAGGCTGTAAACAGGGGTGAAATGCTACTGGTTGCTCCGGTTCGGGCAAACCGGTAGTGATATAAGCTACCGGTTTGGGCGAACAGGTAGTTAAAAAAAACCTAAACGGCGCAGCACACGGTAAGATAAGTAGAACAGCGAGGGGGGGATCAGCTGTGCCACACGATTTAGTTTTGCTAGAAAGCAGGATTTCCTGCTTTCTAGCAAAGCTAAACCACGTGGCACAGCTGATCATCAGAAATACCGGTTCAGAGGAACCGGTAGCTTTTTTTAACTACCGGTTCGCCTGAACTGGTAGTTAGCTACCAGTTCAGTTGAACCGGTAGTTTAAAAAACTACCGATTCAGTCAAACCTGTAGTTAAAAAGAGCTACCGGTTCCTCTGAACCGGTATTTCCGATGATCAGCTGTGCCGCGCAGTTTAGCTTTGCTAAACTGCAAAGCAGGAAATCCTGCTTTCTAGCAAAAGCAGGAAATCCTGCTTTCTAGCAAAAGCAGGAAATCCTGCTTTCTAGCAAAACTAAATCGCGCGACACAGCTGTTTCCCCCCCTCACTGTTCTACTTACCTTGCCAAGCCTCCTTTTGGTACATACTGTGCATGCATCTGATCTGCTCAGCATGTGTTTGGTGTGCACTGTGCATATACATGCAGTATGCGTTTGGTGCACACTGTGCATGCATGTGCACAGCATGCCTGCGCAGCCAGTGAACTGGTTAAAAACTGGTTCAGATTTCACCACTGGCTGTAAAGCATTGTGAAGCAGTATTTAAGCACAATGCTATTGCTATTGTAATAGCTATCTTCAGGAAGTGGTACCTTCAGAGAGGCTGGCCTGGTTCACCACAATCTTGTTCTCTGCACTACAACTCTAATTTTGGCCAGAGACTGTTATGAGTAAAATACCCAACCTATTATGTGTATATGTAAGGGTTAAATGTATTTATCATTGTGCCCCTCCCAAGCTCCTCCTTACCTTTCCTTAACTCCTCCTCTTGTATATATAAACCGATGTCCCCCCTATTTCGTGTGCTTGTTGTGATACCCTATGGAAAAGAAACAATAAAGGATTCTGATTAGTTTTATACTGAGTCTCTGGTCTTTTGGGCCTAAGGAATAAAAGAAACAGATTGGTAGCAGAGGATGGTTGGGAAGATCCAACCATCTTAATAAAAATGCAAGACAGCATAAACATAAGAAAAAGACCTACCACAAGGTCATCAAAAAAAATGGCAGCTCAAATAACTCCCGCCAAAAATGCGGGCAAAAATGAGCAATTCCCCAAAAAAGAAAATACACCAAAACTAAAAGACGACCATCTGATCCTAGAAATAAGGAAAGAAGAAAAAAGAGATTTAATAGAACTGATAAAATCAACGCCGGATGATCCAACTCTGCTCGCGAAACTACACAGCGTAATGAAAGACCATGGAGCAGCAGCAGAAAGAAAAGGAATAGAGAAACACCAACAAAATGAAGATAATCCGGTAAGAAACTACCAACCTGAACACCCGACAGAAAATAACACAGATGAACTTTTCGCGCCTTTTAGAAGGCAGCCATCTTGCCTGACCAGCCCACCAAACATGGCCGACCAACTGTCCATCAAGGTCCTGGGTTCAAATCCCGACACGCAAAACGGGGCCCGCGAAAAAGAAAAACACCAAAAATTAAATTTTAAAGAAAAACAAACATGGCAAAAGTCAAAGGGACGACCCACTGAAACCGAAGTAGAAGATGCCATGCAAGTGCTCGAGGCTGCATTTGGGGGTAAATTAACTATATCTAAAACGGAACAAGACGACCCTGAAGCCACCACTAACCTCACGATTTCAAAAATCCAAAAAAGACTATGCTACCTCGAAAACCCATCCATAACTAGCAAAGGAAAACACTCAACCCCCAGCCACGAGCATTCCCATGAGGAATCCGACTCATCCCCAGAGAGGAGCCCAGACCGCGAACCGACCAAACGACGCCAAAACTTCGAGAGGAAAATCTATACTTACCAAAGCGACAGATGCATCCCATCGACCCGAACTGCTTCCAGATCGACCATCGACTATTGGGGGCCATCCGGAGCTGGCACTGAGAAACACCAGGCAGATTGGGGCCTTCCATCAGCAGCAACGAACCCAAGCTCCTTCCTCTACAGCAACAAAAGAAAAATGAGTTGTGAGCATGTGCAGAACCCTCCAGCAACCAGAAAAGAGGAAACCCTAGAAGCAAGAAAGTACAGATCCACAGGAAACATAGAGACAAGTCAATGCAGATACATCTCAAGCGTACCTTTACCTTATTGTGAGTACATTCATGATCTGAACCATGGACAGCAACAAACCTTAGGTAATTATACACACCACATAAATACATTTACAGCTGATGTAATTAAATTAAAATTAGATGGGTCTAATTTGCAGGAATGGGGGCAACAATTAGAGATTATGTACCTAAAAGAAAATATGTTATTCTTTATAAATAACCCACCCTGCAAACCATGGACACGTGACCTGGACTGCCTTCATCACAAAGCATTTTATATTCTGATTGCCACTATATCTCCAAGTATTTTTCCCAGCATTGAAAACAATTTGACTGTGTCAGAGATTTTTCAGAAATTGTTCAATTTATTTCAAAGAAATAATGCAGCATCTACTATTAGAAAATCTAGAGAATTTTATGCAGCAAGATTGAAGAGTGGGATATCAATGAGTGAGCATATTCTAAATTTGAATGCAGCCAGGACTGAGCTCACACAAAGGGGGGAGGTTATATCAGAAAGCAGCTTTAAAAGCATAATAATTAATTCACTTGATTCCAGCTGGGACAATTATATTACAATATTGGATAGCATGAATATAGAACAGCTCACGTTAGAAGACATAACTAGTAGGCTTATAGCAGAAGACAAAACCAGAAAGGAGAGATCAATAGGTCTTAGAGATGATAGAATCAGAAGAAGGACAGAGTCACAAAGCAGGGATAGGAACACAAATGGATGCCACATCTGTGGGTCATACAACCACTACAAAAGGGATTGCCCAAAGAACCCAGAATATAGGAACCAATACAATACAAAAGAAAGGCAAGATAGAAGGGTCAATTTTTCTAGTAGGCAGTCACCTGACTACAGAGACAAACGTAGTGGATCACCTAAAATAAAGGGTAGATTTAGATATAGAGATGATTCTAAAGAAAACAGGCACGGTTACCTCTATGGATTGAAAAAGGACAATCCAGAAACTTTAATCACTCACGCTAGTTGGCTCATCGATTCGGGGGCCACTAGCCACACAACTAATCACAAAGAAATATTAGAAAAATTCACCCCAAAGAACTATTACATTAGAGTGGCCAATCAAGAAAGGGTTTTGGTAAGTGGAATAGGCTGTGTGAACATAGAAGGAATTGGAAAAATAGAGGGGGTACTTTACATACCAGATATCCCACAGAATATACTAGCCATAGTAAAACTAACCAAGGAACATGATGTTACAATCACTTTCAGTAACGGAAAAGCATATATGTACAAAGAAAATAAGCCTGTAGATGGAATATTTGTTAAAGAAGGGCTTATTTATCTACAACCAGTTAAAAGCAATGAAATTAAGATTTTGGCCAAAACTAAGAATGTGGGATTTAATACTGATAATCTGGAGATCATTGAAAATGTATCTGATAAAACAAACTGTAATAATTCTATTGTGACTGACAAAATTACAAATGGGAAAATGATGCACGATAATTGTGCACACTTGCTGCACAGAAAATTGGGTCATGCCAGTTTCCAAACTGTACAAAAAATGTTAGAATGTTCAGAGGATGTTAAAGTAAAAAATTGTGACAATTATTTAGATTGTTCAGTCTGTAAATCTGCCAAAATTAGATGTAAGCCAAAACCAAAGAAAGCCACACGCACAACCCAATCCATATTTCAATTAATACATATGGATCTCGTCGGCCCACTCAAACCCTCACTCAAATATAAGAAAAAATACTTTCTCACCATTGTTGATGATTTTAGCAGATACGGTTATGTTTACACATTAAACCACAAATACGAAACATTCAAAAAGGTAAAAGAATTTTACAAAAGGATAGAAACTCAACATGGCATAAAAATTAAGCAAATTATGACTGACAGAGGTTCGGAATTTTTATCAAAAGAATTTTGCAATTGGATCAATGATCAGGGTATACTACACTTCAAATCCTGCCCTTTTTCGCCATTCCAGAATGGAATCGCGGAGAGGAAAAATGGTTTACTACAAACCATGGTTAGATGTGTCCTGGAGGATGCTGGTTTAGGTCACTCTTTCTGGGCAGAAGCCCTCACATATTCAAACTACACCATAAATCGACTTTGGTCAAGCACAATAGAAAAATCCCCATATGAAATTATGTACAATAGAAAACCAAAGATAGGTCACCTTCATATTTTCGGGGTAACTGCGGATGTATATATTCCAAGACAATTAAGGCGAAAAGGGGAAAAGATATCAAAAAGACTCAAATTTATGGGATACGAAACCGGTACTAAGGGTTATAGATTCATAGACCATAACAATAATTTCATTATCTCCAGAACAGCAAATTTCCATGAACACAGTAATTGGTCAAGGATACATCTCAACGACTTATGTTTAACACAAACAAATACCAACACAGAGCCAAAGGAACATAAACAATCAATTGCAACCCCTAGTCTTGTTAAAAAAATCAAACCAGATCACACGAGAATATCCAAAAAGGGATGGAAAGAAGGCCACCCTGAAATACATGTAGACTCACTATCTCATAAGGAGGCTAGATACATGCATACGGACGAAACACCTCCAAGTAGATCAGTTAGGTCAACCAGATGCAACAAACCAAAAAAATTACAGGACTACATATTATCTATAGATACAACAAGAGTAACCCCAAAAAACTACGAAGACATCTTTAGATTACCCATAGAAGAAAGGTCAAAATGGGAAGAAGCCATAAAAAAGGAAATGGATAGCTTAAAGGAGTTAAAGGTCTACACACCTGTTGACTCACCTCCAGAAAAATCCCCCATAGGAACAAAGTGGGTGTTTAAGATAAAAGAACTAGAGGATAATAAATTATTATATAAGGCCAGACTAGTTGCCCAAGGGTTTGCCCAAAGGTTTCCCGATGATTATGAAGACACATATTCCCCTACTGTTCGGTCCGAGAGCGTCAAAACCGCTTTCGTTCTAGCATCTATTTTGAATTTGGATGCACACCAATTCGATGTACAAACCGCATATTTACATGCTGATTTAGATAAACAAATATACGTAAAGGCCCCACCTAATAATATTTCTCAAACTGAAAAATTCTGGTTACTAAACAAGAGCTTATATGGTCTGAGGCAATCAGGCAAACGCTGGTATGACTGCCTATCAGAAATCCTCACAAGAATGGGGTTCAAGGCAACATCAGCCGACTTATGTTTCTTTGTTAAAATCACCAGCACCTCCACAGAATATGTGCTCGTCTATGTTGACGACATTTTATATTTTGGTAAACAAAGGGCAAAATGTGATGAGTTCGCAAAAGAATTAAGTAAACACTTTAATTTGAAAATATTAGGAAAAGTAAATAAATATTTGGGCGTGCAAATAGAAAAAACATCCAAAGGCTTCAAATTATCCCAAAAAGAAAAAATTATAGAATTAATAAAAAAATGCAACATGTGTGAATCTAAACCATCAGATACCCCCATGTCCACTGATTTTATTAAAAATATGAATGAAGTATATGAGCCTTTTACAGACAATACATTATATAGATCCATTATCGGGTCATTGTTATATATATCAAATTGGACTCGACCCGACATCACCTTAGCCGTTAATCTCTTATCAAGAAATGTAAGCAAACCAAATTTATACCACTGGGAAGGTATAAAAAGAATATTAAGGTATTTAAAATCAACTGTTGACTTCTGTCTGTACCTAGAACCATCTTTATCACAAAAACCCATATTGTCTTGTTTTGCTGATGCTGACTGGGCTGGTGATTCTAAGAGTCGCAAAAGTACATCAGGCTATGTTTTTGCTGTGAATGATTGTCCAATCTACTGGTTCACCGGAAAACAAAACCTAGTGGCAACTTCAACGGCTGAGGCCGAATATATCTGTTTATCGAAAGCTACAAACAGTTTAATCTGGTTTGACGATTTATTGACCGAGATATGGACAGAACCCAGCTACCCAATACACATCAACGAAGACAACCAGGCAGCCATAGACATTTCAGGAGCTGAAGCAGTGGGTAAAAGATCCCGTCATATCGACATCAAATTTAAACATGTGAGACAACTATCAAATATAGGTTTTATAAAATTAGTTCATTGTGATACCTCCGAACAAACTGCTGATGTGCTAACCAAACCACTACCTACAAAACAACATATGTACTTGTCATCCAAATTATGTGTAAAAATTTGATATTGATATTCATTATATTCTATTATTGGGTATTTTAGAGGGGGATCTGTTATGAGTAAAATACCCAACCTATTATGTGTATATGTAAGGGTTAAATGTATTTATCATTGTGCCCCTCCCAAGCTCCTCCTTACCTTTCCTTAACTCCTCCTCTTGTATATATAAACCGATGTCCCCCCTATTTCGTGTGCTTGTTGTGATACCCTATGGAAAAGAAACAATAAAGGATTCTGATTAGTTTTATACTGAGTCTCTGGTCTTTTGGGCCTAAGGAATAAAAGAAACAGAGACAGTCTTGCTAAGTTACATACTTGCAAATATATAACCCCACCTCCAATCAAGTATCTTTATGCTTGTCTTGTGAAACTGTCAATTTGCCAAGAAATAAATTCTAATATCTGAAATGGGGAACTCTTTTGTGATAATTTCGGATGAATCTAATCTCAGTTTCTGTGACTCTTCTTGGAAAATCTATATCAGAAATTCTTTTAAAACAGAGTAATTAGAAAGTTGCTGTGTAAGTACAATCCTGGAAGAGTTGAGTTTATAATCATCTTAGATCTCAGGGGAAGTTCCTTTTCTCTTATGACATATTTATATTCCATAAACTAAGTTAAAACTGTGTCCCAACACGAGTGGCAGAATCTGGATTTTTCTCCTAAAGAGACTTTAATACACTCTTTCTTTCTCACATAAACACACATACCATATCAGTTGGGTTCTTCTCAGATTCATATTTTTTGAAGCTCATAACATTTGAAAATTTTTGTCTGGTGCAGATGTTGCAGTAAACATCATGTGTTTGCATGCCTACTTCTCATGCATACAAGAGCTTCTGGGCAGAGAGGCATAATAACAGTAATAGCAATATTCATTTTTATTCACAATTTTGGTTAAGAGACCAAGACTTTGAAAGTGGTTTTCCCTGCTATTTTGTACATTATTTCCACTAATATATAGATGTATTTAGATACATTGTAGACAGCGGTGGGATTCTAACAGTTTGGACCAGTTCGGGCGACCCGGTAGCTCCGATGATCAGCTGGGAGTGAACTGGTTCACTCCGATGATCAGGTGGGACCGCCTCTCTGCCCCTGTGCTTTACTGACCTATTGTTGTGACCCAGGCCCACATAGTTAATATTAATGCAAAACAGTTCAAAAAAACTAAACAGATTTTATTAAAACAGCTGAGAATTAACTCATTCTCAGCATATTCCAAATTAAATGAAAGCAAAGTCCTCAAAACACCACTCTTCAGTTATCTCTGACCTTGGGATAATTAAGCAAACTGCCAAAAGTTTTTCTTGGCAACAGTTCAGGAACAGAAGATGCTGACAAGAAAGAAATACATCCAAACACGAAGCAAATCTGTCAACGGATGTTTTCTGGCAAAAAGGCCAAGAGCCGTTGCTGGTCTTTTAAGTCTTATTGGGGGGGGGGCAATAATCTCTCCCTACTCCCAAGTCGTCCTCTCTGCTTTAGCTGCTCCTACCTTCTGGCAGCTCTTCTCATACGTGCACTAGGAACAGGCTCCTCCTGTTCCTCTGCCTCTCTACTGTCAGCCTCTGGAGGCTCCAAAGTCCACGCATCACTCCCCGATGGCCCTGGCCCCATCTCTGCCTCCGATGCAGAGCCCTCATCCGGGCCTTCCCCAGCCTCCAGGACTGCCCCTGTTCTTCCTCAGCCTGATCGCTGTCTGACTCCACTGCTAGCTCTGAACAGAAGACGCTGACAGGTGTGCTGGCGGACCACAACACCTATCTCTTCTAAGCTGATTTGCACAGCAGAGCGGATTGCCACACCTCAACTGTGTTACTCCCCAGCAGTAACGCAGAAGGTAAGTTTTTTTAAAACTGTGACTACACACGCGTGCAAAACGCACAATCACTGAACCGGTTGTTAAACCAGCAAGATCCCACCACTGATTGTAGATAGTTATCAGAATTTTTCTTATATGATAGCCTGTTTCCTGCAAAATAAGACATCCCCTGATAATAAGTCCAATCGAGCTTTTGAGCACATGGTAATAAGGCTGAACGCTTATTTCAGGGTTCAAATAAATCTAAGACAGGGTCTTATTTTTGGGGAAACACAGTATATATGTGAGCATATGCACCAATACATGTTTGTGTTTGTGTATAGGCAAAGATGCAACAGGTTTGGGGAAGGATCAGGGGTGAAATGCTCCCAGTTCAGACCGGATCACCTGATCTAGTAGTGATGGAGGCGGGTGGTTCGGAGAACCGGTAGCAAAAATCCCTGCCCCTCCCCCCCATGCCCAGCTGAGCCACACAATCATCAGAGACTTTTTTTTTACTTTTAAAATCATTTTTTCTACAACCTCTTCGGCAAAAAAAATGCTTTTAAAAGTAAAAAAATAGGCCTCTGATGATCGCACGGCTCAGCTGAGATCGTCAAAGGCTTTTAAAAGCATTTTTTCTACATTTTTCTACATTTTTCTACAACCTCTTCAGAGCCTTTTGAAAGCATTTTTTTTACCACCTCTTCGCCGAAGAGGTTGTAGAAAAAATGGTTTTAAAAGTTAAAAAAAAAAAAGTTGGCCATGCCCACCCAGTCACATTACCCCAACCCTCACCAAGCCACGCCCACAGAACCGGTAGTAACAAATTTTAGATTTCACCACTGGGAAGGCTACATTTCAAAGGTTACTTGAATTGCTTCCTTTCTATTACAAGAGCTAATCCATCTACTTTGGGTCCATTACAGAAAGGCTTAAGTTGCCCTTTTGTAACAAAAAGGAAAAACTTTTCTGACAGAACAATTAATCAATGGAATAGACTGCCTTCCAGAGTTGGAGTTGCTCCATCACTGGAGATTGGATTGGGCACTCCAATTGGACAAGATTGGATAACCATTTGATCAGGCTAGTATACGTCCTCCTGTCTTGAGCAGGAGGTTGGGCTAGATGACCTCTGAGTTCCCTTCCAATCCTATAATTCTATGTTCTAAAAGGTCTGTCTCCTGCAGCAGATGTGAACAGGAGCACAACAATAGAGTTGGGGAGAACAATAGAAGCATGTTATAAGCCAACCATGGTACGCACGGCAGAGGTAATTAAATTAAGGCAGTTATTAAACTTTGGCAAAACTAAGTGTGCAATAATCTCCTGTAAAAGCTACTAATTATGAAGCATTTATTTAGCAGCATTGTTCACTGTGATGGAATTAAGGGGCTAACTTTGCTCCCATTAACCAGCTTTTCATTCGCTTTATAATTATTTTCTATTCTTATAAGGTTCGTTTAACGATGCCTGGTGCCCAGGAGAGGCTGAAAAGAAAAGATTAACAATGGAAGTAGATATCTACTCAGAAGTCTGTCCAATTGAGCTAATTTGGATTTACCCTCAGGTAAGTGCACATGAGGTTGCAGCTTCATTTCAGGAGGGGAAGGAGGAAAAGAAACACTTAATGGGTGTTCTCCCACCAGTCCCAAAAGCGTACATCTCTTGTCAGAAAGATTACATGTTCCCAATAGCAATTCTTATGCAGCCTTGAATTCACAGGAAGTAATGGGTGGAAGCTTGTTAAAAAGAGATTCTATCTAGAAGTAAGCTGATTTTTTTTTTCTGACAGTGAGAACAATTAATCACAGCAATAGCTTGTCTCCCGAACTTGTGGGTGCTCCATCACTGAAGGTTTTCAAAAATAGACTGGACAACCATTTGAGTAGGATGGTATAAGGCAGTGGTCCTCAACCTTCCTAATGCCGCGACCCTTTAATACAGTTCCTCATGTTGTAGTGACCCCCAACCAGGGGTGGGTTCTAAATTTTTTTACTACCGGTTCTGTGGATGTGGCTTGTTTTGTGGGCTTGGAGGTCATGTGACTGGATGGGCGTGGCTAGCTGGTCATGTGTCCGGGTGGCCATGGCTATGTGTATAGGGACTACTCAGATGGCTGAAAACTGTCATTTCTGACAGGTCCTCGCACTTTTGACTGGTCCTCACACTTATGACCATCCTCACATTTATGCCCGTGCAGCATTCTTAACAACCATGTCACTCATTTCACAACTGCTTCTCTTCACCATGGTGATAAGATAGGGCAAAAAACGTAAAATGTGAGGACAATCGTAAATTCGAGGACTGGTCAAAAGTGCAAGGACCAGTCAAAAATAACTTTTTCAGCCCTCTGAGTAGTCCATGTGCACATAAGGACTACCCACAGGGCTGAAAAAAGTCATTTCTAACAGGTCCTCGCACTTTTGACTGATCTTCGCACTTATGACTGGTCATCATTTATGCCCATTGTAGCATTCTTAACAACCATGTCACTCATTTCACAACTGCTTCTCTTCACCATGGTGCAAGATAGGGCAAAAAATATAAAATGTGAGGACAGTCGTAAGTTGGAGGACTGGTCAAAAGTGCAAGGACCAGTCAAAAATAACTTTTTCAGCCCTCTGAGTAGTCCATATGCATAAAAGGATACAGCAATAGAGAGGGATGAAGGAAGGGAAGGGAAATTAGAATAGGAGTGAGGGTAAGAGAGGGAGGAAGAGAGGAGGAGAAGGAGAAAGGAAGAGGAAGTAGGGAGGAGAAGAAGGGAGGAAGAGAAAGTAAGAAGGAAAGAAAAGAGAGAGGTGGTAGGTTTGAGGAGAAAGATTGCTGTACAATAAAAAAGATGAAAGGGAAGAAAACCAACCCCCCAAAAATATAAAGATATTAAGATAAAGAATGAATTGTTGAACTTTAAAGAATAAAAGAGAACAAATATGAATAAATAGCAATAATTAGAAACACACATACAAACATACAATGCATTTTCTTTGAACAGAGTATTTGGCCGGTTCACAAATTTAAACAGTGTTTAGTCATTTAAATTAAATTTACAATTTCTATATTTCCTTTTTGCCATATTTATTCCTCATCTATTTTTTTAAAAAACCAATATTACCCTTCATCCTCATCTCTAATCTTAATCAAATTCAATTT
>WNWU01000001.1:84769446-84788887 GCA_012654045.1 Ptyas mucosa
AAAAGGACTACCCAGAGGGCTGAAAAAAGTGATTTCTGACAGGTCCTTGCACTTTTGACCAGTCTTTTTTTATTTTGAAATTTACCAGTAGCCACTGCATTTCCCACCCCCGGCTTATACTCGAGTCAATAAGTTTTCCCAGTTTTTTGTGGTAAAATTGGGGGCCTCGGCTTATATTCGGGTTGGCTTATACTCGAGTATATACAGTAATTATATTTACCAATAATAATAAACCAAATAATTTCCCCCATATATTCCTTCAAACCACAACTTAACCATTTCTGCTTTCAACACAAGATACAATTAATAGTATCTCAATTATTACAATTCCCTAGTTAAATAGAGCTTTTTTTCTTTTGTGTTTTAAAATCTTGAACCTCCTCTTTTGCCTTAAATTTCCCATTGTTTGCAGTTTTGCCCCTACCTTTTTTTGGTGAGGAAAAAGAAAAAGAAATCTCTCTCTGCCTCATTTTGTCACGTTGCAGCAAAGAACCTGCTTTACTTTCAGTTTCGCTTTTTCAGCATAGCTAGTGGGGGAAAAAATCTGCTCCAGCAATTTATCTCTTTGCAGCTAGCTAGCAACAGACCCCTCTGCAAAACAGCTGAGAGCAAATCAGCTGAGAGTCAGGAGGCTGATCAAATCAACTTATGGTAATTAACCTATTCTGAAGCTGAAAGGGGCTGTTTTTTCTATTTTTGCAGGCACCGGTCTACTCATTTGTTTTCTTTTAACACTGATCAGCTGTAGGGCGGCCCTTTGAAGCCCCGAAGCAAGAATTTAAACAGGTTTTTTCCCTCTAGCCATCAGCTAGGACTCAGGAGGCAGCAATAGATTGAGAGTGGGTGGGCTAAGCGACCAGCCATCGGTCATCCAACAGAGGCAGGGGGTTAGGGTGAGTGAAGGGTGGGGGGTGAGAGAGGGCTTTGGCGACCCCTGTGAAATGGCCGTTTGACCCCCAAAGGGGTTGCGACCCCCAGGTTGAGAACCGCTGGTATAAGGCTCCTGCCTTGATCATGGGATTGAACTAGAATAGTCGGAGGTCCCTTTCAGCCAAATGATTCTATGTTCTGTGTCTATGTTCATCATATGATGTTGAACTCCTTCTTGTTTTCTGCATCTCATCTATAAAATAGGAAGTTTAGCAGCTAATCCACAGAGATTTTGAAGACGAAACTTCAGTAAATTTCTTCCATTAATATAGCTTTCTTATTAAATGCATCTTAGTCATTTACACAGAGTAGAGTTCTGATAAGAAACATTGGCTTGCCTTGCCAACTCATATCATTCATATTTACATGCCAAAAAAGCATTGATAGAAAACCTAAAACTGGGAAAATTTCTCTAGTCCATGCCAAGACTCCATAAGTAAAGAAGTCCTTACGTAAATCCTAGAACCCAATGGTTGTACTGATGTCTTGTAAAGTTGAAAGAGTACAGGAAGGGTGGTTAAAGAAATCTTCTTGTGGAAGACCTTTGGCGAGACTCACTTTTTGGTAAGTCAGTCTAGATCAGTGATGGCTAACCTTTTTGCTGTCGCGTGCCAAAAGTGGGGGAAGAGTGGGGGGTCGCGGGTGCGGGTGCCCACATCCATAATTCAATGTGCCCTGCCCTCCCGCACATGCGCACGTGACCCCCCCCTTCTCCCTGCTTTTGGCACGTGATGGCACAGTGGCCCCAGTAGGCCCGTTTTTCCCCCTCCCCAGGCTCCAGAGGCTTTCTAGGAGCTTGAGGAGGGCAAAAACAGCCTTCCCCATCCCCCAAGAGGCCTTCCGGAGAAACAGCCAGTTTCCCGACTTCTAGTGGGACCGGAAGGCCTGAAAATCAGTTGGCCAGTGCGTGCATGCGCGCTGGAGCTGAGCTAGGGCAACACTCGCATGCCCACCAATATGGCTCCGCGTGCCACCTGTGGCACCCGTGCCATAGGTTCGCCATCATGGGTCTAGATACTCTAGTCTGACATTTTGGTGAGTCAGTCTAGATACTCTAGACTGACTCAGAATAA
This sequence comes from Ptyas mucosa, assembly GCA_012654045.1. Taxonomy (NCBI): domain Eukaryota; kingdom Metazoa; phylum Chordata; class Lepidosauria; order Squamata; family Colubridae; genus Ptyas; species Ptyas mucosa. The sequence goes on from WNWU01000001.1 coordinate 84,771,450, forward strand.
ACAGAGTTAGTTCACTGACATAAGAACTTGGCAAATCTTGGTTGATTCAGAAGCACAGTCCATGCAGTAGATTTCAAGGACTGACCTGCAGAACAGATTGTTGCATTTTTTTTCTTAATAATTGTCATTCAGCAGAAGACTTTCATTTTGACTTTTTTTAAAAAAACGCAGAGATGAGTTTTTACATTTATTTTTAGTGAAATTTGAAAAGATGAGGTCAGATGGATGGATTGACCAATAGATGATAAATGGATAGATAGGTGATAGATAGATAGATAAACTTTCAAAATGGAGGAAGGATTATTTTATTAATATGCAAGTAGTAAGAACATATTGATATGGACCTAGCTCAGTTTTATATTGTTGACTATAGAACTACTGCAATTCCTTCTTCTAATATACTCTTTAATCTACAGCAGATAGAAACAAACTCTTCTATTTTCTCATTTCTCTAACAATAGTTCAAATATCAACAAAGTATACCATTTTTTATTCCACTCTTCAATATCTTGAATTTTCCTTCCTTCCCACCAGTGGTGGGATTAAAAAAAAAAATTACTACCGGTTCTGTGGGTATGGCTTGGTGGGCGTGGCATGGTTTGGTGGGCATGGCAGGGGAAGGATACTGTAAAATCTCCATTCCCACCCCACTCCAGGGTAAGGTTACTGCAAAATCCCCATTTCCTCCCAATCAGCTGGGCCTCGGGAGGCAGAGAATAGATGGGGGCAAGGCCAGTCAGAGGTGGTATTTACCAGTTCTCCGAACTACTCAAAATTTCCGCTACCGGTTCTCCAGAACCTGCTGAATACCACCTCTGATTTCCACCCACATAGGATAATTCTTTTCACTAATCCCCAGACTTAGTAGGGCCAGAATTTTTCATAAGAAATGAAATTCCATATTTTTGAATTTTATATCAACTATATTTTCCTCCAAAGTTGTATTTACATATGATGACTTCTAAGGAAAACAACAACAACAACCCTAAAGCAACATGACCAAATCACGAGTCAAACTTTGTCCCTATAAGAAGTTAAAGGAGAGGAACAGGGGATTCTGATCACAGTCCTCTGGGTTTTGCAATACCTTGTAACTGAATTTAGGATGATCTTTTCACTGCTTTTAGAAAACAGTTATGTTTATAAAAATAATTATTACCTTGCTTTTCCAAGGTACCTTTGAATTAAAGCAGTGTATCCCAACCTTGACAGTTTTTAGATGTTGACTCCAACTCCCAAAATTCTCCAACCAGCAGGAAATCAGTCTTCTGAAAGCTGCCAAGTTTCAGAAACATTGGCTAAAGGGACAGGGTTAGTTTTATATCAGTTTGGAGGGCAGATTATATATATATATATATATATATATATATATATATATATATATAATCTTCTTGGACTACATTGTCAAGTGGCATAAAGTTTATTGTGAGTTACAGTGCAGTAGTACCATAGTCCAGTTATGGGAGGTGAAATTTACTTATAGATGTACAACTAAAGGAACGAAGAAACAGTCTGATGAGCGGAATGTATTTTTAGAGCTTAGCTATGAAAAGGTCAACAGGCAATGAGAATAGGCCATCACGGGTCAATCATCTCTCTCATGATTTGTAGCCTCTGTGACATTCTGTCAGGTCCACCATCTTCAGCTGGGCACCTGGTTGGCATTCTGCCATCAATCGAGGAAGGGAGTGGGGAACTAATGGGCAATAAAACTGTATATCTTTATGAAGGGAAATTGGGAGGGGGGCAGTGGTGGGTTCCTCCCGGTTTCACCCGGTTCTGCCAAGCCAGTAGCGGTGACGATATGATGTCACCAAACCGGTTCTGGCCCCCCTGCATTATTCTTACCTTTTATTTGGCCCCACCCCCAATCTATTGCTGCCTCCTGAGTCCCAGTTCATCGTCTAGAGGAGAAAAAACTGTTTAAACTCTTGCCACGGGGCTTCAAAGGGCCGCCCTACAGCTGATCAATGTTAAAAGAAAACAAATGAGTAGACCAATGCCTGTAAAAATAAATGAGTAGACCAGTGCCTCCAAAAACAAATGAGTAGACCAGTACAGCTCTGCAAGCAGTTAAAAGCCTGGTAGACCAGTACCTCTGCTAAATCCTAAAGAGTTGTCACATGACCATCAAACCACAACCACAAAATAAGCCACGCCCACAGGACCAGTAGTAAAAAAATTTAGAACCCACCTCTGGAGAGGGGGTTGATAACTGAGGAAGAACAGAGTGTTTTGGAATCTAGTTTATGCTGTTATGCTGGCATCTTCAAGGCTGTTTACCCTGAGAGTGGAATTTCACCAGCCCAAACAACTCAGCATTTTCCAAAACATCATGGCAGTGGCAGATTGGCTACACATGGATGGACCATGGGGGAAGGTTAGGGAAAACTAGTGTTTTAGTCAGTGGTGGGATTCAAATAATTTAACAACCGGTTCTCTGCCCTAATGATTTCTTCCAACAACCAGTTCACCAAACTGCTCAGAAAGTTAACAACCAGTTCTCTCGAAGTGGTGTGAACTGGCTGAATCCCACCACTGGGTTTAGTTCTGTACTGGCACATGGGAATTTTAGATTTTGCTTGACTTTACTGCAATCAGCATCTCTTCATAAAAGTGCCTTTTCACTTCACTTCAAATGGAGTTGAGAGTTTTACTTTCCTAGGAGATCAGACTGGGAGGGGGAGGGGGAGGGGCAGGTCTGTCACATCCCATGCTTCAGTTGACCTCAAGGAAGGGTAATGTGGAGAAGCTGAGAAGCTTCAGAGGGACGGATGTACTCATTTTTTAAAAAAAGTTCCTTTAGAATGGGGTAGAAAAAACAAGGATAAGTGGGTGAGTTTTGTCTAGGGAGAAAACATTTTAAGAAGTGGCAAGGTCAGTTTTGGAATAACATTAACTGTTGTCCTTCTCAGCCTTTCTCCCAGCTGGTTACAAGATCCACTTGGTTGCACTGTTACACTTGCCTAGTTTGCACGGCAAAGCCATCAATGCATGAGGCAATGAGGGGTTTGCTTTTCAGCCGGCTTGTCACCGAGGCTGATGCCGCATAACAATATGGTTTCAAATATTGGATTCCCAAGCTCGGTCTTCTGGTAGGCTGTCTTTTGCTACTATTTGATTGGTTTCTGTAGTAGAGACAGAGCCATGGGGCACTGGCATTCCCCCAAGGAAATATTTCTGTTGGATTACAGCCTCTGACAGGTAAACCAGAGTGGATTCTCCTTTGTTTCCACTCCACCTCTGAATCCCTGAGAACTGTTCACCAATCTTTCAGAAGCAACTAATATTTATTCAGAAGCATGCACTATAAAGCATTTATGAGCTCTTTAAAGGGTGCTAACATTTTCTCAAGATGTGGTAAACCTTTGCTGTTTAATAACCTGCATTTAAATAAGTATTCGCTTTGCAGAAGGAGATGAAAATAGAGGGCTCTCAAGCAGAGAGATCAGTCACCTGCTGCAAATTGGTTTACAAGGCATTTTAGTATAGCTCCCGTTTATGACTCTCTGAGTCGCTGGAATAGTGTGTGTGAGAGGGACTCATCCCAGTAGAAAGGGGATGGGCAAGTAAACTGTTTGGAGCAAACACTGGGCTGCACTTTGGGCCCACTAAGGAGCCGAGGTGGCGCAGTGGTTAGAGTGCAGTACTGCAGGCAGTGGTAGGTTGCCCCTGGTTCAGACCGGTTCGCAAGACCCAGTAGTACAACCGGTGGGAGGCCCCACCCACCGCCCCAGATGTCATCATCGGCAATCTATGCATGCGCAGAAGCTTCTGCATATTTTTTTAAAATTTTTATTTGATTTATATGCCGCTCTTCTCTGGAGACTCAGGGCGGCTTACAGTGCGTTAAGCAATAGCCTTCATACTTTTGTATATTTATACAAAGTCAGCTTATTGCCCCCACAAACTGGGTCCTCAATTTACCTACCTTAGAAAGGATGGAAGGCTGAGTCAACCTTGAGCATGGTGAAATTCGAACCTGCAATAATTGCAGACAGATGGTATTAATAACAGGGTGTTTTAAACCACTGTACTACCAAGGCTCTGTGCAGAAGCAAGGCACGTGTGCGAGATAAGCGAGCGTGCATGCGCGATCCCGTTCCGAACCGGTAGTAAAGGTAAGTAGAATCCACCCCTGACTGCAGGCTACTTCAACTGACTGGTGGCCTGCAGTTCAGCAGTTCAAATCTCACCAGCTCAAGGTTGACTCGGGCTTCCATCCTTCCGAGGTGGGTAAAATGAGGACCCAAATTGCTGGGAGCAATATGCTGACTCTGTAAACTGCTTAGAGAGGGCTGTAAAAGCTCTATGAAGTGGTATATAAATCTAAGTGCTGTTGCTATTGCTATTTTGGTCCAAGTATCCAAAGCACTGTTTAAAAGGCTACATTGCTGCTTATATGCCAGGAAGTGGTAAGATGGCATTGCAGAAGGAGACCTTGATACTTTATTAGCATCACCAAAGCAGAACACTGGGCAGAAATAGCAATAGCAATTGCATCACTTCACAGGGCTTTACAGCCCTCTCTAAGGGGTTTACAGAGTCAGCATATTGCCCCCAACAAAATGGGTCCTCACTTTACTGACCTTGTAAGGATGGAAGGCTGAGCTAATACTGAGTCTGTCAGGATCAGACTTGTGGCTGTGGGCAGAGTTAGCCTGCAATAGCAATAACACTTAGATATATATAATGCTTCATAATGCTTTACAGCCCTCTCTAAGAAGTTTAGAGAATCAGCATATTGCCCCCAAGAATCTGGATCCTCATTTTACAGACCTTGGAAGGATGGAAGGCTGAGTCAACCTTGAGCCGGTGAGAATCAAACTGCTGGCTGCGGGTAGAGTTAGCCTGCAATACTGAATTCTAACCACCATGCCACCATACAGGACTTCCCAGGGTATGCAAACCAGCACTATTCCATCATGAGTGATGCAACTGGGTGGGGGGGGGAAACTAAAGTCAGGATGCTGGCCTTGACCACACAGTTAAAGTCTTGCTCCTTTTATGACTATGCTACATCACCTTGTCTTGACTTCGGGACATCATTTTAGAGTCGTTACAGCCATCTGCTTCCTTCCAGTTCTTTGACTTGAAAAACTAAGTTCTCCTACCTCAGACTGGAGCATCCAAGGGGTTCAACATGATCTATCTGGTTGCTTTGATCGGGTGGTATAAAGGGCCTCTGAATATGTGCACAAGTTTCTTTTAGCATTTAGATTAAAACAGAGAACAACCCTGAACACCTCAGTGCACTGAAGCATTCTTTTGGAGTGCCACTCAGCTCAAGGAAACAGAGTTTTTGGCATCTTCCAGATGCTACAGCCAGATGGGTCACTGTGACATATGCAAGCTGTGTTTTAATCGGCCAGAATGAATGTTCTATGAATATCTGAGAATCGCACATATCTCAGTTCTGCTTTTCAACAGCAGGAAATAGTACAGAGGCAGACTTTCTCAATAGCCCACTCAATGTTCCCCTTGAAGACTTGCCAAATTCTGCCTCTTTCAAGATCCACATGTTTGAGTAAATTTTATGAGTAAGCATGTGGGACAGTCCCCTTGAATTTCTGGTTCTCTTGGTCTCTTTATTTGACATTGCTTTCCTTTTGCCGTCCACATACAACATTAACCACATTGAAAGAGCAAAGTGGTGATCACCTGTTAGAAAAGCAAATCCCAAATCCTAAACTTCCACTGAATTCATTTGAATGGAGGTAATGATATAGAGTCTACTGCAGAGGTGGGTTTCAGCAGGTTCTGACCAGTTCTGGAGAACCAGTAGCGGAAATTTTGAGTAGTTCAGAGAACCAGTAGTAAAAATTCTGACTGGCCCCACCCCCATCTATTCTCTGCCTCCCGAGTTCCAACTGATTGGGAGGAAATGGGGATTTTGCAGTAACCTTCCCCTGGAGTGGGGTGGGAATGGAGATTTTACAGTATCCTTTCCCTGCCACGCCCACAAAGCCATGCCCACAAAGCAATGCTACACCTACAAAGCCACACCCACAGAACCAGTAGTAAAATATTTTGAAATCCATCACTGGTCTACTGGGTTTTTGTGGGAAAAAAGAAAAGTCTTCATAGCTTTGTCCAATCCAATTTGAGTTTCTATTCTGTGGTTAATGGTTGGTAGATGCTAGCCGTACCCAGAAAAAAAAAATTGCTCCTCTTCTATATCTGAACTCCAAAGGACCATCCAGAGGTGACCCACCTTAACAATACATACCAAACATAAAGGGTTGGGATAAGATGAAAAATGATGCTTAACAGAGGAGGGGAGAGGAGGAGGGGAGGGGAGGAGGAGGGGAAGGGGAGGGAAGGGGAGGAGAGGGAGGGCGATGACATGATCTGCCAGGAGTGGAGGACAATTCTTATGCAAATCTTGTTCACAAACCTTCTCTTTTTCACAAAACCAATTGATCTGAATTTTCAAAGCAAAGAAGAAGACAACTGCCCATCAGAGCTATGTGTTTTTATTCCTCCCCGGAGACAGGAAGTTGTAAAACCAGAATGTCTTTGCTGCACACGTAGGTGGCTTGTTTTGCATTCTTTGGCAGCTAACTTCAGCGTTCAGTGGACGCTTAGGGAATAATTTCGTTTCAGTTCTGGAGTCATGGTTGCTAGTTCAGATACTTTACTTCCCTTCATGGTGATGGTAATGGGAAGAACATGCAGTTAGCAATGCACAAAAAGGCTCCTTTTCTGAGGCCTTAATTTAAGTGGCAGCATGTTAAAGCTGCAATTCCATCCTCATTTCCCTGGCAGTTTTTACTACGTTCAGTGGAACTTATTTCTGAATAGATTATATATATATAAAATTGCCTGGTAATGTATCCGTGCTGCTCCTGGAGACAAATAAACAATTACAGTTTTGAGTAGTGGTGCTTCAGGCCACTTCTCGGGCTCATTCAACAATTTTACAAATGATTTGGCTAAATCTGTAGAATGAGTAGACGTTTATTAAATTTTCAGATAACTAGAGGGCTAACTAAGACTTCCAAACAAACTTCCTTAACTTGGTGTCCTTCAGCACTGCTGTTTCATTGTTTCGGGGAGTGAGAAGAGCTGTAGTCAATTTGGAACTAAGGATATATGAGTCAGTACATGCACTCTTCCCCACTGCGGAGCTGAAATGCTCCATTTTTCAAGCTAGCAGTGCAACGTTTGTTGTCCTCTGGGCTGATTCTCATCTACCTCTATAGCCCTTTATCTCAGTCACTTCCAATCCCCTGACATCCCTCCAAGGGAATGGGTGAGAAAGCGTAACATTTTAACATGCCTTGAGGCTACGTTGGATGATGTGGGAAAAAGCTGAGGACTATTAATTTAATTTGAGTACAGCAAAGAATAACTTATGTCTGCCTCACCCATGATTCCAGCACTAGATGAAAGCACCAACATAGGGCAGGGCAGAAAATGGATGTCAATAGAGTAGATTCATAAACATTGTCATCTACACCTCTATAAGTGTCTGGTTTGCTTCTGCAACCCAGCAAGACAGACACAGACTTCAACAGATAGTTAGAACTGCAGAAAAAATAATTGCTACCAACCTGCCTTCCATTGAGGACCTGTATACTGCACGAGTCAAAAAGAGGGCTGTGAAAATATCTACAGACCACTCACATCCTGGACATATATTGTTTCAATTTCTACCCTCAAAACGACACTATAGGACACTGCACACCGGAACAACTAGACACAAGGACAGTTTTTTTCCTGAATGCCATCACTCTGCTAAACAACTAACTCCCACAACACTGTCAAATGAACCACTAAGACTGTATTACTATTCTTCTTCTCATCCTTACTAGTACCTATCTCTTCCCACTTATGGCTATATCCATGTTGCTTGTATCTTTACAACTTATATTGCTTTTATTGTTTCCTAATATGATTTGATTGCTTATTTGTATCCTATGACTATCAGTAAGTGTTGTATCTTATGATTCTCGATGAATATATTTTATTTTTTCTTTATGTACACTGAGAGCATCTGCACCAAAGACAAATTCTTTGTGTGTCCAATCACACTTGGCCAATAAAGAATTCTATTCAATTCTGTTCCGTTCCGTTCCATTCCATTCCATTCCATTCCATTCCATTCCATTCCATTCCATTCCATTTCATTCCATTCTATTCTATTCCATTCTATTGTTGGAAGGGACCACAACAATCTATACTTGCATTGTGAAGTGCAAGAGGGAAAGACCCCCAATGTGATCTGTACTATTCTTATATTATTGTAATATAATGCATGAATGAGCTTGGGGAAAGAAGGGAAGAGATGCTGCCTAGGAAACAATCAGAAAAGTGAGGCATGAGCCCCCAGTGTCTTAACAGTCAAAGAAAGACATTTAGAAAGACCCTTCCAAATGGATCAAGCAGTTATAGAGAGCGGCGGGAAGTTTGTGCTTTCACACTTGCAAGATTGATGTCAACCCTCCAGGGTAAGCCAGACAGGAAACACAACTAGATGAGCTAATTCTGTTTCATTATAAGGCTACATTAACAGAATCTTGTAAGTCTGGAAGTACAAAGTTCCCACTGCTACTTTTAACTGCTTGATCCATTAGAGCGGGTTCTCCCTATATTTCTTTCTCTGACCATTGAGCCACTGGGGGCTCCTGCCTCTCTTATCTTATTGTTTCCTAGGCAGTATCTCTTCTCCTTTTCTCCCAAGATCATCCACACAGTCCATTACAAAGATGCTGTAGTCTAGCAATCTGTTGGTAGGGCACATAAATGTTCTTTCAATAAAAAGGAAAAAAAAATAACATGCTTCTATTTTCATTTGCAAACTTTCACTACCATATGGATGTTTTGTACACAATGTACCATAGTCTACATAATATTTAAATGAAAAAAAAAAATTAAATATCCCCAGAAAGATTGTCTTGTGTCATTCTTTTTCGTGGCATTTTTTTCCTCATGCAAATGCTACTCTGCAGTGGGGCTTATTTATTTCCTCCCCCCCCCCCGCCAATTATTCTTTTCATCTGATGGCACCCACCACTCTTTTCAGATTTTCTGAATCTTTGCACATTTTCTCTACTAAAAATTTATCAGGGCCTCCTGAGATTCCTATGAATTTATACAGGGAGTCTGAATGAACACATAGCATTGAGGTTTGGTGCTTCTTTCATTCATTATTTAGAGTTATCCAACGTGTGAAGTATCAGAGCTGAAATGCAATAATAACCCCTCTCCTCCCAGGTCAATCAATTTAATTAAAGGAATAACTAGTAGAGGATGGTATATGAGTGCTCATTAGATGTGATTTAGGCCAGCCCTGTCCTATATAAATCTCATAAATGTTAGCTGCCCTCATTGCGAAGGAGTTCTCACCATACAGATTCTAAAAGAACATGATGTCCTGCTCAAAAGAGATTCCTGAGGAACTCCGTAAAAGACCTATTTTCTCACTTTTTTCATTCGGAAAAGGTTGCAAACTCATTTGTAAAGTTTTAAAGCTCATTCAGTCCACAGCCAGAGACATACCCTGTTTCCCCGAAAATAAGACCCAACTGGAAAATAAGTTCTAGTATGATTTTTCAGGATGCTCGTAATATAAGCCCTACCCCCAAAATAAGTCCCATTTAAGTGTCAGCCAGATGCTGCATTTAGTACCGTATTTCCCCCTAAAATAAGATGTAACCAGAAAATGCATCTTGTGGAGCAAAAATTAATATAAGACCCGGTCTTATTTTCAGGAAACACGGTAACCTTGTAAAGGAAAAGTTGGGGAACAATACAGATAGTCCTCGACTTACGACAGTTTAGTGACTGTTTGAAGTTACATCAGCACTGGAAAAAGTGACTTATGACTGTTTTTCACACTTACGGCTATTTCAGCATCTCCACGGTCACATGGACCAAAATTCAGATGTTTTGCAACTTTTTGTGCAAATTTGTGCAAATTTGCAACATATTTATGATGGTTGCAGTGTCCCTCGGTCATGTGATCATCCTTTGCAACCTTCTGACAAGCAAAGCCAATGGGAAAGCCAGATTCACTTAACAGCCCTGTTACTAACTTAAAAGCTGCAGTGATTCACTTAACAACTGGGGCAAGAAAGGTCATAAAATGGGTCAAATTTTCACTTAACAAATGTCTCACTTAGCAACAGAAATTTTGGGCTCGACACTTGGACCAGGGAAGATCTTTCTTGCAACTATGTCCCCATCTACATTTCGTGTGTGGTGCACAGTTTCAATCCTGTGATGGAGCAGTTATTGTCATATTGTCAAAAAGTTTGGTAGCTCTGAAGGATTCTGGTCTACAGATAACTGAATGTAAGGCATTCCTTATAAAGCTAAACACTAGAGATCAGATGGGATGGTTACACCGCCTCCGGTATGACCTAAGCATAGCTCATAAAATTATCTGCTACAATATCCTACTGTCAATGACTACTTCAGCTTCAACCACAACAATACACGAGCACACAATAAATACAAACTTAAGGTAAACCGCACCAAACTCGATTGTAGAAAATATGACTTCAGCAACAGAGTGGTCAACACTACCTGACTCTGTGGTTTCATCCCAAAACCCCAAAAATTTTAACCTAAGACTGTCTACTATTGACCTCACCCCATTCCTAAGAGGTCTGTAAGGGGCGTGCATAAGAGCACCAGCGTGCCTACCGTCCCTGTCCTAATGTTTCTTCTATTTGTACCTATTTTATGTATCCAATCCATGCTTATACTTATTACCAAATACGTTCTTGACAAATAAAATAAATAAATAATAAATAAATAAAACTTCTTGCCTCACAGCTGCTTCCCTGGCTAAAACTGTTTCATGTTGAGGGTGAGTTGTCAGTGGAGTTCACCAGGCTTATAATTCTAGTGAACTTCAACCTCTCTTCTTTGGTTCAGGATTTAGGCAGCTCAGAATTTCATGGCCAGCATGGTAACTATGGACCTGATCCAGACTATTGGTGGCCTAACTAACACATTGGATTTGGGGTTTGGCTCAGGGCAGTGGTTACATGATCTGGAGATGGGGAATGTTACTATCACTCCAATGACATACAAAGATCATTTTTCTTGGTTAATCTTGGAGTTTTGGTTCTACAGGGAGAAATTACCTATTGAGAACTGGACCATCCAGGCTCCTGATAGACCTAGATAGGTTTTAGAAGGAACTTGAGATTGTTCTCTGTGGCTCTTCCAAGACCTTTGGAATGAATAAATGACAATGACATTTGATCGAATTACACCTGTTCATAATCTCTGTTTACATGGATCCTGGAAGACACCCTAATTTGGAGAGAAACTCTGTCCTATGAAACTGATTGAGATATAAATAAATAAATAACTTTATTGTCATTGTACATGTATACACAGTATACCCATACAACAAAATTCACTTAACACCCAAAGACCAGGTCCAATACACATAACAATCCCCAAACACACTCCTACCTACCACAATTCTCCAACACTAAACCACCCAAACATCCACAAAACAGACCAAGTAATACTGTCCAATAGGTCACTGATGGTGGTCCTTTAGTTCATTGTTGAGTGCAGTTACAGCTCTGGGATAAAAACTATTCAGAAAATGTGTGGTCCGAGTTTTCATTGTTCTGCATCTTTTTTCCAGAAGGCAACAGTCCCAGAAGATTGTAGGCAGGATGGGAAGAGTCTCTAAGAATGTTATGCAACTTTCTCAAACAGTGAGATTCGAAGATATAGTCTTGCTCTGGTTCCTTGGAAAATTATGAATCCATTGGTCTTGACAATGTTTTAAGATTATGAATTCTGCTACCTGTGTTTTACTTTAATTTCCCTTCTGGTTGAACAAGGTCTCCTGAAAGACTTTGTGTATTTGAATCCAAAGGATGAGGAATGCTTCTTTGAGAGAGGAGGAGGTTCTACTTACTTTAAAGGAAGCAGTAGTCTACTATCTTTTCAAAAAGAAAAGTATTGTTGGATCCAGTGGGACTGGATATTTGTTTCCAAGTCTCCAACCTGCTCTTTTTTATGCAAAGTTGTTGAGAAGGTGGTAGACTTGCAGTTCCAAGGGTTTCTGGAGAAAGAAGTCCATCTAGAATCCTTTCAGTCCAATTTCAGGATGGGTTATAGTACTGAAAAAGGTGTGTCACACTTGCTGATGATTAATAGTAGCATTAGAATGGGAATGGGGCATCCATCCTGGTCTTCCTTGATCTTTCAGTGGCTTTCAGTACCATCAATCATGGTGTCCTTCTGGTTTGACTTTGCGGTTTAGGAGTGGATGGTATAATTTTACAATGGTTTTCCTTCTCTTTCCTCTAAGCTGCTTCCAGTCAATGTTGATAATTGGGAGAGGGAATCCAGATCTAGATCCATACATTTCAGGGTGCCGCAAGGCTCAATTCTCTCCTCACTTCTATTTACGATCTACATGAAACCACTAGGTGAAGTAAGTCATCAGCACAGAATTCAGCATCATCAATATGCTAATTTAATTTAGATTCTGCTCTACTCCAATCTGACTTTGGATAGCTCACTAAAAGCCTAATCAAAATACATAGGATTATAGGGCAGAATTATAAAGAAGAAAAGAATAAAGAACAGGATGGAGAATCCAGAAAACAACACCCACACTTGTCAACATATCCAACAGAGGCCTAACCACATAATCCAAGATCCTGGAATTGAATATATCTCTATCTCTGGCTGCCTAAGTGATGCAACCAAATATTGTAAAGCTGTAACCTTCTTTTGCCTTGATAAAAGATCAGTGAACCAACATAATTGTATTGAATAAAAGTAGAATTCATGGAAGAATAACAAAATGGAAGTCAATGACTCACTAAACAAAATGATACTTATCACAAATTGCCCCAAAACATTTGAATGGTCCTGCAGTTCCTTAGAAGTTGTACTCCACGGAGAGATCAGTATTGGTTTCCCCTAGGTGTCATTATGTCTGGCAGAAATCAAGTGTTCCATTTTACAATGAAAAGAAACCTGATATTAATTGTTCATTGTGAAGGTGGTAATATCAAATAATTTGAGGATTATTTGAATCCTGTGAACTGCATGATTTGCCATAATTAAAGGAAGTATGAATTCTACTTTGTATCAGGAGACTATCGAGCCATCTGTCCACCAGTTGAAATGGAAGTGAGTCATGAAGCAAAACAGTGATCAAAAACCTACAAACAGCTTTACAAAGGATGATTGAAGAACTAATCCAATATTTTGAAATGGCAAAGTCAAAATCCAGACTTAATCCAAATAAAAATGTTACGGTAGCATCTGATGTGAATGGTTCATGCAAGAAAATTCAGAAATGTTATTGGGTTGAAACAGTTTACTATGCAAAATGAATCAAAATTCCAGTATAGAAATGTGAAAGACCAATTAATTACAGAAAGCATTTAGTTGCCACTAATGTTGCCAAAGATGGTGAAAGCAGTTATTAAAAGGATAATGACTTTTTCATACTGGAAATCACATGTTGGCTGACTTTTGTTTATGAATTAAATTAAATAACCATTAAATTAAGATGGTGTTTATTCATTCAAATTCCTTTTGTATGTTAATAGGACCCACAAGAAGGTCTGTTAACATTCAGTGATAAAGATACGCAAAAATTTCAAAATCCAGATAAAACAAACGTTTTTGCACATAACTGCATTTTCTATGTGATTCAATCACCTTTCATATTCTTTATCATCAAATCACTCCAACATATCACTCACTTATATATTCAGTCCATGTTCATTAAAAATCCATTCATACTTTGCCCTATCAGTTTTTTTTCTTTTGCTGCACACATAATACTTTATATATACTTCCTAGTTGGAGGAATGTCCTTACCACCACGAGGTGTAACAAAAGTTGGTAACTTGTTTTACATCTTATTTATCTTACTAGAAAGTGTCTTGTAAAACATTCAATTGACCAACGCCATAATGGGCAGCAGAGATCAATATCTATGGCCCTATTTTGTTTGAAAAAAAATTAAATGAGAACAAATAATATTTCATCAAATTTTAGGAATAATAGTAGAAGAACAATGCAGGCTTATTTTTTTTGGCACGGCAACAATTCTTGCAATTTAATCCTCCCACTCTGCTTCAGCATTTCTTTTCCAAATTCAAGCAGATGCAAGATATGAGAAAGATTTCATGGGGAAAGTGGTATATTTTACATAACTGTTCACAGTAATTACTTCTAAATGCATCAAACCAAGTAGTCAATTCCTACAGACGAGAAATTGAAATATTGATATTAGAGTTTCCAGTTCATTCCTATAGCTTGCATTATTCTGAAAGTGGCATATAGAAAATCTATGTGTTATCATAGACTTGCATTGTTAACAGGTTTATCATGAATCAAGTCACAGTGAAGGATCTATAACTCAATGGTCCCAAAAAATTTCTTCGCGATATCCTTCAGGATTTCCTTTTCTCATTTATCCCCCATCATGTTCTCCTAGGTCAGTGTAGATTACAGGTAGTCCTTAACTTACTTAACAACTATCCCAAGTTAAAACAGATTCCCCAGAGGTACTTATGACCTGATTCCAAAGGTCCAATAGCCAGGCCCTGATTTCCTGATAGCGAGAACAATTAATCAGTGGAACAGCTTGCCACCAGCACAGTGATGGTTTTTCATCACTGGAGGTTTTGAAGAAGAGAGTAGACAGCCATTTGTCTGAATGGTATATGGTCTTCTGCATGAGCAAGGGAATGAATTAGAAGACCTCCAAAGTCCCTTCCAACTGTTATACTATTGCCAGATCCTCCTATTCATAATATTAAATATTAATATTAAATTGGACAATCTATGACCCATTGGATTATTGTTTCAGAGAGATTTACTTACCCAAGTGAGAAAGAGAATGATCAGAGATGGGCAACAAACAATGTGGAGTGGGAATGATTTTTGATTTCCTGCCAGCTTCCCCACTGACTTTCCTTATAGGAAGCTGGCAGGGAGCATTGGAAATGATGATCATGTGATAGCGGTTGACAGTGGTGGGTTCCTCCCGGTTCGGCCTGGTTCTCCCGAGCCGGTAGCAATGATGATATGATGTCACCGAACCAGTTCTGCCCCCCATGACCCCCCGTGACCCCCTGTGCCCCCCGTGACCCCCATCCCGCTGCATTATTCTTACCTTTTATCTGGCCCCACCCCTAATCTATTGCTGCCTCCTGAGTCCCAGATGATGGCTAGAGGGAAAAAAACTGTTTAAACTCTTGCTGCGGGGCTTCAAAGGGCCGCCCTACAGCTGATCAGTGTTAAAAGAAAACAAATGAGTAGACCAATACATGAGTAGATCAGTGCCTGCAAAAATACATGAGTAGATCAGTGCCTGCAAAAAATAAATGGGTAGATCGGTACAGCTCGGCAAGCAGTTAAAAACCTGGTAGACCAGTACCTCTGCTAAATCCTAAATAATTGTCACATGACCATCAAGCCACTCCCACAAAATAAGCCATGCCCACAGAACTGGTAGTAAAAATATTTAGAACCACCCCTGGCGGTTGACCATGGTGGTTCAGCAGCGCAACAGTGCAGCAGCACTGAAGCAGCCACAACTTTGCCAAATTTTAATCCCACAGGAGGCATGGGTCCCAAATTTTAATGCATTCCTTAAGTCAGCCCATTTGAGTACATTTGATTAAAAAAGTGTTGCATCATTTCACCCAATTGAGGGTTATAAACAATCAAACAAGAGACGAGAATTACTAATATTATTGAAGTTGTATTTGGAGTCATCTGTTATGTCACTCCTTTCAAATTCCTGATTCCATTGTTTTTCCTCATATAATTCAAATTTATCTTATCTCATTACAGCCAAGAACTGCTCTGACCTAGGCTTTCCCAAACCACGAAGCAGACACCTTATCCCGACAAAAATCCCCTTTTATTAAGTTACTGTGAATTTCTCTAATTCACACTCAGCAAAGTCTTTCAAGGGAGAATTTACAGTCACAGACCTTATCTGGCTTGGAGAGCTGCCAGGCCAATATCTTCAAAACTTGGCAAGGAGTCTCGGAGAGTCACAAACCAATTAGGCAAACTAATTGTCTCCTGCAAACTCCACTCCCCTTTCACTCCTCTTTTATTCCCTCTGGGAAGGGTCATTCATCATCCACCTGCAGCCTTACTCCCAAGTTGACCCTTGTTCTTTAGCTGTTCCCTTCATCTGACAACTCTGTGCATGCGCACACTGGGAACAGGCTCCATCTGTTTGCCTGCCTCACTGATGTCTGACTCTGAAGGCAGCTGATAATTGGCATCCAGCCCTGTCCCCCTCTCTGCCTCTGCCACAGAAGCTTCATCAGAGCCTTCCCCAGACTCCAGGACTGGCCCATGTTCCTCCCCAACCTCCTCCCTGTCTGAATCTACTGCTGTTCTGCCCCAGCTATGGACCCCAAAGAACGCAGCATGCACAAAGTCCATTCAAACCTTAGTTTACTAAATAAACCAGTTTTTTACAACAACAGGTGTTAATTAACTGCATTAACAGCTGCCAAGAATTCAAAGAATAATACTGAAAACTTACTGTGGTTGGCAAAATGCCCAGAAGCAATTTGCAGGAAGCTGATAAGATAAGCAAGACAAGACAGAAGGTATGTGAACGAAGTTGTTCCCTGCAAATTGCTTCAGTCGGCGTTCCTCCTTAAATAGGCTATGGGAGTGGCCAATTAGCCCCAAGCCTTACTCTCGAGGAGACCTCCTCCTGAGGAGCCACTCCTGCCTTGGCAGTTCTGCGTGCCTGCTCATCGAGAAGAGGTTCCTCCTCTTCGTCCTCTTCACTTAAGGGAGCTTCTGGAGGTTCTGAAGGCCCTGGCTGAATCCCTGCCTCTTCTCCAGCTTCCTCATTGCCCGATTCGAGTGCCAACTGCAGAGGCTGCTGGTGCAGCACCACACCAGCTTCCTCACTGTCTGAATTAGCTACTAGCTGCACAGGCCGCGTATGGGCCACAACAGCTGCCAGCTCCACTGGTGGGCCATAACAAAAACCTCAAGCAATCATTTTAGTAGACTTCGGGTATGGATATTATGGATTTCGCTAATGGACAGTTTTCAGACCTCATCTGTCTCTCCAGTAATCTCCTGTAAGCAACACAAGATTGTCAGACCAATACAATAGTAACAGACCTGCAACAATTACACTCCTTTAGTGATGAACCCTTTAGTATAAAAGTAATAGACTACTATCTGAGAATTTAAATCCCAAAGTTGGATTTTTTTCCTGGGTCTGATGCAGAGTTTGATAGGGCAATAGAATGGCAGACTTCTGCATCTGCATCTGTCCGATGGTTTTAATTATGTGGTACAAATTCTATTACATTTCCCTGTTTCTCATTTACTTTCACATTTGATTCAAAACTCTCCAGCCCAAATCACAGCAGGATGGTTTCTCTGCAAAATAATAATAATAATAATAATAATAATAATAATAATAATAATAATAA
>WNWU01000001.1:84788897-84801343 GCA_012654045.1 Ptyas mucosa
AATAATAATAATAATAATAATAATAATAATAATAATAATAATAATAATAGGTAAAGCTCTATCTTAGGCAAAGTTTAGTCCATGCTGGCATTGGAGTGTTTAACAGTATGAAAAGTTTGAAATGGGGAGGAAAACAAAGAATAACTGAGCAACAGACTGCTTTATTGAACTTTGAGATAAACAGAACTGTGAAATGTGTTGAACAGCATTAAAACGTTGGCAAGAGATGGTGGTGAATTGTGCCAGAGGCTGAGCTTGTATGCTAGACCAGTGTTTCTCAACACTGGCAATTTTAAGCTGAGACACTTCGATCCCAGTATTCCCCAGCTAGCATGATAGCTGGGGAATTCTGGGAGTTGGAAGCCTAGAAAGCTTAAAGTTGCCAAGGTTGAGAAAAACTGCAAGGATAAAGGCAAGCAGCACCATCTCTATGTCTTACTTCATTGCAAAAGGAGATTTAAGTTGATTTGGTTGGAAAAGAAAAATCCTTGCTATCTTAGAGGACTAAAATGAGATCCAAGAGCTTGGAAGCCCAAGGAGAAGAAACAAATGACCAATAAAACAGAAAATGGGGTGATCCCTAGTGCTCTCTGAGCTTAGTTATTTTCTTGCAGAAGTTTTGTTACCCAGCTAGGTAACATCATTAGTGCTACAAGGGAGTGGAGTTTTTTCTCTGTTTTATACAAGTGGCTTACCCTGTCAGTGTTGGTGGGAGTCTACACCAGGTCCTGACCAGCAATCAATACCCAGACAACAGAGATTAAGATGAAACAGTAAACAATACCCCAATCAAGGAACTACCTACTCAGTAAACAACTGCCTAATGAGGGAACCACGAAGAACACTCCCACCAACATTGACATGGCAAGTCATTTGTATATGAGAGACCAAACTCTTCTAGCACTGATGATGTTACCTTGTTGGGTAATGAAACATTTGCAAGAAAATTACCAAGCTCAGAGAGCAAAGAGGAGACCATAGTTCAACCCTGAGCTACAAATATTCACTTCAATTGGAGAAAATGGTGTTAGGACAGATAAGCAAAATTGTATTTCTCCTGAGGGCTCATCCCCTTTCTATGTTCACTTTATCAATGAACAATTCTGTACTTTTTGGAGTATAAAACACACTTTCCACCCCCTAAAAGAGGATGAAAATTGTGATGTGTCTTATACACCGAATGTTGCCAAAGCCCACCCACCTGCCAGCCCCCACCTGCCAGCCATTTTCGTCCTCCGCATGTCACATTTTCAGCCTCTGCATGCCCCATTTTAGACCTGTTCCAGGCTGCGGGGATTGCCACAGCACATCTCCGCTGAGCGCCCCCTCCACGCGTCACATTTTCGGCTTCTGCACATCCCATTTTTGGCCTCCATGCATCACATTTTCAGCCAGTTTCATGCGATGGGCAGAGGCCAAAAACATGACACGCAGAGTCGGTGATGGGCTCTGTCAATCCCCGCAGCCTGGAACAGCTGATTGACGCTATTCCAGGAGGCCTATCCAACCACCTATCAGCTGTTCATGCTAAAACATGCTGTGATAACTTGCTGAAGCTAACCAGGCTGTTTGCTGTTTGCTGCAAGGATGCTAGCCAGATGAATACCGAAGGATGCTGGTAGGCAGAGGCAGGATTTTTTTTCTTGTTTTCCTCCCCAAAAACTAATGTGTGTCTTATATTCCAGAGTGTCTTATACTCTGAAAAATACGGTAACTACTAGCTCAGCCATAAATGCCTAGATTCAAGCATGTTGCTCCAGCTACAGTAAGTAGAAGTGCTCAGAAGCAAAGAAATTGATAACACCAAGAGAAACGTACATTGTATTCAGCCCATTCTTTCATCATCCTGGCCTCAGTAACCCACATTTTGCCTAACCTAATCTTATTTGTACTATACTGACTAAATGTATAATGCTATTTGCATAAATCCATAAAACAAAATTTGACTTTGCACTTACGTTTTACCTTGGTACTATTCAATTTACTTATGTGCTCCTTATTGGCCCTTGTGGGCTTATCTCTTATCCAGATATACTCCTAAAATTCTCCTACCTCTGTTGTTTTTTTATTTAGAGCATAGTGATTGTGTAAAAATAATACTGGATCTAAATGAGAATTTAAGTCTTTGGAACTCTTGGAGTATCCAGCTGAAACTTCTTGAAAGGAATCTTTGGAGTCTTCTATAGGCGCACTTCAACTTTTCCAGAATTAGCTCACTTAAATTATTCATTCAGCAAAGCTGGTTACTGTTATTTTGATTAGAGAGAAATGTAAATGCAGTGGGAGTAGGATAATTGAGGAATGTGTGTAGTACAATGTTTCTTAGCCTGAAGATTCATGGACTTCAGCTCTCAGAATTCCCCATTCAGCTTTTCAGTGGAACAAGAAGAGAGAAAGTCAAAAATGAATGAATGCTAGATGTGTCAGAATATTCGTGACTGGGAAGACATAGTAACAAAGTCAGCCAATTGGGAGCTGAGACAGACTGGAGCCAGGACGTATCTTAGTCTGCAGCTTCCGAGTCTGTGCAGAGCTAAAGTGAAACTTAGTCTCTCTGCTGTACTCTGTGTGTGAACATGTCTGCTGATCTGAGCTGAAGAATCAACTGTTAGTATTGTAAATATATTTTATATGTTATTATTATTGCATTGGCATCCTTAAGTCTCAAAAGACTATGGTATCGTGCTCTGGAAAGAGGTCCTAAAACAGCACCTAGTGTGACTAAAAAGGCCAGTTCAAGAGTGGCAATCCCTTCCACACTGAAGGCAGATACATTCTGTCCCCTGCCCAGCCCCCAGATTTCGCTGGTTCCGGGACTGCCTCTTTGCCTCAGCCTGCCAAACAAGTGTCTCTTCGAATTGGAGAAGGACATGCTACGTCTTTAACCTCCAAGCTGAACGATTGGAGGTCAAGGTTTCCCAGTAGTTAATGTCCATTTCCAGGGCCTTTAGGTCTCTCTTGCAGCTATCCTTATATCGCGGCAACCAAGGAACAGAAAAATGGCTTTTTAATTCTGATTCTGCCCCCTGTATAATGTTTCTTATCTTGGGAGGGCAAAGGCTGATACTTTTATACGCATGCAGAAAAGTTTCCTCAAAATAACCTCCTAAAACATTCCAAGCTCTGTGTAAATAGTAATTTCATTTATGGGATATTTTGCGGGGAAATGCAAGGAGTGGACACATTGATCTGACCCATCAGTGTTGAAAAAGCAAATAAGTCCTTATGCTTTCATTATTATTGATTCCAATGATGAGAGGCGTTAAAATCTTATCGCTTCCACAGGATCACAGATACTTTACCTCAATGGTGAAATTCACATTTTTTTACTACCGGTTCTGTGGGCGTGGCTTGGTGGGCGTGATATGACTTGGTGGGCATGGCAGGGGAAGGATACTGCAAAATCCCCATTCCCACTACTCAGAGGTGGCATTTGCCGGTTCAAAATTTCTGCTACCGGTTCTCCAGAATCTGTCAGAACCTGCTGGATTTCACCCCTGCTTTACCTCCTCTAGGCAGGCTGAAATAATAGTTTATCTGTGGTATCTAAAGAGAGAGTCTTAATGTATCTATAAGTGGGCATATAATATATAATATTCTTCAAAGCACAGTTTTACCCAGGGTGGCATATAATATTCTAAAATTACAAATTGAATTGATTTTAAAACTTATATGATTATTAGAAATATGAGACATGCAGTATCCACAATCAAAGTTAAGCCCTAGTCTAGTTCTTGATTAGTCACCATTGATGGGTTAAAATATTCAGTTGCAAAATAAAGATATTAATAAAATAATACATTAAACAGCAAAGGAGAATAAAAGAGTTTTATTCTGAAATTCTGTTCCTTGATCTAATTCCATATGCAAATTCCTTTTCATCAACTTGAATGAGAACTGGCAAATGACAAAAAAAAATGCAAGAGAAATGTTCTATCTGGCTTTAGTTTGCTTGTCAAGAAAACTCTGCATATTGCTATAAAACCCATATGTGTCAAAATTCATATTTCTCACAATGGGGGCATAAAGCTCAGAACTCCAAAAATATATATTGAATCTGTAATTTAGGGGGGAAATGCACAGGAATGTTCTCATCGTAGCAATTATGTATTATTTTCCTTTTGAAGGTACTGGTTGGTGGGGAAAAGTGCATCAAATGAAAGGAAGCAGACAAATACCATATAAATATTTCTGCAGACTTTTGTGGAGGACAAAAAATTGCAAACAGAAAGGGCAAGCTATAGACATAGTCAATAAACTGACTCTGATGAAAATGATATTGCATCTCTTTTCCCTAATTAGAACAAAGGAGCACTCCTCACCTGGGCTTACAATTAAATCAACTATTTGTGAGATATTTAAGAAAAGAAGTAAAGGTTAAATAAAGGTTTCCCTTGCCCAGTTGTATCCGATTCTAAGGAGTGGTGCTCATCTCCATTTCTTAGCTGAGAGAACCAATGTTGTCCAAAGATAGTTCTGTGGTCATGTGGCCACCATGACCATACTCCAAGGTGCATGAAGTGGTATCTATTTAGTTACTCGCATGTGCGTGCTTTTAAACTGCTAGGTTACCAGAATCTAGGGAAAGTAGCGGGACTCACCCCATCACACTGCACTTGGGTTTCGAACCCTGGGCTGTCATCTGGCTAGGGACAAGTCAACATCTTTAACAGCTGAGCCATCACATCCCAATATTTAATATAAAGATGTCCATATTATAGCACTCAGTTTTGTTTCTTTTGCTTCTTCCTTTATTTTTGTTTTTAAAAAATAAAAACAAGCAGTGGGAAAAAAAAGACATAATAAGCAAGCAATGTTCAGATCAGCAACAATCAGTAGAAGTTGCAAAATCATTCTTAATGGGAATTTGAGAAGTTTGTTTTCATTCAGTTTCTTCTTCCTCAGAGACAGTGAGGTTGGGCTCTGTCTGCATACTAATAGGCTAGATAAGGCCAGTATGCTAAAAATGAGTCCTTGGATGGTTCCCAAGGCTGAGAATTGAATAAGCACCCTTCTCTAGATGAGGATGTGCTTCCTCAATTCTTCATTGTCATTGCATAATGACAATACATTGTCACTGGAAGCTCAAGGAGCGTCAGTGGCTCAGAATGATTTGCAACAGCTTTCAAAGCCCTCCAGCTATGACTGTTCTTAGACAGGGACAAACCAGAAGTAAAGTAAAAGGAATCCAAATGAATAGCAAACTAGAAATAGCTTGCTTCAACATATATATATATACACTTAAAAAAAATTCCCTTTTTACAATCCTGTAATCCCTTAATTCAGGGTAGAATCAGGGCGACTGGATGGAGCTGAGCATTTACTGTCCAGATGCCATTCCTGACACCACACGGAGTTCACAGCAGAATATTTGTTTTGTTTGTGCTGCTACTTAAGATTGAACTCTCAACCTTCCAAGTGGAAGCGACTGTCTTCACCACTAGGCCACTACACCGTTCATTCAACATACATATACATTATGAGAAAATAAAGAGTATCTAGCAGGGGTGAGTTCTACTTACCTTTACTACCGGTTCACAATGGGGCCACGCATGTGTGCTTGCTTTGCTCGCTCGCGCACATGCTGATGACACACATTCCTAGTGACGTCGGGGTCGGTGGACGGAGCCTCCCGCCGTTTTTACTACCAGTTCTTGCAAACCGGTCCGAACCGGGGGCAACCCACCACTGGTATCTAGAACACATTTTTAAATAACAGGAACCCCTTTGATCCCTACAACATATTTTTTTCTCCTGAGAAAGAACAGATGCAGGACAGAAATCCTGATGAGAAGGAATATCCAAATTTGGCAGGTGGGTTGAATGTCTAGAAGTCACAATGTTGAAATTCAGGGAGTTCTCAGGCAACTTCAGATTTGCTTTTATTAAGCAAAATGAAGTGACTGAAGTCTGGGTAATGGGGCCAGAGGCAGTTAATTATCATTATCATGCTAATTATCACTTCTTCTTTTTTTGCCTTCATTAAATGAGAGATATGGAGATGGGAAGATGATGAAATGGAGATGCAATAAAAGCCTAGGCTGTGATATACTGATACATGGTTTAGTGAGGCTGATCTTTGCCAATTTCCTCATTTAGGAGCCAAAGCTTCATCTCTGGACAGACGGATGCTTTAATCAATATTAAAGACACGATGTAAGGATACAGAGTAGACTGAATGCAGAGCTTTAACAACAATTAAACACATTTATCACATGCTGGAGATTCCATCCCTGTTCTTTGGAATCCAATTTATTTTTTCCACAGTGTATTAGAAAATAATGTATTTTTTATTTTAGTTTTGAATTAAAAAACATTGACCTCCATTAAACACATCTTTGGTTGCCATACCAGACCAATTTAGCAATATACCAAAATTATAAACAATCTTTTAAAAAAAATATTACACATATTTCTATCAAAAAGCTATTTTATTACATTCTGGCACTCTGAATAAAATCTCAGAAGCCTGTATTATATTATATTGTTGTTGATGAAATAAACATTTGCAAGATAGGAAATCTGAAGCTGGCAAAGTTTCCTTCTGTGACTTCAAGTTGAATGAATTCTGTGACTTCAAGTTGAAATAATTTATTTTTGTTTCGTTTTTTAATGAGAGACAGACAAATTTAGGTTCTGAAGAAATCTCGGACATCTTATGACCCAGTGGTGGGACAAAAAAAGTCAATGCAGTCCTAGACTGCACTACTAGAGGGATAGAATCAAGATCACATGAAGTATCAATACTACTTTATGATGCCTTGGTAAGGCCACACTTGGAATATTGCATCCAGTTTTGATCACCATGCTATAGAAAAGGTGTTGAGTCTCTAAAAAGAGTGCAGAGAAGAGCAGCAAAGATGTTCAGAGGACTGAAGGCTAAAATATATGAAGAACTGTTGCAGGAATTGGGTATGTCTAAATTAATGAAAAGAAGGACTAGGGGAGACATGTTAGGAGTGTTTCAATATCTAGGAGCTGCCGCAAAGAAGAGAAGGTCAACCTATTCTCCAAAGCACCTGAAGGATGGACAAGAAGCAATGCATAGAAACTAATCAAAGAGAGATCCAACTTAGAACTAAGGAGATTTCCTGACAGTTAGAAAAATTAATCAGCGGAATGACTTGCCTCCAGAAGTTGTGGGTGTTCCAACATTGGAAGTCTTTAAGAAGAGATTGGACAACCATTTGTTTGAAATGGTATAGGCTTTCCTGCTTGAGCAGGAGGTTGGACTAGAAGACCTCCAAGGTCCCTTCCAACTCCATTGTTCTGTTATCTTCTAAGACAACCTCCTGACCAGAGCAGGAATTTTCAGACCAGTCTAGACAAATGCTGTCCAACTTTGCTTGACAACCCCAGTAATGGAGGTGTCAGTTCTGAAGCTGGCCTGGCTGAAGCCATTTTTCTCCTGCCTCATAGTTGTCACATACTTGGGAAAGGGGAAGGGAGGGGAGCAAGCAGATAGACCGGCTACCCATCAAAACAAAAAGTTTTCCTGTGGGAACCAAGGTCATCCCAGCAGATGGCAGGGGAGTGACCAAGCAGCCTCCCAGCTACTTTCATTGGACAATGTGACTGGTGACACCTGGGGAGGGAATATTTGCTCTTTTAATTAGGGGAAAAACTGGGAACCTTTAGAGTTGGTTTTCACTAGATGTGCCGATATGGTGTGTTCAATAAACATGTTCTTTGAGGAATCTACCTGCCTCGGAGTTCTGCTTTTGATGGATGCATTATTCAGAACCCTGACAGGAGGTTCTATTGCAGGGCTGTCAAACTCATGTCATCACGGCAGCGTCATGTGATGTATCAGGACATTTTTCCCCTTTGCTAAACTGGGTGTGGCCGTGGCCAGCATGTGATGCATCCGGCCCACGGGCTGCGAGTTTGACAGTCCTGTTCTAATGCTTTCCTGCTTAATATCTCTCACTATAAGGAAATTCCTCCTGTTTTAAAGTTGAATCTTTCTCAGTAAATCCTCCATTCATTGATTTTTGTCCTGCCCTTGGACATTACAAACAATAAATCCCTATCCCAGGGGTGAAATACTCCCCCGATCTGATAGCGATGGAGGCGGGTGGTTTGGAGAACTGGTAGCAAAAATCCCTGCCCCCTCCCACCCCCCAATGCCAAGCTGAGCCACATAATGATCAGAGGGTTTTTCTTTTAATTTTTAAAAGCATTTTTTCTACAACTGTTTTGGCCGAAAAAAATGCTTTTAAAAGTTAAAAAAAAAAGCCTCTGATGATTGCGCAGCTCAGGTGGGATCGTCAAAGGCTTTTAAAAGCATTTTTTCTACAACCTCTTCAGAGCCTTTTGAAAGCATTTTTTACAACCTCTTTGTTGAAGAGGTTGTAGAAAAAATGGTTTTAAAAGTAAAAAAAAAAAATGGCCACACCCACCCAGTCACATTACCTCCCCCACCACCAAGCCACGCCCACAGAACCGGTAGTAACAAATTTTAGATTTCACCACTGCCCTATCCCCTTCCTTGGGACACCCTTTCAAGGGGCAGGATTTGAGGATTGCTGCTGTCGTGTCTCCCCTTTGCCTTTTCTTCTTTAGGCTAAACAACCGAGTTATTTTAACTGTTCTTCATAGATTTAGCCTCCAAGACTCTCACCTTCTTTGTTGCTCGCTCTGCCCTCTGTCCAATGCATCCTTTTTGTAATTATTTTTCCAATTATTGGTTTTTGTAATTATGCACACACATATACTCCTTTCTGTTTAGCAAAAGAAATGTTCCACTTTCATTGAATTCAAATTGCAATTGTGTTCTTGGGCCTAAAAATAACCAGTCAAAGAGCTAGCTAGCTTCAAGCTAGATCATGGAAATTGCTCACATAAAATCTGGAAATGCAGGATTTGCTGCATCAGTGGGCACAGAAGCAGTGTTGGAGTTCTCCATAAATAACACAAAAGAAAAATTCAAGTAAAATAAAGGAGGAGAATGAAGCAGAAGGCAAAAGAAAAGAAGGGTGGGGAAAGAGAGAGATGCCAGATGATGTTACCCGTTCAGATTCTCTTTTCCACATCATATATCCTCCTGAACAATCATGAACTTTCTCTCAGTAATCTCCATCAAAGTGAGGCAATTTCTTTTAACCACAGAATTGAATACTGCATGCAGTTCTGGTCACCATGATAAAAAAAAAGATGCTGAGACCTTAGAAAGAGTGCAGAGAAAAGCAACAAAGGTGATAAGGGGTTTGACGGCTAAACCATATAATGAACAATTGAGAGAACCAGATATGTCTACTAGTTCTCTCAATCAAAGAGAAGGACTAGGTCATATGAAAGCAGTCTTCCAATACTTGAGGGGCTGTAGAGGGGGTTGACATATTCTACAAAGTACCTGAAGGCATTACAAGAAGAAATGGGTGAAAGATCATTAAAGAGAGAAGCAACCTAGAACTAAGAAGAAATCTCCTGACAGAAATTTGAAAACAATTAATCAGTAGAACAGCTTGCCTCCAGAAGTTGTGAATGCTCCATCACTGGAGCTTTTCAAGAAGAGATTGGACAACCTTTTGTCCAAAATGGTATAGGACTATACTTGAGTAAGGGATTGGACTAGAAGACCTCCAAGGTCTCTTTCTAACCCTATTATTCTATGTCAGTGGTGTCAAACTCAAGGCCCACGGGCCAGATCTGGCCCACGGGGTGCTTACATCTGGCCCACAGGGCTGCCCTGGGAAAAGCAAAGGACAGGCCCGTGGTGCAGTAGTGGGTTCTACTAACCTTCGCTACTGGTTCGGAACTATGAGTGGGCCTGCAGCGCTTCTGCACATCTGCACAGAACATCCATGATGATGTCCAGGTGGCTGGGCGGAGCCTTCCGCCGCTGCCACTACCGATTTACCCGAACCGGGGCAAACCATAGACACCCACCACTGCCGTGGTTCCTCTAACAGCAAAAATGGAGCTCGGGAGGGCTGCGTGAGGCCTTCCCGAGCTCCGTTTTTGCTGGCAGAGCACTCGGGCCACCACAGATGCCCCCAATACCAGTAATTTCAAGCTGGCCATGCCCATCCTGGCCATGCCCTCTCTGTCCCCCCCCCCGGTCAAACACAACCCTGATGCGGCCCTCAATGAAATTGAGTTTGACACCCCTGTTCTATGTTCTATGCTCTGCCAGATTAACATGTAGTGCTGTTTACTGATTCTATTCTATCATTCATGGAAAAAGATAGAACCGGGAACCTATGAGTGTCAAAGAAATCAGTTCTAGAATCCCTTTACCCTGCAATGCTAGGATCAACCAAACAGAAGCCTGCCAAGATGCAGAAAGCAACAATAAATGGAATCGATCACTGGCATCTGTCATTCTTGGCAAGGAATGCTTATACAAAAAAAAAAAAAAAACAAACCCACAGAACTGAGCCAAGTGCACATAAATTCAGTATATAGTTTGGAAAATTCCATCCATCCATCTCAAGGGAAAGCCACATAGCAAAATTATGCCTCGGGAGTTAGGGATATATACATTTCATATTACAACTTCTAACTTTTCTGAGCATTAAAAAAATGCACTGAGAAATTGAAGATGGAACGATGTGTGAATCTTTGTGATATGTGATCGGTTTTTCAGTGAAGTGCACCTCCTAACTGGCAATATCTCAAATTGCCAAGTGAAAAAAAAGAAAACAAAAACAAATCAGGTTTGGGTGGATTTAACATTGGATATAATTTTTCTTTGTAATTAGTTCTGTATACATTTTGCATTTTTCTTCCTTGTTTTTTGCTTTCTGGCTCCAAAGAACTTTTACCTTAATTCCGTGGTCCTTTATGACAAGTTGGGTCGTTGCTGAGCAGACACACACACACACACACACACACACACACACCCCTAATTAAATGATTCATCATTTTATTTGGTTCTCCCTCCCAGTGCAATTCAGTTCAGCAAGTGGAGAAATGAAATATGTATTATTGCTTTTAACTTAGATCGTTATTTTAATTCTAGCTGCTTCTTCCCCTTTCTGCCCATCCCCTATGGTGCCATATACACTTTAGGAGAAAAAAAAATTGCCACTAAAGAACAAACTCCTTTGGGAGAAATTGCCACTGCACCTATTTCGTATGCAAATCAGGAGAGCCACAATACTGAGAAGTGCCATGAAATGGCTATCCCAAGGGTGCTTTTTTCAAGAGGAAACTGGACTTCCTGGTTTTTCTTTGAAGATGTTTCACTTGTCATCCAAGAAGATTCTTCAGCTCTGACTGGATAGTGGGGAATGGAAGGATTTATATTCCTTCCAGGAGGGGTGTAAGTGAGTATTTTTTTTTACTACTGGTTCTATGGGTGTGGCTTATTTTGTGGGTGTGGCTTGATGGTCATGTGACAAGTCTTTAGGATTTAGCAGAGGTACTGGTCTACCAGGCTTTAACTGCTTGCAGAGCTGTACCGGTCTACCCATTTGTTTTTGCAGGCACCAGTCTACCATCACACTGCCTTTTAACACTGATCAGCTGTAGGGCGGCCCTTTGAAACCCTGTGGCAAGAGTTTAAACAGTTTTTTTTCCTTCTAGCTGATCAGCTGGGACTCAGGAGGCAGTAATAGATTGGGGGTGGGGCCAAATAAAAGGGAAAAATAATGCGGGGGGGGCAGGGGTGGGGGGGGGGAGAACCAGTTTGGTGACATCATATCGTCACTGCTACCGGCTCGGCAGAACCAGGCAGACCCAGGAGGAACCCACCACTGCCTTGCAGACAGCTGGTAATTTGCATTCTTTTAGAGTGCAACATCCTGCAGAAAACTATGCCACAACACAGTCCTTTCAGCAGTTCCAAGAAGGCTCCACACCCATTTGCACTATTCAGCTGACCCTGAGGACACAGATAAACCTCCAAGTGGTCTCAACGACTCTCTAAAAGGATGCAAATGACCAGCTGTCTGCAAGGAATATAAATCCTTCCATTCCCCACAATCCAGTCAGAGCTGAAGAAACTTCTTGGATGAGAAGCAAAACGTCTTCCAAGAAAAACCAGAAAGTCCAGTTGCCTCTTGGAAAAGCACCTTTGGGACAACCATAACCTGGATGATGAAAATTTCCATAGACATGAACTAACTAATTTCTGATGCTTTGGGAAGATTGCATTTTGGAATACAGGTTGTCCTCGATTTCCAACCAGTTGCTTAGCTACCATTCGAAGTTACAGCTGACTACCCCAAACTGCTCACTATATGGCCTGGTCTGAAGCTCAAGACACATCTCCAGACAGTCATGTGACTGCATTTTGGGCACTCGGCAAAGTGCATTTATGGCTGTTTGCAGGAGCCCGCAGTCATGTGACTGTGTTTGACTATGTTTTTGCCGAAAAATCGGCATTTATTTTCGTGTTGTTTTTGTTTATAAATAGAATAGAATAGAATAGAATAGAATAGAATAGAATAGAATAGAATAGAATAGAATAGAATAGAATAGAATAGAATAGAATAGAA
>WNWU01000001.1:84801353-84812044 GCA_012654045.1 Ptyas mucosa
AATAGAATAGAATAGAATAGAATAGAATAGAATAGAATAGAATAGAAACCTTACACCACACTTCAGACAAGTGGTTATCCAACATCTTCTTAAAAATTTCCAGGATTGTGGCATTCACAACTTCTGCAGGCAAGTTGTTCCACTTATTAATTGTTCTAACTGTCAGGAAATTTCTCCTTAGTTTCAAGTTGCTTCTCTCCTTGATTAGTTTCCACTCATTGCTTCTTGTTCTACCCTCAGGTGCTTTGGAGAATTGCTTGACTCCCTCTTCTTTGTGGCAGCCCCTGAGATATTGGAACACTGCTATCATGTCTCCCCTAGTCCTTCTTTTCATTAAACTAGACATACCCAGTTCCTGCAACTGTTCTTCATATGTTTTAGCCTCCAGTCCCCTAATCGTCTTTGTTGCTCTTCTCTGCATTCTTTTCCAGTATCTCAACATCTTTTTTACATCGTGGCAACCAAAACTGAATGCAATATTCCAAGTGTGGCCTTACCAAGGCACTATAAAGTAGTATTAGCACTTCACGCGATCTTGATTCTATCCCTCTGTTTATCCATCCTAGAACTGTGTTGGCTTTTTTGGCAGCTGCTGCATACTGCTGGCTCATATTTAAATGGTTGTCCACTAGGACTCCAAGATCCCTCTCACAGTTAGTGAGAGGGATCTCACTAACCTTCCTATTGAGAACGTACCACATGTACTGTACCTGTGCGTTTTGTTTTCTTCCCTAAATGTAGAACCTTATTTTTTTCACCATTGAATTTCATTGTGTTAAATAGTGCCCAATGTTCAAGTCTGTCAAGATCCTTCTGTATCTTGAGCCTATCTTTTGGAGTATTGGCTATTCCTGCTAGCTTGGTGTCATCTGCAAATTTGATGAGTTCCCCATCTATCCCCTCGTCCAAGTCATTAATGAAGATGTTGAAGAGTACTTCATCAAAAGTACTCAAAAATGCCCCATAGTAAACAATGGGTTTGCATGATGGCAGCAGTCATTGAGCAAAACAATGTGCCTGCCTAATGACCGTTGCAAAACAAAAAGAACATAAAAACAGGTTCAATCATATGGTGACCCACTTTACAACCATCATGAATTACAATTGTAATGCATTATGGTCATAAGTTGAAGAATAATTACAGTTACTCATTTAAATTTAGAGGCTGCCCAAGTCCAAATGACTCTGCGTAGCTGAAAATTAAAATTAAGACAAAACTAGAAAACTGAGTATAGAGCCAGCTACCTTAACCTTAACTTACCCACATACAAGATTTCTTGCCATTGATTGGTTGACTAAATGTATATATACATAGTGGTTAACAAAGGGTAAAAAATAACAAGGCTAAAACCAATCAAGTAATAAACACATAAGGAATCCATGCAATAACTCCTATTGTCCACCCCAAACAAAGGAGATATTACCATTCAAAAGTCCAATGAGAGAAGTTCATCTTTGTAGCTACATGGAAAAACTATATGGGTCAATCTATTATCCAAAGAACCTGAGGACACAATAAGATGGGAGCTTATCCAAGAGAGATCCAACCTAGAATTAAGAAGAAATATCCTGACAGTGAGAACAATTAATCAGTGAAACGGCTTGTCTCCAGAAGTTGTAGGTGTTCCATCACTGGAGATTTTTAAGAAGAAATTGTACAACCATTTGTTTGAAATGGTATAGGCTTTCCTGCTTGGGTAGGAGGTTGGACTAGAAGGTCTCCAAGGTCCCTTCCATCTCTGTTAATCTGTTTCCAAAAATGCCAAAGGAATGACAATTTAATCTCTAGCAGGAAGCAATTCTCTGGGGACAGGGACCAGAGGAAAACTGCCGCTAACCTCCTTCCACCTGCTCTTGTCTAGCAAAAATGGGGAACTCTTAACATTGTCAACTGGAACAAGAACATTGGAGAGGCTGGATCTATCAGGGCAAGACAGTCCTGTAGATACCTATGAGTCATGCCATCTGAGATTTTAACCATTAAAACAAATTATTTGAATTGCACCTGGAAATCTACTGGAAACCAAGACAACTAAGTGACATGGTCACATGCCAGATGTTGCATTCTGCACCAGCTTCCTATTATTTTGTATCCCCGTACTACCAACACTTTTCATGATATTAGTTCAAATTCTCCTAGCTTCTCACACTTCCATCTAAAACATTCCAGAGAGGACATGTTACTCGTAAAATTACTGATTATCGCTGGGTAAACTTTAACTCTGAAATTGTGAATACAAATAAAACAAGAATAGAAATAAGAATATTCTGTCTGGCAGTGTACAGGGTAGGGAGAGAAAGAAAGAAAGAAAGGAAGGAAGGAAGGAAGGAAGGAAGGAAGGAAGGAAGGA
The DNA here is from genome assembly GCA_012654045.1 of Ptyas mucosa. Classification (NCBI taxonomy): domain Eukaryota; kingdom Metazoa; phylum Chordata; class Lepidosauria; order Squamata; family Colubridae; genus Ptyas; species Ptyas mucosa. The sequence continues at coordinate 84,803,705 of WNWU01000001.1, forward strand.
AGGAAGGAAGGAAGGAAGGAAGGAAGAAAGGGGGAAGAACTGAAAGAAAGAAAAAGAATAGCCCAATCCACCCATTCATAAACTCTGTTAGTTTAGGCATCAACCAATTTCACCTTTATTCCTACTACCACTGACATACATCTCAAACAAAATACTACTGAAGAAAGGGAATCCCCTAGAACAGAGTCCAGCCAGACGAGTTTCTAGATCTCCTTTTTGTGTCCCATGGTCCATATTCAGGACTACACTTTGCTGTCAAACTGCTAGGGTTGTCTGCTGGGAGGAGGTTAAAAAAACATTCAAGGTGGTAGACAAAACCATGTGATTGAAATCCCTCCTTTTTGTTCATGTATGGAAATATGCAAAAAGAAGGCAGGACTTTGATGGCATGGTATGTACACCATCTTGATTCTCTCATTGTCCCTGTGGATACTCCTGCGAATTGCAAAATCATAGTAGCACATTTTTCTGAGGTTTTTTTCAAAAACTAACAAACAAACTAGGGGAGAGAGAGACAGAGAGACAGAGAGACAGAGAGAGAGCAGAATAAATCCTCTTCAACCCTCGCAAAGAATTTTAAGAGACACATGTCCTCCAGCAGCATATTTGTACCACATTTATCCTCCTTTTCATTTTCAACATATCAGGGAAGTGTCAACAGCATAGTGCAGGTTATTGATGTTTCTTTCTCCAATTTTAAAACCACAGACATCTTCTTCCAATTCAGCCTCCCTTAATGTTGTTGTTAGTTGCAAAGTCATGGCTGACCCATCATGACCCCATGGACAACCTTCCTCCAGGCCTTCCTGTCCTCTACCATCCCCTGGAGTCCATTTAAGCTCACACCGACTGCTTCAGTGACTCCATCCAGCCACCTCGTTCTCTGTCGTCCCCTTCTTTTGCCCTCAATCTTTCCCAGCATTAGGCACTTCTCCAATGAGTCCGTCCTTCTCATTAGGTGGCCAAAGTATTTGAGTTTCATCTTCAGGATCTGGCCTTCTAAAGAGCAGTCAGGGTTGATCTCCTCTAGGACTGACTTGTTTGTTCACCTTGCAGTTCAAGGGACTGTCAGGAGTCTTCTCCAGCACCATAGTTCAAAGGCCTCAATTCTTTGGCACTCAGCCTTTTTTACGGTCCAACTCCCTTAATGTATATTCAGCATATAGGTTGAATAAATAAAGGAAGAGCATGCAGCCATTTTTGGATTGACTTCCTGACCTGTGTATGTCATGAGGACAATGAGATGTTCTGAGACCTATGTTTTTCTGAGAACTTCTCACAGCTTAATGTCATCAACACAATCTAAGACTTTTCTATAATTAATGATGCAAAAGTTGACTTAGTTTTGGGGATTTGACTTCCTTGATTATCCAGCATGCATGAGCGGTAGTGTTCCTTGGCCTTTTTTAAAGCCAGCTTGAACATCTAGCAACTCTTTTTCCATGTAGACCTCCAATCTGTGTTGAATGATCCTTTAGCATTATTTTGCTAGCATGTAAAATTAAGGTTGTTTTACATTACTTTGCACATTCTGTTAATTCTCTTTTTTTGGTATTGGAATGCCGATTGACCTCTTCCAATTGGTTGGCCACTGTGTTGTCCTCCAGGTTTTCTGGAAAACAACCCCATCACTATACTGATAACCCTCCTTCATCTTGTAGAACTAATGTAGCTTGGGCAGATTTCGTAGAATCGTAGAATTTTAAGAAGGGACCTCGTAGGTCTTCTACTCCAATCCCCAACCCAGTGTAGGAATCCCCATGCCCACTCAAACAACTCACTGTTCATTTTGCCCAAATGGGATGCAAAGAGCTATCCAAGAGAAGGCTTATTTACTATTTACTTCTCTTAAACAGTAGATAGTAGTAAGGTAAGACGTCAATTTCAGGAAATTATGTGGTTCCAAGTCTGTAAAAGAGAGATCACTGACTTTGTTATCAGCGTAAAAGGATAATCCATCTTCCTTTTGAAATCTCATGAGCAGGTATCAGAATCACAATACAAGTAAACTGCATTTTATGTTCCTCCCTCCCACCCTAAATGTGTATTTTTTATATACATCCAAACAAACTTTGTGCATCAAAAACATCATTCATTTCTTTTTAAGAGACGGGGAGTATAAATGCCTGTCATATTGGATTCGAAGAGGCTGTAAAACTTAGGATTCAGAGGGACATCATAATGCATCTAATATGAAGGTCTGAATTGATGGGGTCCACCAGGAAAAAGATTTGGGGGTTGCGCCATATAACTTATTGAAACCATCTACCCAATATGTCAGCCATTATGAAAAGCTACTCCAGGGATTATTATGAAAGGAAGCAAATATAAAACTGCCTATATTTGAGTGATTGTGTGGCTACGCTTGGAACATATTAATGTGTGCAGTTCAGGCAGTTCCTTATGAAAGTGGATATCAAACGACTGGGAGAAAGAGTGGCAAATGGCAATCATGAGAGCCAGTGATTTGGAGCATGTTAAGTTCAAGGAACAAAGAGGATGGTATTCAGTCACTTTAGTGTAACTGTAAGTCGTGCCCAGATAAAAAGAAGAGAAGAGAATTTAGATAAAGTCAATTTGTTTTCCTCTCTCATGGCAGAAGAATATGGCGATTCATGCAAGGAAATTGGTCAGCGTTTGCCTAACAAAAGACAAAATTTATTTAAATTGTGCAGTTTGTGACCACAGCATTTTCTGATGGCAGCTAGTTTATGATGAGGGAATAAGAAAAGCTATGGGTGAAATTAGGGAAGTTCAACCTCTTCCTTTTTGTTTGTTTAGGAATTTATAAACTACTGTAAAAAAAAGATGTTGAGACTCTAGAAAGAATGCAGAGAACAGCAACAATGATGATTAAGGAAATGGAGGCTAATACATATAAAGAATGGTTGCTGAAATTGGGTATGCTTAGTTTAATAAAAAGAAGGAATAGCAGTGTTCCAATAGCTCAGGGGTTGCCACCAAGAAGAGGGAGTCAAGCTACTCTCCAAAGCACCTGAAGGCAAGACAAGAAGCAATGGATGGAAACTAATCAAGGAGAGAAGCAATCTAGAACTAGGAAGAAATTTTCTGACAGTTAGAAAAAATAACCAGTGGAACAACTTGCCTCCAGAGAATGCTCTAACCCTGGAATTTTTTAAGAAGAGAAAGAACAACTGTTTGTCTGAAATGGTACAGGGTTGCCTGAGCAGGGATTGGACTAGAAGACCTCCAAGGTGCCTTCCAACTCTGTTATCCTATTCTATTCTACTTCAGTCTAAGCAGCTTACAAAATATGAGGAACTTTAGATTAAAGCAGTGTGTAAACATGTCCTCCACTTTTGTTCCCTTCCTGTGAAATACTGTGAAATCCCTTCCTGTTTCTGATTCTTTGATATTTTCAGAGCACTTTAGAATTTCTGTGAAATTTCTTACAATATGTAGTTGGAGATTGTCCTAGAGATTGTCTTGTCTAACCTCTGCTCAGTGCAGGATCTACTAGTACAGCTCAAGCAAGTAACCATCCAATCTGTTTCAAAACTTTGAGCAAAGAAAAACTCACGACTTCATGTGGCAATCATTTTTTAAGCTTCTTTCATTATTGTATGAAGTATGAAGAGGTTTCCTAATCCCCCTATTTTAGGGCATCCTAAAAGGGAGGATGGACTTTAATTGCCATCTTATCTGAAATGGTATAGATTGTCCTGTTTGAGCAGGGGGCTGGACTAGAAGAGCTCCAACATCCCTTCCAGCTCATTCTACTTCTTGCACAGACTCAGAAACTGCAGACTAAGACATGCCCTGGCTCCAGTCTCTCTCAGCTCCCAATTGGCTGACTTAGTTGCTATGCCTATTCATTGGCTGACCTTGTTACTATGTCTTCCCTGTCATGAATATTCTAACACATTTTTACTTTTTAAAGAACTCCCTCTAGATAGCACTAGTTGAACAAGATTATTTGCTTTGTGAATTCTAAACTTTCCAAATACTTCACATCCTTTTTTTCCTTTCCTGATAGCTACTTTTTCTGTCCATCCAATTCTATTCTTCCCTCCTCCCTCCTTCCTTCCTTCCTTCCTTCCTTCCTTCCTTCCTTCCTTCCTTCCTTCCTTTCTTTCTTTTCTTCTTTTTCTAGATTACCTATCTATCTATATACTGTATCTATCTACTGTATTTATCTATCATCTATTCATCTCTCTATCATCATCTAGCTAGCTAGCTAACTAACTAAGCTATCATCTCCTTATCTATATATATATATGTATATATGTATACATACATACATACATACATACATACATACATACATACATGTGTCAATTTGGTACAGTGATTAAGGCACCAGTCTAGAAACTGGGTAAGCGAATTCTAATGTCGGGGTTCCAAGTAACACCCCCTGACATCTAGTTCTGCTTTACGCTCAAAGCCAGCAGGGTGACCTTGAGCCAGTCATGCTCTCTTTGCCCTAGAAAGGTGGAAATGACAAACCAGTCTTGAAATCTTGCCAGGAGAACTGCAGTGAACACTAATTCATCACCAAGCCTTCTTCACTCTATCATGGTGCTATTCGGTATCTCCTCCTCCTATGATTTCTGCTGCTTTCTCAAGCTGGCTGCTACCCTCCTTGCCTTAACAGATGACACGTCTGATGGGAACTTGGCAATCATCTGAATCCTGTTCTGCCCAGCATGGAAGCCAGAAACCTATAAACAAATTATGAATGCGCAGAAAGAAAGGGAAAAAAAATAAAACCCGAAAGAATGGATTTTCTGCTGGATCAGCTGTAGCGTCCTTGGATTTCTAATGAGGGATAAAGGAACGAATGCTCTGCTTCAATTAAGCTTGGAAATAAGGAGGCATTGCCCATGCTAAATATGCAAATATGCTCTAAGGATCCCAATTAGAGAAGTATTAGTAATGCAAAGAGAAAGCCATGGAAAAAAAAGAGAAGTGATTGAAACACTCTGACCGCCGCTATTATATTTCCACCATTAGCTATAGAAAACTGAAAGACAGCAAGAAGACTGAAGGGCCAGAGATTCTGAGTTGCTTAGGAATGAGGGTTTTCAGACTCTTATTACTTTAATTGGAAACAGCTTTTGGTGCCTGAGGGATAACTTATGTCTTTATAACAACAGTTGTATACAATCTACTTCCCATCACTCAAGGTAGGTTACAACAAAGCATGAAATAAAAACTGAAATTAGAACCTCGACAATATTCCATTAAAATCAGAAACAACAACAACAACAACAACAAAAGAACCTAAGGAAGACTGATAATTGTTAACTAAACTTCTTTTGTCTATGGAGATTCTCAGTCATCCATCCAGATCATGGTTGTCCCAAAGACGCTTTTTCAAAAAAAAAAAAAAAAACAACAACAACAACTGGACTTTGTTTTTCCTTAAAGATGTTTCACTTCTCATCTTCTGAAGAACAGAAGCAGCTTCTTGGATGACAAGCAAAACATCTTCAAGGAAAAAACAGATGCCTTTTGAAAAAGTAACTTTGGGATGCATTTCTGTTGGGGTTTATAGCCATCAGACAGGAATTCTAAAAAACAAAAACAAAACCAACAACAACAGATGGCTACATCCACCTTTTCACTCCTTATTTTATTTTTATTTTTATTTATTTTTGTCCTGATTTATTATTAATTTTTATTATTTATTTATTTTGTCAAGCATGTATAAGATAACAGATATAAGTATAAGCATGATTATGAATACAGGGAATGAATACGAATGAATGGGGACAGTAGGACAGGGATGGTAGGCACGTAGGTGCACTTATGCACGCCCCTTACAGACCTCTTAGGAACGGGGTGAGGCCAACAGTAGACAGTTTAAGGTTGAATCTGTGTGGGTTAGAGGATGCAGGTGGAGCATTCCAGGCATTGACCACTCTGTTGCTGAAGTCGTATTTTTGCAATCGAGTTTGGAGCAGTTTACCTTAAGTTTGTATCTATTGTGTGCTCGTGTATTATTGCAATTGAAGCTGAAGTAGTCATTGACAGGTAGGATGTTGTAGCAGATAATTTTGTGTACTACACTTAGATCAGGGGTGGGTTCTAAATTTTTTTACTACCGGTTCTGTGGGCGTGACTTATTTTGTGGGTGTGGCTTGGTGGGGGGGGTAATGTGACTGGGTGGGCGTGGCCAACTTTTTTTTTTAACTTTTAAAAGCATTTTTTCTACAACCTTAAGGGAAAGCATGGACAGCCATGGAGACTACAGAGTGATGGAGATGCTGTCCCAAAGGTGCTTTTCCAAAAGGCAATTGGACTTTCTTTCTTTCTTTGTTTTTCCCTTAAAGGGAAAAAAGAGCTATAGGGCTCTGCACACCAGAACAAGACACAAGGACAGTTTTTCCCTGAATGCCATCACTCTACTAAACAATTAATTCCCACAACACTGTCAAATTAACTGCTAAGACTGTATTACTATTCTTCTTCTCATCCTTACTAGTACCTATCTCTTCCCATTTATGGCTATATCCATGTTGCTTGTATCTTTACAACTTATATTGTTTTTCTTGTTTCCTAGTATGATTTGATTGCTTATTAGTATCCTATGACTATCATTAAGTGTTGTATCTTATGATTCTTGACGAATATATTTTATTTTTTTTAAAAAAAATTTAAAACAAACTTTATTCAATATAAAAAGATAAAAAATGTACAAAACGTTCTTAACTCTAAAAATACACTTCAAAACTACTTACATACAAAACTAACAAACAGGATTATCTATCTATAATATATAAACATACAAGTATATATATTAAGCTTTACTTCTTAATGACGGTGTATATTTGTTACCTTTGATTTCTTACTATATTTGACATTACCTTTTTTTCCATTGATTAATCCATTCATACCATCTGTCCCATACTTTGAAATACTGTGAGTCTTCCTTATCATTTAATTTTAAGGTTAATCTATCCATTTCTGTGCATATGAATATCTTTTGAATTATTTGCTGCTCTTTTGTCAACTGCTCTGAATTCCAGAATTGAGCTAGGGTTAATCTAGCCGCCGTGATTATGTGTAACATGATGTACTTTATTTCCTTTCTACTACTTTTTTTAAGTATACCTAACAGGAAAATTTCAGGTTTTAATTCAATATCTTCTTCCGTTATTTCTATTATCCAGGTTCTAATTTTCATCCAGAATTTCTTAATTTTGGGGCAAAGCCACTAGAGGTGATAAAAGGTTCCCTGTATTTGTTTACATTTACATTATTTTTTCTTTATGTACACTGAGAGCATATGCACCAAAGACAAATTCCTTGTGTGTCCAATCACACTTGACCAATAAAGAATTCTATTCTATTCATGTTTCACTTCTTGGATAAGAAGCAAAACATATTCTGGGGGGAAAAAACAAAGAAAGTCCAGTTGCCTTTTGAAAAAGCACCTTTTGTCCCATGGTTTGGGACAACCATGACCTGGATGACTGAGACAGACAGACGGAGATGTTAGCACGTGAAGCAACATCTCCACTATAGGAGGGGGAAAAACCCCAAACGCAGAAAGACCTCCAGAGGGGAAGAAAGTTTACAAAATAAATGAAGTAGAAAAGCAGGCATTTCTTTTGCAGAGGAAGAAAATGTTCAGGACATCAGAAAGCAGTTTTCAGCACAATATTATGTACAGGAGATGAAGTTGCTTCCCTAATGTAATAGAGGCATAGCCTGAGTCACATTACAATGTGAATAGTACATGGCAGTTTAGCTGGTGAACAGCCCCTTTAGGTTTGCAGTGATGGCTAAATGGAACTGCCTTTTTCCAAAGCAGTTTACCCCGAGTGCCAGGCCCAGGGGACATACAACAGTGGTCATCCATCAGCATTATACTCAGCTTGACAGCTTCCCCAATGGAGCAATCAAGAAGAACTTCTAATAAAGGAGTTTATGCAGCATATAGTTTTCCCTGCTACCAAAAATAGCAAAGAGGCCTGGAAAACACGATGATTTAAATTACCATCGAAGCCAAAAGGGGAGCATTTTGATGAAATTTCCATGCAGGCCTCCTACATATACAGTAATACAGTTTCGATGAGTGCTCCAAGGACAAATAGCACTGATTACTGACTAACACCCATAAAATAGATATTATTCATTAACGCTTTGCCACAGAAAAAAAACAACAACCCCAAGAATGTTTTTTAACAGCACAGATGCAACGAAAAAGAGCAAGCCACATTCAAAGCAAGTTTTAAACTTCTTCTTTTTTGCCAAGTGAAAAATACTGTTTAAGATTTCCTTCCCTGACATTTTGAAATATTAAATTATTTAAGCCAGAGAGAAAGAACCGTTTTATATATATATATATATATATATATATATATATATATA
>WNWU01000001.1:84812144-84823492 GCA_012654045.1 Ptyas mucosa
GTACCCGCCAATTCATAGAAACTCACAATTTTTTTTAAATTTATAAAATAGGGTTTTATATATGAAGCAGGGTAAATGAAGAGATTACTCAGAGCTAGGCACATTTCTATTTTGAAGAATTTTTTCCTCTTGAGATGAATGAGGGTTTAAAAATAAGTAAGTGTGACTGTATACATAAAAAGGGGCTTTGGTTGTGTGGTTGTAGTCATCATTTTGAAATTTTTTTCTCTTCCTTTTCCCTTGCCTTTCTAAAAATGACCTGGCTGATGGTATAGACATTGTGTAGAAATTAGTAAGAGGGTGACACAGAAAAGTCACTAGATTAGTTATAGAGTCTTTACATTCTTATGATGTAGAAAATGCTTTTTCCAACACGTTCAATAGGGTAGCCCCATTTTTAAGCTACCTTGATTATTAGTTTCTATTTTTTAAAAAAAGAGAGACAGAGAAGAAATTCAGTCCTTTAACCGCAGATGTCAGCCTTCGGGGGCTGAAGCAAGAGGGAAGGAAGATTTACACTTTGGCTCTTCCAACAAATAGAAGGTATAAAGGGAAGCAAGGCCAATTTTTCTTTGAGTAGATAACAGCCACACTCAGAGACACTTAGTTCTCCCTTAACTGCCATTCAAGAATGGAAAGGTTTCCCAAAATGGGAGAAAAAGGAAGAAACTTGACAGCCTTGCTGACTGGAAGTACAAATGATAAATGGATAATTGTGTTGAGTAGTAGTTATGATGTTAGATGAGAGTCAGGGACATTCAAGTTGATCCTCAGTCTGTAAAGAAGATAACAATAGCAAGTAGACTTATATCCTGCTTCATAGTGCTTTATAGCCCTCTCTAAGTGGTTTACAGAGTCAGCATATTTTCCCCAACAATCTCAGTCCTCATTTTACTAACCTCGGAAAGATGGAAGGCTGAGTCAACCTTGGGCTGGTCAGGATTGAACTGCTAGCAGTCGGCACAGTTAGCCTGCAATACTGCATTTTAACCACTCCTGTCACAACAGAGATGGCAGGAGAATTATACTTTTAGGCTTACAAGATTCAGCCTTACCAGATAGACCAGACAAGGAAACAGGAGCAGACAAGCTGATTCTTTTTTTACTGCAAAGTGACATTAGCAGAATCTTGCAAGCCTGAAAGTATAGTTCTCCTGCCATCTCCTTTACAGCCTGAGAAATTAGGAAGGTCTCTTCGGAGCCTCTTGACCTACCTGGTATCCAACTGCAGACTATGCTCTCTCTTATCTGATTATTCCCTAGGCGGCATCTCTTCGCCTCATCTCCCGAGGTCTTTTCCTCATACCATTACACTGTGTGAAGAATGGTTGAAGAAGCTGAACATGTTTCTCTTGTAAAAGAGATAATTAAGAGAATGTGATGGTGGTTTGTAAGACGGTGAAAATGTGTCACATACATTTGGTGAGGAAGAGTGGATCTGTCCTTTGTTTAAATCAGAAAACTAATGGACTATTTTTCCCCCAAAGAGGATATTATAAGGCATTTCCTGGGGCCAAACTTGTTAAGCAGTAAAAGCTTGAAACAATGAGAAGACACCATTATCACCCCACTACAAGCTTTTAAATAGGGGCTGGATGATCAGTTATCTGGGATAGATTAGTGCAGTGGCCGCCAATCTTTTGGGCAGCAAGGATTGGTTCCATAGAGAGCAGTGGTGGGTTTCACTTACCTTTGCTACAGGTTCGCTTGCATGCGCAGAGCATATTTGATGATGTCCGGGCAGGTGGGCAGAGCCTCCTGCCGCCGCTACTACCAGTTCTCCCGAACCGGGGTGAACCAGTAGCAACCCACCACTGATGAAGGGTGGTTTTTCCATGGACTGGTGTGTGTGTGTGTGTGTGTGTGGTTTCACATACTACCTGGACCCTGTAAAGATAGGGCTTTGCCCACTTGCATGGCCTGGTTCCAGGCAGGCTGTGGACCAGTATGAGCTCATGGCCTAAAGGTTGGGACCCCTAGTTTAGTGGGTTCCAGCACTGATCAGAGAGTGGGATTTATTGACATCCAACACGTGCATTTTGTATTTCTCATTTCTACTGGAAACATGCACTCATACTGAATGCGATCAACTCTCTCCAGAAGAAAGAAGAAGGAAAGGAACCCTCTATCACTAAAATCAGGCAATACATTGTGCAGCGAATGAGACTGCACCTTTTGATACCTGATGATGCCACCTCAGATTCTAGTAGACCATCAAGGCCAGAAGACTGGAGACTGTTACATGCATTAGGCCAGGATAAACACTAAGCCTGCTTTAGGTAGCACTTGTTATGCTTATCCTCATTTGTGTTTATGATTATACTTTGTTATATTAATTTCAGGCATTATTGGTTTAATTCTGATTGATTTTTTTTATTATAATTGATATAGAGAGTTATATGACAACCATGTACATCACACACACAAACAAGCAAACAAAAGGGGCCTTGATGTGAGGGATCAAAAAAATGTACATGGCAGCCACCACATAGGGCAAAGCCTTGAGCCCTTTTCATATCTGTCATGTGTGCCATGTGTTACTTTGTGTTAAGATTGACAGGCAACAATTTAATAATTAAAACAATTCCAATATCTTGATGTATTGTGAGAAAAAAGAGCATCGCACCTTTCCATTAGTGATGCAACTGCCTATCTTCCCAATTCCTTGAACAGCAAAAGTAACTAGCAAGCAAGTACTAATGTGCATAACAGCAGACATGTCACTAGAAGGCAAAATCACAAAACTGTATCTCATTTATTTTGACCATGTCATGCAAGGGAATTCAGTGGAGAAAGCAATTATGTTTGGAAGACTTAATGATAAAAGGAAACCAGGACATCAAAAAACACAGTGGTTGGACACCATCAAAGCTGACTCCAGCCAGAGCATATAACAATTCAAAGAAGTAAGATCAGGAGATATGAAGAGACCTGCCCCAATAGTCCATAGAATTGCCAAGATTCGGACATGACTGAATAGATTATTATTTCTCCTTCTCCTTCTCCTTCTCCTTCTCCTTCTCCTTCTCCTTCTCCTTCTCCTTCTCCTTCTCCTTCTCCTTCTCCTTCTCCTTCCTCTTCCTCCTCCTCTTCCTCCCAATCTTAGGGGTGCAAATAGTTAATAGTCTACACAAAGTGGAAAGCTCAGATTGATTTAGTTAAAAACCAGTATTTTTTAAAAATCAAGTAAATAGGGCTAGATTTCTACTGGGATCTGGATTCTTTCTAGATGGTAATGGTGGTGCTAAGCCATTTTGTCTTGTCAAAATCTGATTTTTAAATTTCCCTGTGTATCAGATGAATGTTACCAAATAGCGAGTGGGATTTGTTAAAAAGAAATGTAAACAGGTATGATCAATTTGTGGTTCGAGTTTAGCTTTCTGCATCACTTCCTTCCAAGGCATTATTCCCTACATATTTACTAGAAAACGCAATACAAAGCCTTTTGCAATTTGTTGTGGCCAGCGGCTGCCATTTGATATTCAGAAGTCAAAAGTGTTATGAAGCAAATCCAGAGAACTTGTTAAAACACCATTTGCCTATTGATGCTGCTAAAACCAAGCAAGATATCTACTGATTGGCTTCCCATTTATTGCCATGGCAAGCTTCCTTCTTATTTTCTGCCAGATCACATTTACAGCTGCCTAACAGTGATATGAAGCAATGATGGCTAAGGAGCTTAATTTCCATTGCAACCACTTTCTCCTGACAGCAAATGAACAAAGGCAATAATATGATATCAACACAGCACTAAAATGTATCAAAATGATCTTCAGAAGGATTTAATTGTAGCCCAATACAGAAACTACCAGGAATGCCAAAAATTAGACAAAGCAGTTTTGCTTGAGTCCTAAGCTATCTTTCTGGGATATTTGGTTGGGGTAGAACTTAGATGTGTTAAGTCTTAGGGAACTTAAAACATCAAACTCAATTTCATTGAGGCCGCATCAGGGTTGTGTTTGGTCTCAAGGGGCTGGGGGGCTGGGTGGGTGTGGCCAACTTGACGTCACTCGTCAAGGCTCTGTTTTTGGCCGCGATGGCCTCCTGCAGCCCTCTACCAGCAAAAACAGAGCTTGGGGGAGTGAGCATGGCCTGCCTCACCTCTGTTTTCACTGGGAGAGGGTTGAGAGGCCATCGCAGCCAAAAATGGAGCCCCTGCGAGCTGCGTGTGGACCTCCCGAAGCTCCATTTTTGCTGGTAGAGGGCTGCAGGAGGATGTTGTGACCTAAAACAGAGCTCAGGAGTGTCACACAGAAACACCACAGGCCGGTCCTTTGCTGTTTCCAGCGTGAGCCCGTGGACCAAATCTAAGCATCCTGTGGGCCGGATCCATCCCCCGGGCCTTGAGTTTGACATCCCTGGTCTAGCCTATCAAAGAGAAGGGTTAGAGGGAACATAACTGTCTGGTGGGGCTGTCACAGGGAAGAGGGGATTGGCTTCTTCTCCAGAACACCAGAGAGCAGGATAAGAAGTAATAGATGGAAGCTTATTAAAGAGAGATCCAACATGGAAATAAGGATAAATTTTCTGAGAGTGAAGAACAATTAATCTATGAAACAGCTTGCCCGCTGGAGTTGTGGGTGCTCCAATACTGCAGGTTTTCAAAAATAGACTGGACAATCATTAAGTATTGGAGGCTTCTGCCTTGAGCCTGGGGATTGTACTACAAGACCTCAGAGATCCCATGTTTTATGTGGTGCTTTGTCCTGGTTCCAGTCTTTACTGGTGCTGATGACTGCTGTTCAGATTTTTGGCTATCAGTCTATATTGCTCCTCATGGTATTCAGCAGCTATTTTAGAAGTAGGCAAGTTTTTTTTTTTTTTTTTATGATGATGATGACTTCAGTAAAATATCTTTAATGTGAGTCTTGGGGTAAATTCAGAATCCTGGATACTGCAAGAAGCATTTCCAACCCTCATTTATAGTGAATTCATTAAGGCAGCATCTCTTTCAGTGATTTGAAACTCTTCTTCCTATGTTTCTGGGCACCTTAGGCAGAGTTGCCATTTATAAGATAATATTTCAACTAATTCTCCTCTTATCTCTTGACCGTTGAAATCTACATTCTCCATTCCCCTCACAGCCTCCTGAGAGTTTCTCACATCTCCTAACCTCCACAAGGTTGCTGGAAAAGATAAACCACTTCTTCATGGAAAAGGCTAGTTACAAGTATAGCATTAATTAATATTGTTCTGTTAATTAAATTTCTGTGACTCCAGTACTCAGAATAGAATTATCTCTCTTTGCAGGGAATTGTTGCTCATAACCAAGATGCCATTTACAGTTTGGGGTCAAATCATGGAAGGGGCATCAAATCTTTTCCCCAGAGAATAAACCGTTGCTGAACTAAACTCATTGTTTAATCATGTGTGAGAATACATTGTAAGCCTAATGAGTTACACAAATAATTAACAGATTTTTATCAGGCAAAAATAAATAATTAGCTTGGAGTCAGTTCCCTGAGTTAAATATACACAGAACCATACACAGTGAGTTATAGAATTATCAGTGGCATAACTGTGTCATTGTAGATGAGAACATCAATCCAATGAGGGGAGAACAATTTACACCTTACTGTAATTTAGAAACCCTTTAGGCATAGCAGACAAACATATTGCAGCAAACATCCAGCAATTAGGTAGACATTTAATAACTCCATTTCTCACCTTTCCTCCAAGAAGCAATTTTTTATTTATTTTTAACCCAGCCTTAACCCTTATTATTTTTTATTAATAACTGAAGTATTTTTTTTATTTTTAATATGATATTTTATAAATAACTCAAATGCCACATGCATGTCTGCTATAGCCTTGTAACAACCCTGTTAAATCAACTCAGTTTAGCTGCTCGAAGGACACTCAGTAAGTTGTGTTGTGTTTAAGCTGAGTAAGTTTGTGTTTAAGTTTGTGTTTAAGCTGAGATTTGAACACGAAGTTCAACTGGGGAAGTAGAAAATGGCATAATGGGTTTAGGGTACAGTGTGGCAGATACAATGAAATCACAAAACAAAACTGGCTACATGCTCCACCAATTTTAATTTTTTTCTTTGTTATTTTATTCCCATTCAGTTCCAATGGAGATCATAATAACAATAGCAATAGCACTTAGACTTATATCCTGCTTCATAGTCATTTGCAGCCCTCTGTAAGTGGTTTACAGAGTCAGCATATTGCCCCCAACAATCTGGGTCCTCATTTTACTGACCTCAGAAGAATAGAAGCCTGAGTCAACTTTGAGTCAGTCAGGATCGAACTCCTGGCTTTGGGCAGAGTCAACCTGCAATACTGCATTCTAACTGCTGCGCCACCTTGGCTCATAAAGTCCTGTTTAATAATAATTAACTCCATATGCCTCAAAAACTCTTTTGTATTTCACAAGTCCTATGTAACTATATTTTGCTAAATATCAGTGGTGTGGTTTGCCTCCAGGTTGAAGGAACAGCCATAGAATCTGTAGAATGCCTAAAATAAACTGAACATAGTTTTAAATGATTACAATACCCTCATGTCCTAATTAGGAAAAAAAAAATAATTCTACTCACTGCATCTTCATCTTCTCATAAACTAATCCTCCCATAATTAAACATGTGAAATCTCATCCCCTAAAATTTGCTCCCTTCTATTAAGAATTGAAAGCTAAACCAGCTAGGTCCTAATTTGTATATGAATGAGAGACAATCAAGAAATCTCAGGGCTGTTTCTACATGATAAAATATGAACAAACAAAAGCGAACCACGCTATTGTCAAAAAAAAAAAAGAAAAAGAAAGAAAAAACATACATGAACTATGGTGACCAGCAAGTCACCAGGAATTAATCTTGACTTCAAGGAGGCTTTACATCTACTTTTTATAATACATGAAGAATTCTTGTTCTGGAACTGTTGCTTGCTATAGTCTAATCTACAACTCTATCTTTATTAATTCTGACCTTAAAACCCTATTTGCAGAAGACACTAAGGAAAACTTACATTTGATATGGAAATCAGGCCTTTCATGGCAACAACAAACGGACATATTTTAAGATATTCAGACTGCATTGTTTTAGCCAAGTTAAACCAATCAGGTTCTTCTATGCTGCGATGAATGTGTACAGTCTTTGCAATAGTCATTAATTCCTTCTGATGCAGGAATTAATCAAACATGCCCACAGAGATCAAAATGACCATATTACTGCCCAAAGAAGCTTGTGATACTTTTATATCAAACTTCCACAGAGAATCCACAAGAAACTCGTCTCTAACTCCCTCAACCAAAAAGTCTGCAATCTTTTCATGTTGTACATGAGGAAATGTCTTACCAAAATAGAACTGGATGTTTTCTCTTAGTCCTTTTGATTTTCAGTTTCATTCTCTGAAATTGCCAAATAACAGATGAAATGTTTTAAAGCAAGGAAATCTCCAGAGGATGAATTGATTCCATTGGACATGATTAGAACCAACTTGGGCTGATATGCCACCATTCATTGACTAATCTGTCTTTACTTGTAAGAATTGGTTATTAGTGATAATTATTCTAGTTCATAAGAAAAGGAGCAAGGTGTGTCCTGATCAGTCTTCCAAATATTGCTGATGTTATATTCCAGACATATATCTGGAAGAACCTGGGGTGGATTTGAGGAACAGGAATAACAGATCACCTTCAGACCAGTTGTTAAGCAATGGGGTTTTGTGTAACAGCATTTGGTTGAGAAATATTTCTGTCAAGCACAATTGATTATTGCATTTGTGGATTTTAAATATGCTTTCAATCTCACTTCTAAAACAGAGCTTGGGCCAAACTTAAGGTCTGCACAATTAATTGACATCTACTTACTCTCATCTATAAATGAGATTGATTGTGTGCCATCAAGTCATTGTTGACTTGCCTTAGTGGCTATATAGATGGATTTTCTCTATGAATAAAAAATTTAACAACACTGAATGCATAATCCAGGGTAATCAATTAGACCACCTTAAGGAGGAAATCCAACTCATAGGAGAAGGGAAAACCAAGTTGTATTCCAGATTCCTTCTTGTTCAATATCAATAAAAGCCAATTAGTTGAGCATTTAGCTTATTTAAAGCACCCACCAAAGTTGGTGAACCGTCATCATTCAGTACTTTTTACACAGATGATGAAGTTCCCTATTGCAATCTCCTGTTGAAATAAGGAGAGTTATGTCAAAATTGATTGCGCATTGCAGAAAGAAATCTTTGTAGGTTAATTAATGCAGGACCAAGAATGCAATATTTGCAAAAAGGCCCAGACTGAGTAATTGGTATGTCAATGATTCAAGATTGAGAAAGCAAAGTGTTTTGTAGTCTTAAGTGTGATCTTCTCATCTAAACCATAAGCATCTATATTGCCCAGCATAGCTATGTTGGACATTTCATGCAAAATTTTCAAAAACCCATATTGGCTTCAACATCCTTTTCTCATGAGAGGAGCTCAGTACAGACTTGCAGCCCTAAAAATCATGTGAAGTTAGTAGCCCAGCTGCATTATTGTGCATAACTTAATACCTGTTAGAACTTTACCAGTATAAAATAAATCCTGATCTTTTGAGGACTACATACCAGTAGTGGGTTCCACTTATCTTTGCTACCAGTTCAGAATTGGGAGCGTGCACATGCGTGTGATCACTTTGCTCACATGCAGCGCTTCTGCGGGTGGGGGGGGGTGGAGAGGTGATGACATCTGGGCAGGTGGGTGGAGTCTCCCGCCAACGTCACTACCGGTTCGCCCGAACTGGGGCAAACCGGTAGAAACCCACCACTGCTACATACCAAGGACAGTCCTCCAAGTAGACTGCATCTCCATGAGGTATAGCCTGGGAATGGATGTTATCTTGTAATTTAGAGATAGACTTAATATGTACACTGAGGGATATGAACTCTTGTTTCACTAACATGGTGTTTCTCAACCTCAGCAACTTTAAGATCCATGCATTTCAATTCCAGGAATTTCCCAACCAAAGTAATGGATGGGGAATTCTGGGAATTGAGGTCCACCCCTCTTAAAGTGGTTGTGGCTGAGAAATGCTGCACTAATTTCTATTCATACAGGGCTTTCCCTGGAAGCATTAATTCTCCGGGGAGTTAAATGGCAAAGTTATTTTCTTAATAAAAGATATGAATTACCATCAAATTCTGTCCAACGTATTTACAGAAGTCAAATAAATTGCCCTAGTCTTAAAGGTAGCTCAATTTACTTTCTATTCTGAAGACCCCTGGTTATTTATATTAGCATGTTTACTGCAAACTCTTTTGCGATTTAGGAAACAAATTAAATAAAGTTTCTAATGTGAGATATAGTTGGCCCTCTAATTCAGGACCAATAGTATTTCTGGCTCTTTTATTCTATTTTTTGTATATTTGTTATTGAGACTGACTTACACATCATTATAACTCCTCTTTTCAAAGGAGTTCCTAGTTACTTTGTTCATTTTATCAATTTTGTTCATTTAGATCAGGGCACGGACTATCTTTTAGAACTGATAGATTTTTGTTTGCTAGACATCCACAGGTATACCCTGTTACTTACAATTTTAGATAAACCGACAAATTGTATGAGGTAAGTCTTCAGCTATAACAGAAAGGTAATTTTTAATTTATTTTGAACTTGCTGTTAGTTGACCTGGAAACCTCACTCTCTGTCTCTTATTGTTTAATTGGACGATGACTGAAATACAAGATCTTCCTACCTCCCCACTTTCCTAGCTGTCTTTAAGAATTCTCTGTTTTCAGCCTTTCTATATTTCATTGCGTAATGAGATTATAGTAAGCGGTTTATATCAAAAGCTACCATACTCCTTTCCATCATTCCAGAAGATCGCAACCCTTCCTTCAGCTATAATTTGCTCACAGACTAATTGGTACACATTGCTGGAGAACAAAGTGCCTTCTCCAGAGCTAAGGTCAGTTTGTTGACATTTGGAGATGTGCATGTCTTCTTGGCAGAAAAAAAAGAAAAAAAAAGACTTGTGCTGTATATGTGTTTTTGGATGTTCTAAGACATAGGCAGTTTCCTCAGGCCAAAGGGCTTTTTTTCATGGGAATGGAGAGAAGGTGAACACCAAGAAAGAAAGATGGACAGGAAATGATTGACATGGCTGGAAGCTGTATGAAAGGGTCAGCATTGATAGATGTAATACTAATAGAAGATAATATTTGTAAGGAATCGGGGTGGACTGTGAGGTCATTGGCACTCTCTGGGCTTGGTTGTTTCTTTGCAGGTATTTTGTTACCCAATTACTGTATTTTTCGGAGTATAAGACGCATCTTTTTCCCCCTAAAAGGGGCTGAAAATTTAGATGCATCTTATACACCAAATGTAGCCTCACCCACCCACTGGCCCCCACCCTTTGGCCTCTGCCTCCCAGCAGTTTACCTCCTTGCAGCAAGCAGCAAGAAGAAACAGCTCGTTTTAGCTTCAGCACAGCCTAATTAGCACAAGTTGATTATCCCTTGGCTTCTCAGCTGTTTTGCGTGGGCCTCTGCTGTTTGCTGCAAGGAGATAAATTGCTGAAAGCAGATATTTTTTTTGGTGTGCTAATCAAGCTATGCTGAAAACGAAAATGAAAGTAAAACAGGCTATTTACTGTTTGCTGCAATGAGGCAAAATTGCTGGGAGGCAGAGGCAGATTTCTTTTTCTTGTTTTCCTCACCAAAAAAGCTGGGGGCGTCTTATAGTCCGGAGCATCTTATACTCTGAAAAATACGATAGATAACACCTTCAGTGCTAGAAAGGAGTGGGGTTTTCACTCTGTTTATATACAATTGCTTGTAATAGAATTAAGTTCCATCTGAACAAAGGTGTGGCTGCTATTGCAACTTGATTTTGTAACAAACTGGATTTGAGCACCTAATGCCATACTATCTTCTTAGATATGTTTACGTTATGCTGAAATTAGACAAGAGATTTGCTGAATGCTTGTCTAGAGAATGACGCAAGGCAACTCCTTTTTTTTTTTCCTGCCTGCAACTGTCTGCAACTCACTAATGAGGGCTTTTAAGTGTCAAATGGACATCAGGGAAGACTCAGCAGAATTTCCCAGATATCTAATTGGGCAAATATGGAGTAGGCTCAGCTTAAAACTCTTAGATAAAGACAAAATAAGAATCTTAACAGCATAGCGGGAAGACACTACAGATAGTTCTCAATTTATTTATTTTATTTATTTATTATTATATTTACAACTACAATTGAGCCCAAACTTTCCGTTGCTAAATGAGATAGATGTTAAGTAAATATTTACCACCTTTCTTGCCAAGTGAATCAATGCAGTTATTAAGTTAATAACAACAACAACAACAACAACAATAATAATAATAATAATAATAATAATAATAATAATAATAATAATAAT
>WNWU01000001.1:84823502-84842096 GCA_012654045.1 Ptyas mucosa
ATAATAATAATAATAATAATAATAATAATAATAATAATAATAATAATTTTATTTCTATACCGCCCTTCTCCCGAAGGACTCAGGGTGGTGTTCAGCCTATTAAAAACACAAGACAGACATCAATTAAAATAATTTAAAATTTTTAAATAATTTTGGCTCACTTTAAAACCCCAAAATTTAAAACCCCCAATTAAAATTACGTTGATAGCCCAGCCTGACGGAACAACAGGGTCTTAAGGATTAAGCATTTCCAGGGGCAGTTCATTCCACAGGACTGGGGCTCCCACAGAGAAGGCCCTCCCCCTGGGTGTCACCAGCCGACATAACTTGGCCGATGGCACCCTGAGGAGCCCCTCTCTGTGGGAGCGAACTGGCTGGTGGGAGGCTATTGGTGGCAGAAGGCGGTCTCGAAGGTACCCGGGTCCTATGCCATGGAGCGCTTTAAAGGTGGTGACCAACACCTTGAATCGCACCTGGAAGACCACTGGGAGCCAGTGCAGCTCGCGCAGGAGGGGTGTCATGTGGGCACATCGGGTTGTGCCCATAACCACCCACGCGGCCGCATTTTGGACCAGTTGGAGCCTCCGAGTGCTCTTCAAGGGGAGCCCCATGTAGAGAGCATTACAATAGTCCAACCGGGAGGTGACAAGGGCATGAGTGACCGTGCGCAGGGCATCCCGATCCAGAAAGGGCTGCAACTGGCGAATCAGGCGGACCTGATAAAAGGCCCCCCTGGCCACGGCTGTCATATGCTCTTCTAAAGACAGCCGTGTGTCCAGGAGGACACCCAGATTGCGAGCCCTCTCTGTAAGGGGCAGTGATTCACCCCCAATAGTTAGCGATGGCACCAGCTGACTATATCAGGACGCTGGGAGCCACAGCCACTCGGCCTTGGAAGGGTTGAGTCTGAGCCTGTTCCTCCCCATCCAGACCCGCATGACCTCCAGGCAGCGGGACATCACATCAAGAGCATCGTTGGGATGGTCTGGGGTGGAGATGTACAGCTGAGTATCATCAGCGTACAGATGACACTTCACCTCAAAACCACGGATGATCTCACCCAGCGGCTTCACATAAATGTTGAACAGAAGGGGCGGGAGGACCAACCCTTATGGCACTCCCCATGCGAGGCGCCTCGAGGTCGACCTCTGCCCCCCTGCCAACACAAACTGTGAGCGGTCAGAGAGGAAGGAGGAGAACCACCGCAAAACGGTGCCCCCAATTCCTAACCCCCTCAACCACTGCAGCATGATACCATGGTCGATGGTATCAAAAGCCGCTGAGAGATCTAATAGGACTAGGACAGAGAAATAACCTCTGTCCCGAGCCCTCCAGAGATCATCCACCAATGCGACCAATGCCGTTTCAGTGCTGTACCCCTGCCTGAAACCCGACTTATTTATTTATTTATTATTGCGATTTATATGCCGCCTTTCTCCCAGGGGACTCAAGGCGGCTTACAAAATGACAGTTTCCAATACAAATCACAATGAAATAAAAATTAAAATCAGCAACCCTATTAAAACAATTTAAAATTATAACAGTGTACCCCCAAATGGATCGAATTGACGGTTGAATTGATGGAAGAGCCACATCTTCAGCTCGCGACGAAAGGAAAGAAGGTTGGGAGCTGTCCTGAGCTTGGTGGGCAATCCGTTCCAGAGGGTCGGGGCTCCCACAGAGAACACTCTCCTCCTGGGGCCGTCAGCCGACATTGTTTGGCCGATGGCACCCTGAGGAGGCCCACTCTGTGAGAGCGCACAGGACGATGGGAGAGCAGCTGGAGATGGTCCTGCAAGTACCCCGGGCCTAAGCCATGAAGGGCTTTATAGGTAAGCATCAGCACCTTGAAATGAATCCAGAACGCCACCGGCAGCCAGTGCAGCTCATGCAGGAGAGGTGTTACACGGGAGTATCTAGACTAGGGTGACCAGACGTCCCGCTTTTGGCAGGACAGTCCCGATTTTCAACAATTTGTCCCGCGTCCCGTGGCATTTTTAAAAAGTCCCGATTTTTGGAAGGAATGCAGGACAAGTTAGGGAACGGCGGGAGAACGGGGTTTGCTTACCCCGCCCACTCCCAATCTATTGCTGCCTCCTGAGTCCCAGCTGATGGCTAGAGGGAAAAAAACCTGTTTAAATTCTTGCTGTGGGGCTTCAAAGGCCCACCCTACAGCTGATCAGTGTTAAAAGAAAACAGGCGGCCCTTTGAAGCCCCGCAGCAAGAATGTAAACAGTTTTTTTCCCTCTAGTTTTTTTTTTCTCCTTGTGCAATTTAAACTGAAAACAAAACCAAAACTAAGCAGGGTGTTGCCTTTGCTGTTTGCTAGCAATGTTGGAAAGGCAGATTTCTTTTTCCTCATCAAAAAAGGTAGGTGCAAACAATGGGAAATTTATGGCAAATGTCAAAAGAGGAGAGTTCAAGATTTTAAAACACAAAAGAAAAAAAGTTCTATTTAACTAGGGAATTGTAATAATTGAGATACTGTTAATTGTATATTGTGTTGAAAGCAGAAATGGTTAAGTTGTGGTTGGAAGAATATGTGGGGGAAGTTATTTGGTTTATTATTATTGGTAAATATAATTAATTGATTTGTAAGAAATTGGATTGCATGGAAATAATTGGAATATTCATATTCATATTGATTAATATACAAAAAAGACAGCTATATAACTAATTGATTTGTATTAAAATGTTGAATTTGTATTAACCAACTGTAATATTACATAATTAACCAATGTGAGGATGGATATAAAAATAGATGACAATGGGAAGGGGTATAATATAGAATAGAAGGGAAAAATTGAATTTGATTAAGATTAGAGATGAAGATGAAGGGTAATATTGGTTTTTTAAAAAAATAGATGAGGAATAAATATGGCAAAAAGGAAATATAGAAATTGTAAATTTAAGTGAAATGACTAAACACTGTTTAAATTTGTGAACTGGCCAAATACTCTGTTCAAAGAAAATACATTGTATGTTTGTATGTGTGTTTCTAATTATTGCTATTTATTCATATTTGTTCTCTTTTATTCTTTAAAGTTTAACAATTTATTCTTTATCTTAATATCTTTATATTTGTTTGAGGTTGGTTTTCTTCCCTTTCATCTTTTTTATTGTACAGCAATCTTTCTCCTCAAACCTACCACCTCTCTCTTTCCTTTCCTTCTTACTTTCTCTTCCCCTCCTCTTCTTCTCCTTCCTACTTCCTACTTCCTCTTCCTTTCTTCTTCTCCTCTTCTCTTCCTCCCTCTCTTAATCTCACTCCTACTCTAATTTTCCTTCCTTCATCCCTCTCTATTGCTGTATCCTTTTGTGCACATGGACTACTCAGAGGGCTGAAAAAGTTATTTTTGACTGGTCCTCGCACTTTTGACCAGTCCTCGAACTTACAACTGTCCTCACATTTTATGTTTTTTACCCTATCTTATCACCATGGTGAAGAGAAGCAGTTGTGAAATGAGTGACATGGTTGTTAAGAATGCTGCACGGGCATAAATGTGAGGATGGTCAAAAGTGCGAGGACCTGTCAGAAATGACTTTTTTCAGCCCTCTGAGTAGTCCCTATACACATAGCCATGGCCACCCGGTCTCATGACCAGCTAGCCACGCTCACCCAGTCACATGACCTCCAAGCCACACCCACAAAATAAGCCACACCCACAGGTGTCCCTCTTTACCAATGTTAAAATCTGGTCACCTTAATCTAGACGCCCCCGTAACTACCCGCGCGGCTGCATTCTGGACTAGCTGGAGCCTCCGGACGCATCCCAAGGGCAGCCCCATGTAGAGGGTGTTACAGTAGTCCAACCTAGAGGTAACGAGGGCATGAGTGACCGTGGTGAGGGCATCCCGGTCTAGGGAGTATTTATGTTTTGGTGGCAGAAATACTGATCAGAATAAATTTTAGTAGTTGTTCCATTATAACTCAAAAGAACAATCTATGATAGGAACAGGCAAAGATTACACTGGTTTAGAAGCTTTGAAATAATGTTTCCCAATCTGCATATCCTTCAGATCTACAAACTACGATTTGAGAATTCTTAGCTGCAATTGATGTTCAACCATCTGGGAGACACCCAAGTTGAAGACACAGACTCTTCTATCATAGTTTGAATGTTTAAAAGTCCTGGATGGCTATGGGAGCATCCCACCATTTGTAGAACAGAGAATTCTATGAACTGAGGTGGCGCAGTGGTTAGAGTGCAGTACTGCAGCTACTTCAGCTGACTGCTAGTTCAGCAGATCAGCGGATCAAATCTCACTGGCTCAAGGTTAACTCAGCCTTCCATCCTTCTGAGGTGGGTAAAATGAGGACCCAGATTGTTGGGGGCAATATGCTATTTAGTATACTGTCTTTGGTGTAAGCTGCCCAGAGTACTTGGACAGTGGGCAGCGTAGAAATATGACTAATAATAATAATAAAATTCTATTTTGGCATCTCTTGGGATGACTATGTGATTCTTGGTCATTCCAGGAAGCACAGGAGGGAGAGGAGGGAGCCCTTTCTCTTCAAACATACTTGCACAGTTATAATTCTTCTTACAGGTCTGAAAACAAACAGAACAGATTTGGGGCAATCTCATACAGTTTATAAAGTTCAACCCCCAACCATCCCAAGTCCAAGTTCCATGAATTTATCATTCAAAATTAGACAAGATAGTTTCAGCGTTATTTAGAATGTTATTCCTAGAAGCTGATTTAAAAGTGGAAGAGGTTTATACTGGTTGGCAGGCTATTTTGTGGAAAGTCGCAAATTCAGAATAGTCAGGACATCCTTACATTTTTCCAAGCAAAGCTACAATCCTGGCTGATTTAATGCATGCCATACAGCTACCACTTGGTGCTTAACTTCCTGCTTTTCATTTCTCTGGCCTCCAAAGGATTGCACCAGGATTGCATCATTATTTTTCTGATTTTATTTCATATTCTAATATAAACATTAAATTAATCTGCTAATTTAGTATGATTTTCAGCGAGTCTGACCCCAGAGTGGAGGTTAGAGATTCACAACAATGAGAAAAAAGCCAAAAGAAGGAATGAAATTCATCGTTAATTAGTAGTGACAGCTGATCCCATGTTGGTAATCTTTAATGGATCATTAAGGAGAAAGCTGGAAGGTTTTTCTCCTTCCTACTCAAGATTTGTTGACCTTTCTGATTAATTATGATCACCCCGCCACTGCCTTTGCCACCCCAGATGGCTTGTCTAGGGAGCAGCAGTCTTTCTATAAATCAGTATTGTTTGCTTTCGGTGGCAACAGCATAAGTCAAATTTCAGCAGTTATCTAGTCTCATTCTATTATTAGCTATTGCTTGTATCACATGTTTATGAGAAAGCATCAGCAAGAGGGTAGGGGGCAGCAGGGGAAGAGGGATACACGAGTAGCTGCAGATTGCAGCAATAACAACGATAGTGAATAAATGCGAAAAAGAAAATGGTTCTAGATGGTTTCCAGGTTAGAAACGTGGATTATTTTTATTTTCACTGCTTTGTTGCAATAACCTGTTGCATTCTGTAACCCTCTGTGCCGAAAAGAGAAAACCAGTATCAATACAATATGTTTGTTTGACTACCACTCCTATCAAACTTATCCTGGGTTGAGGAGGATTGGTATAAGCTTTTAAATCCTAGAAAAAATAAAATAAAATCACTGTAGACCAGGGGTGTCAAACCAGGAGTGAAATGCTACCGGTTCACACAAGTTCGGGTGAACTGGTAGTAATAAAAGCTACTGGTTCAGGTGAATCGGTAGTACAAAAATGCTACTGGTTCATTCGAACTGGTATTTCCGACGATCAGCTGTGCCGCACAATTTATATTCCCTAAAAAGCAGGAAATCCTGCTTTCTAGTGAATCTAAATCATGCGGCACAACTGTTCCCTTCCCCCTTGCTGTTCTACTTACCTTCTTAAGCCTCCTTTTTCTACGCTGCATGGTAGTGCCTGTGGTGCACCTGTGCACGAGTTTGGTGTGCATTGCACATGCACATGCAGCAAACCAGTGGCAAACCTCAGAGGATTGCACCACTGTGTCAAACTCAATTTCATTGAGGGCCACATTAGGATTGGGTTTGACCTTGGAGGGCTGGGTGGGGGAGGGGTGGGGTGGGGTGGGCATGGGCATGGTGGGCATGAGACAGAATTGTACTTCCGCATACATAGTTTTATAAATTTATAAAAATAGGGATGGATACATTTCTGTGATTTTGTTTTTTTAATGCTAACTTGATCACTTTATGAGAGAGAGACTAGATCAAGAAACATAGGAAGACTAGAACTATAAATTATTGACATAGGCTAGTAGCAGAATCCTGCATACCTGAAAGGTAAAATATTTTATTTTTCTTCCCTTTTATAAACTTCTGAGTCAAGGATGGCCTCCTGGGCCACTCCAGAGGCCCCGTTTTGGGCCTGGAAGGCCTGGACCACTCCGGAGGCCCCATTTTGGGTGTGGAAGGCCTCCTGGACCACTCTGGAGGCCCCATTTTGGGCCTGGAAGGCCTCCTGGACTATCCTGGAGGCCAAAAGCTGTTGTGGGGGTTAGGGGGCATGGGCGTCCCGCCTACACCCCATTTTTGCTAGCAGAGGTCCTGCGGGCCTTACTATTTCCAGACCGACCCCGTGGGCCAAATCTAAGCACCCTGTCGGCTGGATCCGACCCCGCGGGCCTTGAGTTTAACACCCATGCTGTAGACAGAGATATTTTTTTCTGTCCTTTAGATCTATTTCACCTTGATTACCTGTTCTGCAGTCCTCAAAACATGATTAAATTTCCAAATGATTATAGCCTCTGCATTCTTACTTCTTGCCTATGCATAGTAAAACTGTAAAATTATACTCTACCATTTCTAGAACTATTTAGATTTTATAAGCTTTTGTATATTAAAATCACCACCGTGGATTAAGTCCTAAAAGAAACTGACTTTGGAAGATGAGGCAGGTGTTAAGTGAATCTACTGAAATAATCACGAGTATCTCTAAATAATACACTGTGCAGTAATCAAACCTTGATATTATGAAGACACAATAACCCGTTGATGCTTATTTTTCAGGAGAAAATATGTAATATAATAATAGAATCACAGAACATAAGAAACCAGCTAATCAAATCCTGACCAGTACAGAAATCCATCACAGGAATCTGGCTTAACTGATGCCTTTAGAAAAAAAAAAATCATTTTTCAATAACAAATAATGTTTCATTTAGTTTCCTTGTTGATTCAGTTAGAATTGGCAAAGTCTAATTTTCCAGGCTATATATTGCTGAGATAGCCATTTTTTCCTCCCTTTGCCTAGGGTTTCTGGATTCATTTTAATAATATTTATCTTTTAAATTGGATTTTATCTTTTATAAAAAATGTTATGTTTGTTTTTATACATATAGTTGTTTTATTCAACAGAGTGTTTTTTTAATGAGATGGGTAACTATAGAAATTTGGTTAGTAATAATAATAATAATAATAATAATAATAATAATAATAACAACAACAACAACAACAACAACAACAACCACCATTTTTGGACACCATGATGTAAAAAAGATGTTGAGACTTTAGAAAGAGTGCAGAGAAGAGCAACAAAGATGATTAGGGGACTGGAGGCTAAAACGTATTTGTCTAGTTTAATGAAAAGAAGGACTAGGGGAGACATGATAGCAGTGTTCCAATATCTCAGGGTTGCCACAAAGAAGAGGGAGTCAAGCTATTCTCCAAAGCACCTGAGGGTAGAACAAGAAGCAATGGGTGGAAAGTAATCAAGGAGAGAAGCAACTTAAAACTAAGGAGAAATTTGCCGACAGTTAGAACAATTAATCAGTGGAACAACTTGCCTGCAGAAGTTGTGAACGCTCCAACACTAGAAATTTTTAAGAAGATGTTGGATAACCATTTGTCTGAAGTGGGATAGGGTTTCTTGCCTGGGCAGGGGGTTGGACTAGAAGACCTCCAAGGTCCCTTCCAACTCTGTTATTCTAAATAATAATAATAATAATAATAATAATAATAATAATAATAATAATAATAAGAAGAAGAAGAAGAAGAAGAAGAACAACAACAACAACAACAACAACAACTTTCTTATTTATATATATCACCACTCCATTCTTCTTTTCCTGATTTGAAGCAACAAATTGCATTCCCAATTTTGAATTTATCAAGTATTTCTGATCTTGCAATTTTACATGAGTCTCCTGTAAACAGATAACATCATTATGAAATTGTCTCAAATAGTGAAATATCTTCCTTCTTTTTTGCGGAGAATTCAATCCATTTACATTCCAAGACAAAAATTTAAGTGCCATTTGACCCTGTCTGTTTTGAGAGCAATTGTTGAAGATTCTCTCCTACAGTAGGAATCTTCGGTTTAGCTCCTCCCATGACTTCAGCTTGCTGTTTATCTTTGGTTCTTTTCTCACGCTGTGGCTTACTATATTCTTGCTGCTGTTGCTTCATTTGTTTAGACATTGCTCTAGTTATGCGTTGCTCTTCCACTTTAGATGTTGTTACTTCCAAAGCCATCGCCTCCTCTGTGATAGTTTTAGACATTTCTTCCAAAGGAGAAGCTTCGAATGGTGCAAAAGGATCAACCACAACACCA
The DNA here is from genome assembly GCA_012654045.1 of Ptyas mucosa. Classification (NCBI taxonomy): domain Eukaryota; kingdom Metazoa; phylum Chordata; class Lepidosauria; order Squamata; family Colubridae; genus Ptyas; species Ptyas mucosa. Next base: position 84,832,103 of record WNWU01000001.1, read on the forward strand.
CCTACTGCTCCCATTAATTCTCTTGCCTCCCTTTGCGACTGCCTTATTTGTGCTTCTGTTTCTTGATCAATCTCGGCTTGTAGTTGAGCTTCTTTATCTATTGGTGAAGATGTGCGTGGAGGAGGAGAACCCGCTTTCAAAACATTGTAATAAAATTCTTCTGCTTTTTCAATAGTATTAAGGCGGTATCTCACTCCTCGCAGCCTGAGTATTATACCTATTGGGGCATCCCACCTAAATTGTATGTTCTGTCTTTTCAATTCTGTCACCAAAAATCCAAAATCCTTTCTATCTCTTAACATTTTAGGCGGTAGTTCTTTAAAAACTCCAATCTCACTTCCATCAACTTGAACTGTTGTAACAAAAGAATTTTGCAGAATTTCATTTCTCATTCTTCTATCTGTAAAATATATAACCACATCTCTAGGCAGTTGTCTTTGTACCGCCACCCGAGAATTAACTCTGTAGACCTTGTCCATCTTGCACAAAACCAGATCTGGTTCCACTTTCAACATAACTGCCAAAGCCTCTGCACAAATTTTCCTAAGATCTTCCCTGGTGTTCTCTTTAACACCTCTCAGTCTGATAGCATATTCCATTGATCGAAATTGCATCATAGTAATCTCATTTTGCATTTTCTGTGTAACTTCTTCAATTTCTATAATTTTTGAGTCAGAAGCTCTGAATTTAGTCTCCATCTCTGAGGCAAGATTCTCCACTTTTTTATCAATCTGCAGCGCTACCTCAGACAGGCCTTTAACCACTGTTTGAATATCTTGTTTAAGTGAGTCATATTTCTCTTGAAACATTCCTTTAAGCTCCTTCTCTGATCTTTGAATTTCTTTAATAATAATATCATATTGGCTTTCTTCCTTTGTCTGAGATTGCAACTGCGCTGTTTGAGGCTGCTTCTGTTTATGTGTGGGGGAGCCCCCCCCTGGTTGCTTTGTTGCCATTTTACCTCTTAAAGATCTTCCTTTTCCACAAACTCTAACAACTTTTCCCAAAAAGTTCTCCAGATTCAATCAGGTCTATAAGAGTCAATTGGTATTTTTATTTTATGTTATTTTGTTTTTTGAATACTTCTGCCGCTTTCAGCCGGATTTGTTACTTTAAAATGTAGCCGGATACAGTAATCAAATTACTTTCGCTTTCAGCTCTCTCAACTAAGAACAGGCGCCATTTTTTTTCCCCTCCGCTTTCCTCAAAGCCAATTCACTTTCACTTTAAAAACTCTTTAAAATAGTCCAAAAAGCTTCCAATACTTGCTGTTTAGTGAGAAGTTTGAAATCTTCCTTATTTTTCTTTGTTATTGGTAATGCTGCCGCGCTGTCTTGTTCTGCTTTAAAGCAGAGTTTCCCAGTCGTCCGGAGCTTCAGCGGGGTGAATAGGGAGTCCCACCCTGTTAACTCCCCAGAAGCAAGAAAAGCTTTCTGGGGGTCTCACAGGGGACTCTACCTGCAGCCGCCGGCTCTCCTCACAAGCCCTTTGCGGTCTCGGAGTTTTACGAGCCATTTCAATTGCCAAAACGGCTCTTTTACGGGCGTTCGGGCTGGCGGTCTTCAAAGGACCGTCTGCAACAGCTGACGGCAACAGCGGAAGTCCTAAAACCCAGAAGATGGCTGGATTTGCAGAAATGGCAAAGGTTTCAGCTTTTTTAAAGGATCAGACGCATGAGAAGTATATACAGGAATGGAAATTATGGATTGAGTATGTACAGAATAAGTATCAGACTAGAAAATATTATATCGCTTTTAGCTGAGATGACTATGTTAATATGTTAGTAAATATAGGAAAAAAGATTTGGAAGTTTGAATAACATATATATTGTTTGGGAATATTAATATTGCATATAATGGAAGTCAAGGGGGGGAGGGAAGAGGGAGGAGGGGGAGGGTTAGGGTGGGGATGGGAAGGATTTATATATTCTTTTTATATGTATTCTACATTTATGGCTAGGGGGGGGGAAAAGGGGGAAAAATTTGTATTGTTAAAACTTTTTCAATAAAAAACAACAACAACAACAACAACAACAAACAAACAAACAAACAAGTTTTCCAGAGAAAAAATATCCCTTGAAACTTACAAACATTAGGATCACGTACTGCAGGGAGATAGACTGAGGTGCAAAGGATGCAGTTCTCCACAGCCTGGCATTCAATCTTTAAATCAATGTATTTGGATAGTCTAACACAATCATGATTTCCAGAAGCATCTATCGGTACATAGACATTTAAAGTATATGTCATGGTAGACTTCTTTTAAATCAAATTGATTTAAGTAATTAGATAAGAAAAGATGATTTAAAGCACAATTTATTTGCTTGTCAGAAAAGTTAGTTCTATAATAATTATTTCTAGGAAAAGTGCACTTTCTTCATTTGAAAGTTAACCTGAAGACATATGCTTCATTATGCAGAAATAGGTATAGATTTCATTGTTGGAAAGTACATATCATGTAAAGTAATTATTTAGTCAACTCCTTTTGGGGGATTTCATCAAGGAACACAGTAATTATCTTACTGCGTTACCAAAAAAGCAGAAACCTAAGAACTGAATCTGTTCAATTCATTGTTGTGGATATGTGGAAGGTCATTGTTAGGCTAGAACAGGGGTGTCAAATGGTGGCCCACAGGCCGGATGCCTCACATGCAGGCCACACCCACTCCAGCTCCATTAAGGGATAAAACATTGTGATTCGTGATACATCACATGACTGCAACATGATAAGGTGAGATTGACACCTGTGGGCTAGAAGAATAGTCATCCTCAGCTTTTAATCATGTTACTCCCTCATCTCAAAGTCATTATTTAGCAAAATGTAAGAACATAAGAGAGAGTCCATTTGGTGTAGTGTTTAAAGCATCAGACCAGAAACCAGGAGATCATGAGTTCTAGTCTCATCTTAAGTACAAAGCCAGTTGGGTGATCTAGTTGTATTCTCTCATCCCTAGGAAGGAGGCAATAGCAAGACTATATAACTTAGCGTTATTTACTGCTTCACAGTGCTTTACAGCTCTCTCTAAGTGGTTTATAGAGTCAAGATATTGTCCCCAACAACCTGGATCCTCATTTTACGGTCCTCAGAAGGATGGAAGGCTGAGTCAACTTTCCAGACAATGGCAAGTCACTTCTAAAAATCTTGACAAGAAAGGACTTCTCCAGGCAATCCAGATATGATTGAATGGAAATAATAAAAAAGAACATGAGAATAGCCCAGTGGTGAAATGCTACCGGTTCGTACCAGTTTGAACAAACTGGTAGTGATAAAAACTACTGGTTCGGGCGAACCAGTAGTAAAAAAAAGCTACAGGTTCCTCCAAACCGGTATTTCTGATGATCAGCTGTGCCATACGATTTAAAATCACTAGGAAGCAGGAAATCCTGCTTTCTAGTGAATCTAAATCACACGGCACAGCTATTCCGCCCCTCACTGTTCTACTTACCTTCCCAAGCCTCCTTTTTCTGTGCACAATGCGCATTTGGTGTGCACTGTGCATGTACGGCCAGCAAACCGGTGGAGAACCATTCAGATTTCACCACTAGAATAACCCTACCTGATCAGGTCAAAGTCCAACTCAGTCGCACATCTTTATTTCTTAATAGCAAAATGGGTGGCATATAGCAATAGCATTAAGGCTTATATATCTTTACAGCAGTCTCTGAGTGGTTTACAAGCATTATTTGCATATTGCCCCCAACTATCTGAGTCCTCGTTTTACCAACCTCGGAAGGATGGAAGTCTGAATCAACCTTGAGCCCCATCAGGATCAAACTCCAGGCTATTTATTTATTAGTTTGATTTATATGCTGCCCTTCTCTGGAGACTCAGGGCAGCTTACAATGCATTAAGCAATAGCCTTCATACTTTTGTATATACCTGCTTAGTAGGGTTTTTTGCCCCCCCCCCCCGAGCGGTGTTCTATTTTATAGAAAGTCAGCTTATTGCCCCCACTAACCGGGCCTTCATTTTACCTACCTTGAAAGGATAAAAGGCTGAGTCAATCTTGAGCCTGGTGAGAATTGAACTTGCAGTAATTGCAGGCAGCTGGCAGCTAAGTGCTACTTTAACAGCAGTTTAGTCTGCTGCGCCACCAAGGCTCCTTATGGGCAATGGCAATGGCAATAACAATAGCACTTAGATTTACAGCACTTTTGGGATGATTTTGAATGTCAGCATATAGCCCCCAACAATCTGGGTCCTCATTTCATCAACCTCGGAAGGATGGAAGGATGAGTCAATGTTGACCTTCAGGATTAAGCTCCAGGCTGTGGGCAGAGTTAGCCTGCAATACTGCATTCTAATCACTGCACCTTCAAGGCTATTTTAATATAAAATTCAAAAGAAATAAATAAGTGCACCAGGGCTCAATGCTGCGTTTTAACAACTGTGCCATCGGGGGTCTTTTAATATTAAATTAAAAATAAATAAATAAATAATTAATAAAACGTTATTTCTCAGTCACTTTCTCAGCCCAATCCATCTCACAGGGTTGTTGTTGTGGGGAAATAGGAGGAGAAAGGTGTGTTGGTTATATTCACTGCCTTGAGTTATTTGTAAAAATAATAAAGTGTGGAGATGTGTGTATGTGTGAGAGAGAGGGGGCGGGGAGAGAGATTATATGCATAATACCTATATACATACATACATGTTGCGGCCCGCCAGGTGCCAGCGAAGCTGGCGGCAGACCCAGATCATGAGGAGGTTGGGGAGGAACTTGGGCCAGTCCTGGAGTCTGGGGAGGGCTCTGATGGATGCTCTGTATCGGAAGTAAAGATAGAGCCAGGGTCGTCTGACATTTCTCAGCTGCCTTCAGAGTCGGAGATAAGTAGGGTAGAAGAACAGCTGGGGCCTGTAACAGATGGGCATATGTGCAGAGCTGTCAAGAGAGGAGAACAACTGAGGAACAAGAGCCAACTCAGGAAGAAAGGCACACATGGACACTGGACGGCCCCTCCCTGCCTGGGGAATAAATAGAAGCAAAAAGGGAGTGGTGGTCGCAGGAGACAACAGTTCGTACTTCTTTCGGAATTAATTTAGAGCTTTGCTGGAAGCTCTCGGCCTGGCAATTATCCAAGGAATGATAAGGTCTGTTACTGCAATTAACCCTTAGAAGGACTATTGCCTGGACTTTTCTGTATGTGAATGCCATGAATTCATAGTAGCTAAATAAAGACTGGTTTTTCAGGACAAGGAGTCTGTTTCTTGTTTTTGTTAAGGCTGGGTCAGATGTATATAATACATATAGTAATATACATTCATACATAATCATAAATAAAGAATATAAAATATAAATATAAAATCCCTACTATAAATTCTTATACTTCCATTAGGACGATCAGAGCCAAAAGTACCATATGTTGAAATAGGAAAAAAAAAAGATGTCTCTGAAAGGTAAAGAGTCTAGAGGCCATTCCAAAAGCTGGGGATTACTAAGGAACAGGACTATAGAAGTAGAACATTAGAAGGTAGAATAGAATTACAAGCTCTGTTCACAATTATATCCTTGAGTCATCATCATTGCTTAATGAATCTTTTAATGAAAGAGTTTAGAATCTGATTTTGGTTGGAGGAGGGAAAAAAACCCTTTTTGTTAAAAAAAAAAAAGAACCCAACATTTATTTATTTATTTAATTTTAACATAATTTGTTTTTATCTATTCTGGGGTGCTTCCACATTAGGAGATAAGACATGTTGTTCCCTTCAGCTGGTGTATGAAGGTTATCTTGAATTTAATCACCTTTGATGGATCTGTCCTCTCTGAATTCATGCAATCGCCTTTTAAAATACAGTTTGCATTCAACGATTGTGACAAGCAGCATTTCATATACAGCAAGGAGGATACCTAAGCCCAACAACTGCAATGTTTTTTTTTCTGCTCCAAAGTCTGAGGTTGCTACCAAATGTTCCAACCACACGGCACAGATGTTATGTTCCTACCACTGGCTGCTCGGTTGAACCAAACAGGCCTGGAGCTTGATCGTTGATATCCCTTATGTTGAAGGGCTGATGAGAACAATTGTTCTGTAGCTGGCCCATTCTTTTCAACCAGGAACAGTAGATATAGTGGTTTCATTTCCAGACCTTGTGCCAGCCTCTTTTTAAATATCCAAATCCTTTGCTTTGGAATCAGTTTGGTCTTTGGCAACCTCTGGAACAGGTGTCTGGAGATGTGGAATTTATTCAGGACTGCTACACAGAATAGGAAGGAAGGAAGGAAGGAAGGAAGGAAGGAAGGAAGGAAGGAAGGAAGGAAGGAAGAAGGAAGGAAGGAAGGAAGGAAATGGAAACCCAAATACTACTCCATGGAATGAGAAAGGGTGTGCAGATAGGATTGTATCCAATGTTTCTGTATTCAATATCCATGGATAGAGTTCATTTTACCACCTTAGCATGCTGATACAGTATCTGAACTTTTTTTGCTTATTTATATTAATATCTTCACAATATGCCAGTATGACTGTTCTTCAAAAAAGGTACTCTTTCTGAAGAGTTGGTTTAAAATGGTTTTCTGTATGTATGTATGTATGTATATGTATGTATCTATGTATCTATATCTATATCAATATCTATATCTATATCTATATCTATATCTATATCTATCTGTCTGTCTGTCTGTATGTATGTATGTATATGTGTGTGTGCATATGTGTGTGTGTGTATGTATATGTGTGTGTATATATACATATATACATACATACATACATACATACATACATACATACATACATACACCTTGTTTCCCCAAAAATAAGATCCTGTCTTATATTTTTTGAACCCCAAAGTAAGTGCTTGGACTTATTTTCAGGGAGGTCTTATTATTTTGGGGTGCATGGAGCAAGATGGGGCTCCTCTTGCTGTTTTACCTGATGTCCTGCTCTGTGTTTAAATATTTTCAGGGAGGGCTTATTTTTGGGTGGGAGGCTTATGTTAGCGCATGCGCTCAAAAGCCTGATTGGGCTTATTATCAGGGGATATCAAAGATCAAGCTCCAGGCCTGTCTTATTTTCAAGGAAACAGGGTACACACACACACACACCTACACACACAAGTGTTTGTTATCAATAAATCAATTTGATACCAGTTCTCCAGTCCTCTGAAATCTGGTATGAACAAATTAAATCTATTTCTGATAAGGCTAACAATAGCACTAAGGTCATACTGATGTTTTTTACCTCAAAGTTGACATCTGCCATGCAATTTTTTAAGGCTGAATTATTTTCTAATATGTTGTACACTTCTAAGGTATACACTCATAATACTTTAAGTCCTTAAATACTTTAAGTCCTTAAATAAATCCAAATTCTTAAGTGCTATTTTAAGGACCTTGTCATTTGGAGATTCCAGCTAGGTGTCCCTTCAACAACTTTATAGCAATTTGCTTCCTACCTTCATAATAGGTTCCACCTGTTCTAATGATGGGTCTGCTTATTTTATATTTTTGGAATGGAAACTTAACATCCTGTAGAAGAGTCGTAACATTTCTTACAGATGCCCTTGTTTTTCATCAGGAGAATATCATCTTATTTCTAGGGTTTTAAATTTTCAAATACATTCTATGCTCTTTTATATCCTTTTATCACATTGTTTGATGACTGACTGTTTCATTGACTGCAACAAATGTATATGTAGGTGATAGATAACTCATATTGGTCCATTGTTTTAGAACAGGGGTGTCAAACTCTATTTCACTGCGGGGCGCCCCAGGGTTGTGTTTGACCTCGGGGGGACTGAAGGGGCATGGCCAGGGTAGGCATGGCCAGCTTGACATCACTCGTGTTGGAGGCTTCTGTGGGGGACGGAGTGCTCTGCCAGTGAAAACAGAGCTCAGGAGGGCTGCACATGGCCTTCCCAAGCTCCGTTTTCACCAGCAGAGGCACCATGGGCTGGTCCTTCACTGTTTCCAGGGCAACCCTGTGACCAGATCTAAGCACCCCACAGGCTGGATCTGGCCCACAGGCCTTGAGTTTGACACCCCTGTGGTAGAATATGATTTATTACCTTCAATTAACGCATATGTGTGTCTGTGTGTTGAGAGAGAAATTAAAAGTGACAAGTGTAAAATTATTCACATAGGAAACCACAATATTAAAAAAAAAAGAATCAAATAAATGAAACTATGTATTTAGGAAGGAGAATCCCAGCTTGCTTAACTTAGAGATGAAATATCTGGTTATAACTATGAAAGTTTCCCCAGCTGGTTATGAATATAACATATCACCATTGCTGTTTTAAGGCTTGCATATTTATCTGCATATTTTTTCAGCTTTCTTCTGAATATCTTATGGGAAAATCCTTAAATTCAGCTCCAGGATTCCCACAGCATAGCAACAGCTGTAATTAAATAGTTTAAGGTCAAAAACCACTCATTTGATTAGTAAATGATTTTTTTTAATAAAAAAAATAGGATTTTATTAATTCATTAAACACTTCCTACAGTCTTTGTTATTACATTGTTTATTAATAATAGAACAAATTTCCTAGAAATTTGTTATATTATTACATATATAGTTTTATCTATCCGCATCCTTCCCTAGGGTGCAGATAGGTGAAAATCAATGTAATAAATATTGGGAAATGGGAAGGTATTACTAAATTGTAAATTCCTACAATGTTTTAAGAGTGGTGCAATGATGGTGCATTGGTTAGAATGCAGCATTGCAGGCTAACTCTGCCTTCCACTGCCAGGAGTTTGATCCTGAACAGCTCAAGGTTAACTCAGCCTTCCATCCTTCCGAGGTCGGTAAAATGAGAATCCAGATTGTTGGGGGCAATATGCTCACTCTGGAAACCACTTAGAGAGGCCTGTAAAGCACTGCGAAGTGGTATCTAAGACTAAGTGCTATTGATCTATTTGATCATTTCAAAATTTGACTCATTGTTTGACCAGGCTCTTTTGGTGATGCAGTGGTTAAAGTGCAGTATTGAAGGCAAAAACTCTGCCCACAGCCTGGAGTTTAATCCTGATGGAGCTCAAGGTTGATTCAGCCTTCCATCCTTCCAAGATTGGTAAAATGAGGAGCCAGAGTGTTGAGGGCAATGTGCAAATAATGCTTTTAACCTGTAAATCACCAAGAGGACATTGTAAAGTGCAATGAGGCAGTATCTAAGTCTAAGCACTATGAAGAGGTAGATAAGTAAGTGCTATTGCTATTACTATTATAATCTCATTAAGCACCAGGTGTCTATAGACATTAGAGTGGCCTCCTCCCTCCCAGTAAATTCTTCACACTGATGTTTTGGACATCTGAAACTTATTCCAAATTATACTTCTCTGGCAGATGTTTCTCCTACTTTGTACCATCCAAACCTGATTTTTGAAAACAGGACTTTTTAACCATATAAACTTCTAGTATTCAGTGCGTATACACTCAATACAAAATCACAAACTTTTCTGAACAAAATTCCCCGTACTACAAGTTCTTACAATTAAGTCTTCTTTTGATAAACTAAACTGAAGCTTATTTAATGATGACTGAGACTAAAACCTAATTGGAAGCAAGTGGAACAATAAGAAACAGATGGTTGCAGATAAAAGATAAAAATTAAGCTCATTCAGGGATATTTACATGTTGCATTGGGAAGGGGAGAAGAAACTTGTTAATACATTTCTTCTCCAGATGGTCACTGGGAATTGTATGCACACTTAGCAAGTTGGATGGATGAATAGATTTGATTAATCTTTCCATTAGATATCATCTGGCATGTTGCAGAACCACATAGTTAGAGGTCAAATAGCCAAATGTATCAAACAACCATACAACTCCACCATACACGATATGCTAGCTGTTGAAAGTGATGGAATGTGGAATTAAAATTAGAAGAGAACATCAGAAATATATCTGTAAATTGATCCCAAGTTCTTGTACGTTGATTCTGTTGACACTGGAAGCTCATTATATACAGTATATAGAATAGAATAGAATAGAATAGAATAGAATAGAATAGAATGGAATGGAATGGAATGGAATGGAATGGAATGGAATGGAATGGA
>WNWU01000001.1:84842106-84857296 GCA_012654045.1 Ptyas mucosa
GAATGGAATGGAATGGAATGGAATGGAATGGAATGGAATGGAATGGAATGGAATGGAATGGACTGGACTGGACTGGAATGGAATAGAATAACAGAGTTGGAAGTCCAACCCCCTGCTTAGGCAGGAAACCCTACACCACTTCAGACAAATGATTATCCAACATCCTCTTAAAAACTTCCAGTGTTGGAGCATTCACAACCTCTGGAGGCAAATTGTTCCACTTATTAATTATTCTGTCAGGAAATTTCTCCTTGATTCTAAATTGCTTCTCTCCTTGATTAGTTTCCACCCATTGCTTCTTGTTCTACCCTCAGGTGCTTTGGAGAATAGCTTGACTCCCTCTTCTTTGTGGCAACCCCTGAGATATTGGAACACTGCTATCATGTCTCCCCAGTCCTTTCCATTAAACTAGACATACCCAGTTCCTGCAACCGTTCTTCATATGTTTAAGCCTCCAGTCCCCTAATCATCTTGGTTGTTCTTCTCTGCACTCTTTCTAGAGTCTCAACATCTTTTTTACATCATGGTTATGGGAGCGACGTGGCGCTCCCATGTGACTCCCCTCCTGCGCTAGCTGCACTGGCTCTCGGGGGTCTTCCGGGTGCGCTTCAAGGTTTTGGTTACCACCTTTAGATCGCTCCATGGTTTAGGACCGGGGTATTTACGAGACCGCCTTCTGCCACCAATAGCCTCTCACCAACCAGTACGCTCCCACAGAGAGGGGCTTCTCAGGGTGCTGTCAGCCAAACAGTGTTGACTGGCAGCCCCCAGGGGGAGAGCCTTCTCTGCGGGGGCACCTGCCATCTGGAATGAGCTCCCCCCAGAGATACGGAGGATTCCAGATCTGTGCACTTTCCGCCGTGCCCTCAAAACATTTTTATTTCAGCAGGCCGGCCTGGCCTAACTTTCCCTTTTATATTGCTTTTAAATTTGTTTTAAATTGGGGTGTTTTAAATTTGTTTGGGGCCAAAGCATTTAATGTATTTTTAATTGGTTTTTAATGTTTGTATTACGTGTATTTTATCTTTTGGCTGTTCACCGCCCTGAGTCCTTCGGGAGTAGGGCGGTATATAAATTTAATAAAACTTAAACTTAAACTTAAAAGCTGAATGCAGTATTCCAAGTGTGGCCTTACCAAGGCATAAAGTGGTATTAACACTTCACGTGATCTTGATTCTATCCCTCTGTTTATTTAGGCTAGAACTGGTTTGGTTTTTTTGGCAGCTGCTGCACACTACTAGCTCCTATTTAAATGGTTGTCCAATAGGACTCCAAGATCTCTCTCACAGTTATTACTATTGAGCAAGGTATCACATGTACTGTACCTGTGCATTTTGTTTTTCTTGCCTAAATATAGAACCTTACCTTTTTCACCATTGAATTTCATTTTGTTAGATAGAGCCCAGTGTTCAAGTCTGTCAAGAGCCTTCTGTATCTTGAGCCTATCTTCTGGAGTGTTGGCTATTCCTGCCAGCTTGGTGTCATCTGCAAATTTGATGAGTTACCCATCTATCCCCTCGTCCAAGTCATTGATGAAGATGTTGAAGTATACTGGACCTAAAACAGAGCCTTGGGGTACTCCACTGCAAACTTCTCTCCATATAGCCTCAGCAGACTAAAGCAGTGTCATTAACTGTTATTAAGATCAGCTGCCTGCAATTACTGCAAGTTCAAATCCCACCAGGCTCAAGGTTGACTCAGCCTTCCATCCTTTCTAAGGTAGGTAAAATGAGGACCCAGATTGTGGGGGCAATAAACTGATTTTGTATAAAATATACAAAAGTATGAAGGCTATTGCTTAACGCATTGTAAGCCGCCCTAAGTCTCCGGAGAAGGGCGGCATATAAATCAAATTTTAAAAAAATAATAATATAGATGCAGTTCCATTGAGGACTACATGTTGAGTGTGGTTGGTCAGCCAATTACATATCCATCTGGTGGTGATGTTGTCTAACCCACATTTTTCTACTTTATCTAGTAGTACGTTATGGTCTACTTTATCAAATGCCTTACTGAAGTCCAAGTGAATTATATCGACGATATTCCTCTGGTCCACTAATTTTGTCACTTTGTCAAAGAATGCAATAAGATTAGTCTGGCAGGATCTGTTTTTGACAAACTCATGTTGGCTTATAGATATCATTAATATATAGATATTAATATTATATGTTAACATTATATCATAAATATTATTTTATATAGATTGCAGGTAGACATACAATCATTTGTTTAATGACTGAAGTTACAATGGCACTGAAAAAAAAAGGCTTACGGTTGGTTCTCACACAACTGTCATAGCAGCCATGCAGTCACGTGGTCAAAATTTGGGTGCTTGGCACCTTGAATTGAATATATGTTTTATTGGTCCATTTTTTCTTTAAAAACATAAAAGATTCCATGTCTATCTGAACAGCGTGTTGTCTGGGCACAATTAATTTTAAGTAGAAATACAACAATAACCATAATCATACTAGTAGTCTTAATAAACATGTCAATATTAATCACAAAATAATAATGCAATTAGTTTGTCCGTCTTGCAAAATTTCCAGAACAAATTTTTATTATCTTTTAAAATTATTTTTAGTTTCTAACCTCTGTTTCTGTTAGTTAACCATTGGTAAAATAAATCCCATGTTAAAAAATACTATTTCTTCCTTTTCTTTTATCTTAAGTATCAATCTAGCCATTTCTGCACATTCCAATATTTTTTTATTACACTTTCATCTGTTGGGACCTCATCATTTTTCTATTGTCGTGCAAACACTATTCTTGCTGCTGTTACTACATACAGAATTAAATATGTATTCCCTTATGTTATAGTGTTCTGTTAATATACCCAGCAGAAATATTTCTGGTTTCAAATCTATGTGTTGCATTATCATTTTTTTCTAACCAAGTACTTTTTACTTTACTTTACTTTCATTAGACTTCTATACCGCCCTTCTCCTGAAGGACTCAGGGCGGTGTACAGCCATATTAAAACACATAAAACACACATGTATTTTAGTCCAATATTTTTTTGCCTTTGGGCATGTCCACCATGTATAATATGAACCTGGTGTCTGATTACACTTCCAACATTTAGCTGATAAGTTTTCAAACAACTTTGCTAACCTCTCTGGTGGTAAATGCCACCTATAAAATATTTTGTATAAATTTTCCTTCTAGGTTGTTGACATTGTTAGTTTACAGTTTCTATCCCACATTTTCTGCCATTTGTCTAATTCTATTGAGTAGCCAAAGTTTTTAGCCCATCTTATCATTTCTTTCACTTGCTCTTCTTCCACTTCAATACTCAATCAGTAGCTATACATTTTTTAATTCATTTTTCATCTGTCCCTAGTAATATCTGGTCAAGTTCTGTTGGTTCTTTATAGAAACCATACATTCTTGTATATTTCTCATATCTTGATTGTATTTTCATATGTGGCACTTGGCATTGATTTATTATAATTGCAGTATCCCAAAATCAGGTGATCGCCATTTGTGACCTTCCCAGCTTCCAACAAACAAAGTCAGTCGAGGAAGCCAGATATGCTTAACAAACATGTGATTGACTTAAGAACTGCAGTGATTTACTTAACAACAATGGCAAAAAAGGTCATAAAATCAGGTGCAACGTAACCTTCTTGTTAAGCAACAGAAATTCTGGTCCCAATTATGGTCATTATGTCAAGGATTACCTGTGTATATTTGTTTGTTTGTATCCTGCCTTTATTAATTTTATAAATAACTCAAGGCAGCAAACAGATCCAACACATCTTCCTCTTCCTGTTTTCCCCACAACAACAATCCAGTGAGGTGGGCTAGGCTGAAAGAGAGTGACTGGCCAAAGGTCACTCAGCTGGTTTTCATGGCTAAGGCAGGAGCGCCTCCTTTTTTTATATAGAATAGAATAGAATTCTTTATTGGAAGTGTGGTTGGACACAGAAGGAATTTGTCTTTGGTGCATATGCTCTCAGTGTACATAAGGAGAATAAAATACATTCATCAAGAATAAAAAGATACAACACTTAGTGATAGTCAAGGTTACTAATAAGCTATCAAATCGTACTAGGAACCAAAAACAATATAAATTGAAAGATACAAGCAACATGGTTATAGTCATAAGTAAGGAAGAGAAGAAGAATAGTAATACAGTATTAGTAAATTATTTGACAGTGTTGTGGGAATTAGTTGTTAAGCAGAGTGATGGCATTCGGCAAAAAAATGTCCTTGTGTCTAGTTCTGGTGTGCAGTGCCATATAGCATCATTTTGAGGGTAGAAGTTGAAACAGTTTTTGTCCAGGAAGTGAGGAGGACCTCCTCCTTTTTAATGTGGTTCCTTAACCACTAAACCAAACATGTGTTTGAAAGGGAGGTCTATTGAGATTAGAGTCTAAAACTAATACTGAAGTATGATTCTCAATGAACATTTGCCTTAGGAAAGGCTTTGAGACTTCCTGAAATGTTCCTATTTTTTTATTTAAGGGTTAGGGTTGTCCGACCCATCACAACCCCATGGACAACTTTCCTCCAAGCCTTCCTGTCCTCCACCATCCCCTGGAGATCATTTAAGCTCATGGCAACTGCTTCAGTGACTCCATCCAGCTACCTCATTCTCTGTCGTCCCGTTCTTCTTTTGCCCTCAGTCGTTCCCAGCATTAGGCTCTTCTCCAGTGAGTCCTTCTTTCTCATTAGGTGGCCAAAGTATTTGAGTTTCATCTTCAGGATCTGGCCTTCTAAAGAGCAGTCAGGGTTGATCTCCTCTAGCACTGACCAATTTGATCGTCTTGCAGTCCAAGAGACTCGCAGGAGTCTTCTCCAACACATTAGTTCAAAGGCCTCAATTCTTTGGCGCTCAGCCTTCCTTATGGTATTTAAGGAATTAGCCCCAAATAAATTAATATATACAAAGAAAGCATGTTCAACATTAAGAACACTCCAAAAGTAATGTTATGCTTCTTTAAAAATAATTTATGTGTTTTTTAAAAAAATACTTACGGTGAGAATCTTTAGAACTACAATAATGTATTTTATGTTTCACACAGGACTGATTAAGTTGTTGGACTGTTAATTAAGGGGATCCAAATTCCTATCCATTTTCAGCCATTTTCACTGTTGACTTTGGGACAGTTATTCTTTGTCAATCCAACCTACCATATAATGTTTTTATGGGGAATAGAATAGCAATAGCAATAGCATTTAGACTTATATGTGCTTTACAACCCTCCCTAAGCAGTTTACAAAGTCAGCATATTTCCCCCCAACAATCTGGGTCCTCATTTTACCGATCTCAGAAGAATGGAAGGCTAAGTTGACCTTGAGTCGGTCAAGATCGAACTCCTGGCAGTGAGCAGAGCCAGCCTGCAATACTACATTCTAATTACTGTGCCACCATGGGAAGAAAGAGCACTTTGAACTCCTGAATGAAACACAGAATAAATATCTAACAAATATAACTAAATAACATGCTTACAGAACATCAATACCAAAACAGAATAGATGGCATAGCAGCATCACTTTAACTCAAGCTGAAGAAGTATCTTTTAAGATGACCAGAACACTTGCAAAGCTTGCCATCAAGTGTGACTGAACAGAGAAGGAATTCCATGCCTAGAATATTTAAGTGTCTGGCAGAAATGATATAGAGCAGCGGTCTGCAATTTTAAACACTCAAAGAGCCATTTGGACCCGTTTCCCACAGAAAAGAAAACACCAGGAGCCATAAAACCCTTCCCGTGCCTGACTATTTCTTGAGTGGCCACAAAATTAGCATATGTAGTTGAATTAAACGTTCTGTTTTCTTCTGAAACTTTTCTTTTCTTGGATTTATCCATGGTTGGCCTACCGGGGATTGAAATGCTCAATAAATCGTGTGGCGGCAGGTGTCGCACATTGGCGGTTGTGACACATATTTTGAGTGACATGGAGCTGCAGCAGAGGGGTGAAAGAACCCCCCATGTGCCACAGGTTGCTGACCCCTGATATAGAGAATAAAGAGTCAGATATTTATATTTTCATTTGAATTTCTGAATAATCCAATCAGAATTCTAAAGGGCAGTTTTGTCTCTATTTAGTCCAGATTGGTCATGAAGTTGATAGGATAAATTAGACAACACAGGGAGTCCATCATCAGTTTGCCATTAGGGGAAGGCATTCATCATACTTCATATAATAGTGCATTTTGTGAAACCATTAGAACTTCACAAATCCATTTTGACCAATGGATTTGGTAGGCTTTGTTCCAAGTGAACAGCTTTCTGGCATAAGAATCGGCCTCATAATTCAAAAGAAAATGAACTGTAGCAAAAATAAAAAATAAAAATGCACAATCTTTTCCAACAGATTCCATGGTGGAAATATTTGAAAAGCAAATGTTCTTCTTTATATCTAAATTCTCCCCATATTTTGGCATTTCTACATTACCTGCTCCTGTTTTTGAAGAACTACTAATATATTATAAACCTTAATTGTTCCAGTTTTTGTGCAGTGTAGCCTTGAGCACCTAATCCTTTAGCTAATTTTCTCCCCATCTGCAGGTCTATTATTATTGATGCATTTATTGGCATAAATACAACATGACTTTTAACGTGTGTTTTACAAATATATATGTACTCTTGGGTTTATTGTTTAAACATTATACTGCTCACAAATGTCGTACCTCCCACAAATGCAGACAACATTTGATAGAAGATGTATCAAATAGTTGTATTAAGATACTTCTCTCTGTAGTTTACACAAAAGATTTTGATGCAATGATGTGAACACAACCTATCCCTACCATCAAAAAATTGCAATTACAGGTAGTCCTTGACTTATGACCAGTGATTTAACAATTGTTTGAAAATTATGGAGTGCTCTGAACAGGTGCTTTATGGCCAATAAAGCAAGGGGCCCCAACACCTGGTCCATGGACTGGTACCGGTCTGTGGCATGCCAGAAACTGGTCATAAGTCTGAAAAATGGTCATAAGTCACTTTTTTCAATGCCTTTGTAATTTCAAACACTTACTAAATGACTAGTTGTAAGTCAAAGATCACCTGTATTTATGTCTACTCATGGTTCCTCTCCCAAGCACTTCCTCACTTTATCCTTAAGCGCTAACAAAGGGGTTACAAATTTTGATGGCTGTTTTTCGGTTCTTTCCATCAGAACTTTTTTCAGGGACCAGAAAAAAATAATCACTGAATTCACCAGATGGTTTTTAATAAAAGGTCAGAACAAAACAAGCTGGATACCTCTGAGTATGCCTTTGAGTGACCATTTGGCAATGCCTGCCAATCACACATTCACCTTTGTATGGGCTTCACTAATCTCTAATAAATCCTGTTCTCTTTGTACAAGTCTTTGTAGCTGAAGGCTAAATACTCAAATCCCTGTTTGCAAACAGAAGCGCTCTCTATACTTACCGTTCACTGCTGGATAACCCAGCTATTTTCAAATACCTCTGGCTTCCAAACAGCCATGTTTATTAACATAATGAAGTCAAGCAAATGTAAGCTTAAGGTGAACTTTAGTCAATCTTCTTGACCATGGCTGATTTTGGCTAGCATATTTTTATTATTATTATTTTAAGCACATTTTAATATATTATTTGAAGCTAAACTAATAGCTAGCTTACATTTGAATTTACATTATGAATGAAGGTAAATATAGGTAGTTCAAGATAATGTTGCAGGATCCAATATGTGTCAATCACTGTGACTAGAGTTTTAGACTTCCAAACTTCTGGGCTCATGCTGGAACCCATCATCAGGGAACTTTTCTCTCTCCAGAATATGTGCACTGGGCTTTTTTGTGCATTGTATTTAGATGGCTCCTGGTTGTGTGCAGCTTTTAGTTGTTAATTAGTTAATTGTCAGTCCTGGAAGCCATCTTTTACTTTGGATCTTCAGGGATGCCACATTTAGTGCTGTGGAAAACTGGGAGGGGCGATTGCATGGAGTGGGGGGGAGACATCTAGCTATAATAACATTCCTTTCTATGAGAGTCAAGGACATCCTGCCCTGCACCTGGAGTGGTGTGACTGGGAGGCATCTCCAGTTGGGATGGTGCATTGATTCGACCATGTGATGGACATGTGGATACTGGGGCAAGGACTTGGACTTTCTTTTGGATGGGGAAAACCTGGAAGCTTTCAGATTCAGGTTTTCCCAGATGTGCCAATATGACATCTCTAATAAAATGGAACTTTGAAGAACTTCTAACCTCGGAGGGTTTTTTTCATTGGGGGTGTTACTTGGAACCCTAACATTAATTTAGTTGTTGATGGTTAGCTATTAAGTTGTTAATTTTTTCCTTGTGCCACAATGCCCTCAACTCCTGAGTACCTGATAGGCTGGTGGTAAATCAGCACTCCTATTGACTAACAGTGAGGGAGTTTTCCATCCTTTTTTCTGGCTATTTTTGTCCCTGCTCGGCCAACAAGTCTGAGTTTACATTGGTCCTCCAGAAAACTAATACAGGTTGTAGGACTGGCTATAAAATAAAGTTACTCCAGTGGCTACCCACATTTTTGAAAAAAGTCTAACAAGTGTATGAGTGGTAAATGAGTAACATAGACAGTGAGTGATCATTGTCCCCAGTCAGACTATTAAAATCTTCTTTTCATTGCTATGTACAAAAAAAAAAAATCATTGAAGTGTCAGCCAGCCAATTACAGTAAAAGTTGTTGGGACACTAATATTTAAACCAAAGTATATTGGGCTTCTTGTGTATAGTACATATTTTGTGTATTGTTCTCTAATATAACCTGATTTAATTTAGGATTCTAGAAATTGCAAGTCTTAATTTGATTTGTTGAGACTTTTTTTAAAATTTCTGAACCGAATTAGACATTCCTTCAGTGATTAACCAGCAATACTTGACTTACTGAGAGATGTTCTAGAAATACAAAAGCATACATTTTTCTTGCTTTTTCATAATACCTCTGTTGTCTTTTTATGACCTTGGCCTTTAACTTTTAAGAGGCATCAGCAGCCCCAGACATAAAGCTGTAGAAGGAGATGGTGGATAAAGAAAAAAGAAATGTTACCTACTTCCACAAATCCTTCTCTTGAAACCTGAATCATGACAGCCATACAGTATAATGGGAAACAAAAATCTCTATATAAACATGTCCTATCATTTCTTTTTTGCCCAGATCTCCCATCTTATTTCTTGGGAAAGCCAAGGTTTAGGATTATCGACCGGTTTGCTGGTCAATGTTGCTTAATGTTCTTTTTTATGGGTTGTGTTTGTGGCTCTGGGTCTGGTTGTTGTTAAATTGTTGCTTTGTTTTTAAGCATTGTTATTGCCTCCTAATGTCACTGTTGTAAAACGGATGGCCATATAAATTGGATAAAGAAATGATAGATATAGAATCAAGTGCATGTTAAAATATTGACCTTGCAGTAGTAACAGCCCATCAGCCATAATGCAACCTCCTTCTGGTCTTTTCAATTTAGCAGGGCAAAAGTGCACAAATTCGATCAGTTTGAGAACTGCATCAAACTTTACGCATCATATCAATGATTATAATCTAAACATGGGTAGGACTAAACTCTCAGATCTGGGAGAAGCTAGAATTTTGAAGGGATGAGTTAAGTGCCTCTCCGAATTTTAAGACCATCTTTTACTCTTTATATACCTCTCAAACTCCCCAAAATGCAAAACAAAGATAATTTTGGGTCCCTGCCCACTCTAAACACACTTTTCATACTCTGCATTACATCATAAAGTAGCTGAATTTTGGCACTTCCTCATAGGCTTGGGAACAAAGTTTAAAAAGAGAAAAAAAATCATAAATGTGATAAACTAAAAACTTACCGTTTTACATTGGTAGGAATGAAAATGCAATTTCTCCTTCTACGATAGATCCATTTATTCCCAGGATATATATTATTGCCATTTGTTTCTTTAAATGTGCAAGGACAATGAAAATTCTTTTTTTTTTAATTCACCAGAAGTTTTTCATCTTTGAACAGCAACATGCTTTATGAAGAACAACTGACACTGGACTCATTATACCTTGGGAATACAAATAACTGTTGCCTCAGATCAAGATGCAGAGCAGTTCCAAAAATAAAGCCTCTTCTTTCTCATCACAAAAGGACAAATAACGTAAGAGATTTAAGAGAAAACTTTCTGATAAATATCAAGACTAATCTGAGCACAGTGCATTTCTATAGAATGATCTCTTCACCAGTGTATTCGGCTCTGCACCAGAGATGGGTTTCAGCAGGTTCTGACCAGTTCTGGAGAACCAGTAGCAGAAATTTTAAGTAGTTCGGAGAACGGGTAGTAAAAATTCTGATTGGCCCCACCCCCATTTATTCTCTGCCTCCCGAGTCCCAGATGATCAGGAGGAAATGGGGAATTTGCAGTATCCTTCCCCTGCTATGCCCACCAAGCCACACCCACTGAGCTATGCCACACCCACCAAGCCACACCCACAGAACCGGTAGTAAAAAAAATAGAAACCCACCACTGCTCTGCACCCAAGGTTTAAATGATCTCACAATTCTTCTATACCATTGGGGCGCCTTCTTATAAACCCCTGAGAAATCATTGCCTTCTAGAATTCACTGATTTCAGTGCTATGACCCTCTCCCCCCTCTCCAATTATATGGTAAATTCTTAACAATTTGACTGAGACATCCAAGACTGCTAAGCATGTAATTGATGTTTGGAGACATCTGACCATTTGTAAGCCTCTTTGAATCTCAGGGAGCCATACCCAGTGATGGGATTCAAGTAATTTAACAACCGGTTCTCTGCCCTAATGATTTCTTCCAACAACCAGTTTGCCAAACTGCTCAGAAAGTTAACAACCTGTTCTCCTGAAGTGGTGCAAACTGGCTGAATCCCACCACTGCCCATACCACATTGTGACTAGATTTATCTAATTTGCTTAACCAGATCAATCAATAGTTTAGAAGCAGCAGTCCCCAAGGTTAACTCTGAGGAGTGATTTCCCTAGTAATAGATTCAGGCAACAGATCTAAGAAGTGACCTGATAAAAGTTCTTTCAGTGAGTTCCTTATGTACTCTACACATCCAGGTTAAAGGGGAAGACACCAGGGGAAGACATTCCTTGGGAGTTATATGGTGGCAATGACAAATTCCAGTCAGATGGATCAAGATAGGTAGGTGGTCATGATGAGCTACAAGGAGTCTGGGAGAAGAGATTTGAAATCTCCAATCTCTCATGGATACACCCCACCACTACACAAGTTGTTTCTCACCCAGCATCTGATTAGAAATATCTCCACTTAGCTTCAGAAATGTGGCTGTGCTAGCATGGGTTCATATTATGCCATGAAGTCTAGAACATAGAATCATAAGGCTGGAAGAAACCTTGAAGGTCTTCTAATCCAAACCCCTGCTCAAGGCAGGAAGCCTTATAACATCCTAGTAGAACGTTTGTCCAGCCTATTTTTAAAAACCATCAGTGTTGGAGCACTACAACTCACCCCTCTTGGAGGCAAGCTATTCCATTAAATAAGTGTTCTCATTGTCAGAAAATTTCTCCTTACTTCTAGGTTGAATCTTTCTTTAACAACCTTCTGCCCATTACTTCTTGTCCTGCCCTCTGGTGCTTTGAGAATAAGTCAATCCCATCTTCTTTGTGACAGCTCTTCAAGTATTGGAAGACAGTTACTATGTCGCCCCCAATTCTTCTCTTCAATATGCTAGACATTCCTAGCTCTCTCAAATATTTATTATATGCTTTAGCCTACAGAACCTTTATTATCTTTGTTGGTCTTCTCTGCACGCTTTCTAGGGCCTCTCATTTCTTTCTATATGTTGGAAGAAATGTCCATCTGTGTTCAGTTCCAAGTGGGAGGGGGAAAAAGAGAGAGAGAGAGAGAGAGGGAGGGAGGGAGGGAGGGAGGGAGATTTTTATACCCTCTATTCGGCTTTGAATTTGAGCTTGTATTCTGATTGGTTGTCAGATTCCCATGGGGCCATGCAAGGGTAACTCTATAGTTTGTGTCTTGAGTCCCAAGCTTGGTTGATTGAGCCTTGCTGGGTGATGATATATTGAAGGGGCTTTGGGAAATTCCTGTTATGGCTCTGCTTGACGGAGGTAGATCTTTGTTACGTAGAATAGATTGGCCCAAGCCTTAATAGCCCATTGACAAAAGTGTGTGGGGGGTGAGTTTCTGCCTCCCTTTTAGGGGAAATATTCTGTCCTTTTAATATTTCCCAAAATAATTTCCTAGGAGAAGGGTGGATGCTAACTTCCTACATATCAGTAGTGGATTGCTCCTGGTTCAGTAGTAATGGTGGCGGGAGGCTCCACCCACCCTAACATCATCCCTTACAATCTGCACATGCACAGAAGCTTCTGTGCATGTGCAGAAGTGTGCACACGCACGAGCAAAGCAAGCACACACATGCGCTCCCATTGCGAACCGGTAGTAAAAGTAAGTGGAACATATATATGCATATTGCCTCACCAATCCATATTAAATAGATTCCTCAATCCTTCTTTTTCTCTCTCTTTTTTTTAAGGTAGTACATACATGTAGTATTTAAAAAAAAAAAATCCCAGACCTACCAAGCCAAATTGGTGGGGAGAGATACCTCCAGTGGTGGGATTCAGCCAGTTCGCACCACTTTGGGAGAACCGGTTGTTAACTTTCTGAGCAGTTTGGCAAACTGGTTGTTGGAAGAAATAATTAGGGCAGAGAACCAGTTGTTAAATTACTTGAATCCCACCACTGGATACCTCCCTACAATAAGGCAAGGCTTTTGCAGAGCCATTCCAAAATTAGATTAAAGCCTCATAATCTGTTATGTGCTGCCTGACTTTTGTACTTCTTCTATAGAATGTATACTTCCTCTTTAAACAGGAGAGTAAATACTTGCTATGGCTGATCCCCCAGTGTAACAAAGCCAAAAACCATTGAATGGATCCCAGCGAGATCACTGGGAGTATGCATTCATTTTTTTTTTAATATCAACTAGGATGAAGTCTTCCACAATCACATCTCCATATTTTCCGTTCCTTGCTAATTGTTTGTCCCCTTAATTAGTCATTAGCACATTATGATGATGACAATTACAGATCCTTTGACATCCCTTTGGAAACAGATGGCAAGTTTGATACTGGCAGTTGCTATAGATTTGCCTTGTCAAAGGCATTTTGAGAGCTGCAGTATGAAGTCGGGGAAGACAGTTGAGAACCCACACTCTGCTTTTCTTCTGACAAGGCTTCTCTCTGTTTTGCTGCTCAGACTGTGCTCAGGCTTTCAACTCCCTCTTGCTAAATAACTACATATAAATAATGATGTGGCTCTCCCAAGTCACAAAAACCCCACTGTTAAATCCCTCCCCTCCCCGGATATGGAGATAAGACACTTGAATATGCCATCTTATGTACTGATGCAACGTAGGGACCCAAAGAGTAAAACTACTGTCTGTTTTTGTTTTTTTTTAAATAAAGCTTTTTATTAATAATTCAAATTTAAAAAGAGTGGACATGGTTTGACATCTCCGGTTTCTAACATTTCCATCTAATTCAAATTAATAAGCAATATATTCCTTAATCTATATACAAATTTACATATATCTTACTTCATTACATGTCAAGCATACTACGTAATTCGTCCTAAACAGCTATATCCATATCCAATAAACCACTTTTTGCCAATTTGATGCCTACCTAAATAAAAGAAATTTGTTTTGAAGGATGGACTTTGCTTATTTCTTTTTTGAATGGGTTTCGTCACTTGGAAACCTGACACCAATCAGGGCACAAAGGCTTCCTAAGCAGCAATGTTAAATCTAGCAGAATCGTATCATTCATCATTGCCTAATCTGTGGAACACTATTTACATCAGGATATGTATATGTCTGTCAGCTGGTCGGTCAGTCGGTCTGCTTTATCTGCCTATCTGCCAACAATTGCCTGACAGAGTTTCTTCCTTTATTTTGTGAAAATCCACTTTATTTGCTGACATCCAATCCATAACTAAGTACCCGTCTACACATTGCCCAGAGTCTCCTGATTTAAATGACAAAAAAAGACAAAGATGAGAATCATTACCAGGGGTGAAATCCAGCAGGTTCTAATAGGTTCTGGAGAACCAGTAGCGACAATTTTGAGTAGTTCAGAGAACCAGCAAATACCACCTCTGGCTGGCCCCAGAGTGGGGTGGGAATGGAGATTTTGCAATATCCTTCCCCCAGGAGTGGGGAGGGAATGGAGATTTTGCAATATTCTTCCCCTGCCATGCCCACCAAGCCATGCCCACAGAACCGGTAGGGAAAAATTTTGGATTTCACCCCTGGTCATTACCAGGGTTTTTCATTCTCAATAGACTCACCTAACAATTTCATAGTGATTAAGGCATTCAACTAGAAACCAGGAGACTATGAGTTATAGTCCTGCCCTAGACATGAAAGCCAGCTGTGTGATCTTGGGCCAGTCACTCTCTCTTAGTCCAACTCACCTCACAAGGTTGTTGTTATTGGGAAATCAAGAAGAGGAAAGAGTATTAGGTATGTATGTTATTTATATTTATCTTGGAGTCCTAGTGGACAACCATTTAGATCTGAGCCAGCCGTGTGCAGCAGCTGCCAAAAAATCCAACACAGTTCTAGCCTGCATAAACAGAGGGATAGAATCAAGATCACGTGAAGTGTCAATACCACTTTATAATGCCTTGGTAAGGCCACACTAGGAATACTGCATCCAGTTTTGGTTACTACGATGTAAAAAAGATGTTGAGACTCTAGAAAAAGTGCAGAGAAGAGCAACCAAGATGATTAGGGGACTGGAGGCTTAAACATATGAAGAACGGTTGCAGGAACTGGGTATGTCTAGTTTAATGGAAAGAAGGACTAGGGGAGACATGGCAGCAATGTTCCAATATCTCAGGGGTTGCCACAAAGAAGAGGGAGTCAAACTATTCTTCAAAGCACCTGAGGGAAGAGCAAGAAGCAATGGGTGGAAACTAATCAAGGAGAGAAGCAATTTAGAACTAAGGAGAAATTTCCTGACAGTGAGAATAATTAATCAGTGGAACAATTTCCCTTCAGAAGTTGTGAACGCTCCAACACTGGAAATTTTTAAGAAGATGTTGGATAACCATTTGTCTGAAGTGGCGTAGGGTTTACTGCCTGGGCAGAGGGTTGGACTAGAAGACCTCCAAGGTCCCTTCCAACTCTGTTATTCTATTCTATTCTATTCTATTCTATTCTATTCTATTCTATTCTA
>WNWU01000001.1:84857306-84888195 GCA_012654045.1 Ptyas mucosa
CTATTCTATTCTATTCTATTCTATTCTATTCTATTCTATTCTATTCTGTAAAAATAATGAAGGCAGGATAAAAAACATCCAAATAAATAATATTCAATAGATTTTAAGATCAGGATCCCTCTACTCACACAAGCATGAACTATGGGTCTCAAGTGAATTTTCCATGCTGAGGTTAGTGGGATGTTGTGGGTTTTTCCTGCTTATATAAAATATGTCATTTAATGTGCTTTTACATAAAATTTATTGGGAAAGTTCATTACAGTGATTTTTGGTTTATCATCTCCTAGGTCCCCAAAAGAGTCTGCATAGTCATTTTTGATCCTTGTTACCAATGCTCTACCCCAAAGAATTGAGAAGGCATTATTCCCCATGGCTTATAATCAACCTCCTAATTGTCTTTAATAGACAATGAGATAATGGGTAATTGTCAAACCTCCTGAAGTTTCCTCTGCCACAACGTGGGCTAGGGTGTCAGTTGTCCTGTGGTTCTTAGTCCTGAGCTCCTCATCCAGAATGGATAACCCATTGCTATTTAGCTCTTTTATGCTATTTAGCTCAATGCTATCTCCTGTCACAAAGAACACTTGATCATCTGCTCTTAAAAGCTAAAATGGACTGAGGCACAGTATAGAAGTGATTGGCTGAATTCTCCTCAATATAATTGTCCATGTTCTTAGGCTGCAACAACTGAAACTGTGATCATAAAACCAGACTAGACAGCACTTTGGAGTCCTTTGCAAGGGACACAATGAATAATAGGCACAACTTTACCATCAACCTGAATGGTTCTACCTTAAAGTGTTCACCAAATTGGCACAGCAGGTCCCTATTTTCTCATACCAGTTCAATTTTAACAGCCCATTCACTGTTTGAAAAAGCTCTGCTGGATGGCTACTTGAAGACACAATGGTAGCAGAAGAGAGAACTATACTGCTGTCATATGCTACTGTCATATCATAGTTGCTATGAAATCTGTGTTATCTGAGTGCCAATCATCACCCTGTCTTTTTTTCTCCCTTCCTCTGCAGCTTCTCTGAGAATTGGAAAACTAAATCAACTGTGCATCAAGATTTGGGGCCTGATAAATTTAATAGTCTCTTCATCTCACCATTCTATAGCGAGACCAGGACTTTGACATAAGCATCAAAGTACATTCCTTATTTTATATATCACTGGTGGAACGCCTAATAACATAAATATTCTGTTGGATCAGGACAAAAATTCATGTAACCAAATATTCTATGTCACTTATTACCAACCAAACAGCAACAGTGGAGGTGGAATTTTTAAAAATATGGAAAATGGGGTAAAAGTTGTTTTCCACCTCCACTCTTGCTGTTTAGCAAAAACATTAAAGTTTCCTTTCTATGAACCAGGAGATAGTAAATGCCATGCATGTACTCATAGTTCAACCCTCCATTAACTTGACCAGTGCCCTTTTAAATATAACTATGAAAGAGCCAAGAGTCAAGAACAACTTGATGGCACATAATCAATACATCAAATACTGTATATTGGCATTGCATTTGATGGCAATGAATGTCACAGTTCATCCATGCAATCCGTAAGCAATTTCTTCTTTTTATTCTTCCTTATTCTATAGCATATTTGATTTTGGTGGCTGAATTGAATTCTAACAATGGAAAAAGATGGGGGGAAAACTTCCCATTCTCCATGCCAAACATGATTTTTATCTATTCCTATTTTGTTTCCTTATATCTGTGCTTCATTAAAAATCCCTGATGCTGTCGCCTTTCTTTATGGGAGAGCTTCTCTAGCTCCTAATCAGAAAAATGTCATGACAACCAACACAACAAGATTATTGAAGTTATTATTGCCAATGCTAGGCCATTAAATGTCCTAGCTGGTCAAAAACACAGACTATAATCTGCAGAGTTCATTGAATGCCCCATTAAACTTTGATGCAGTGGACAGCTTGTAAACATGGAGTGTCTACACAAGAGTAGAAAATACTAACCTTCAAAATGTTATTTTGAATAAGATTTTCCCTTTATAAAACTGGGGGGGGGGGTGATGTCATTATTTACATTAGATGACCATAAAGAATTCATCTAATTTTTAATTTCTATTGTTCATGTCTATGATATGTTATCTTTTATACGAGAAAGTTGTCTTCTTCAATCTAACAACCTTCACCTGTATTTGGCTATATCACCAATGATTCCCAACCAATATAGACATCTTGGGTATGGAAATCCAACTTTAGTAGAATGCACAGGTTATGGAAAGCTGTTCTAAGGAACCTACTTTTGCTATGAGTTTCTTATAATTGCTGTTCTGTTAGGATCCAACTCAATGAAATAATTAAGAAGGATCAAAGCTAGAGCCAAGCCATGTGATACAGAGAAAAAGTAACCAGACACTCCTACAGTTTCTTGATTTTGCATCTGGGATTCCTTCATAGCTTGAGAACATAAAATGGATCCTCCACAACCTCTGTGCCCAGTTGAACACATGATACAAGAATCCAATCTCAGTTGGTCACCAGGACCAAAGGTTTATTCTTCCAAGCTGTCAGGCTCAGGTTGGAGGCCAACTTCTCTCTCTCTCCACACATTTTGAAGAGAGAGAAATTCCCTTAGGATAGGTTCCAGAATGAGCCCCAAAACTTGGAAGAATAAGCCTTTGATCCCAGTGATTGACTCAGATTGGATCCTTCCACTTTATCCTGGGGGCACATACATTTGATTTCATACATGATGCACAACTTGCACAATTTTTAAATACCATAGACCTTCATGTTTGAAAAGAACAGAGAAGGGAGTCTTATGAAGAACACTCAAATGATTGCAGTGCTGAATGTGTGGGTTTTAGATTTAGCAGGGAAAGAAATATCTAGCTCAAACATGAATGCATTGTTTGCATCAGTGCAATTTCCAGAAAGGTAGCGAGTTTTCTGAAATTACTCTCTTCTTGTTACCATTCAGATTTAGAGTGAAAGGTAATTTAACCACAGAAGATAATTGGAGAAGCACTCAGAATGCTAAATAAGCTTTGAATTTCCTGAGATTGTCGAGAAGAGCTGCCTTGTATAAATTCTTAGAGCTAAGGGCTACTTCTTCCCTTTTCTCTCTCCCTTCCTTCCAAGTGGTCTTAAATTAATTGCAATGATTCAATAAAATAATTTAATATGTTGATAAAGTTCACTATGGACTTAATATGAAAATGAGAGAAAGTAACGATTTGCTGTCAAAGCTTCCCAATTTCTATACAAGGCTAACATAAAAGCCTTTGCTCAGGGATTGAATCATTCTATGCCCAGTGGTTCCACCCACTGTGTTTACTATCCTGTGTTTGATTCCCCAATATTCTTCATTTGATTCAAGAAGTTGCATTCGACGATGATGTTATCCAGTCAGTCAAATCCAACTCTTGGGCTTCATTCTATGGGCTAGGTCTCTCCCAGGGGTGGGTTCTAAATTTTTTTACTACTGGTTCTGTGGCCATGGCTTATTTTGTAGGCGTGGCTTGATGGTCATGTGACTTTTTTTAGGATTTAGCAGAGGTACTGGTCTACCAGGCTTTTAACTGCTTGCAGAGATGTACCGGTCTACTCAGTTGTTTTTGGAGGCACTGGTCTACCCATTTATTTTTGCAGGCACTGGTCTACCCATTTATTTTTGTAGGCACCAGTCTACTCATTTGTTTTCTTTTAACACTGATCAGCTATAGGATGGCCCTTTGAAGCCTCGCGGCAAGATTTTAAACAGTTTTTTTTCCCTCTAGCCATCAGCTGGGACTGAGAAGGTAGAAATAGATTGGAGGTTGGGCCAAATAAAAGATAAGAATAATGTGGGGGGGGGCAGGGGGCGGCAGGGGGCGGCAGAACCGGTTTGGTGGCATCATATTGTCACCGCTACCGGCTCGGCAGAACCAGGCAGAACCGGGAGGAACCCACCACTGGTCTCTCTACATCTTCCAACCTTGCACTACTTCTTTGAGTTAAAAGTCTATGGAGATTCTCAGTCAACCAGATCATGATTGTCCCCAAGGTGCTTTTTGAGGAGGCAACTGGACTTTCTTGTTTGATTTATATTCTTGATTTATATTCCTTGCAGACAGCTGGTAATCTGCATTCTTTTAGAGCCATGATGGTGAACTTATGGCACGCGTGCCAGAGGTGGCATGCAGAGCCCTCTCTGTGGGCACGCGCGCTGTCGCCAGCTGCTCTTCTGGTTTCTGGCACACATGTGGCTGTTTTTTTGGGCCAAAAATGCCCTGAAAACACCCTGAAAATGCCCCTAAAATGCCCCTGAAAAACGCCCAAAAACAGCCCCAAAACAGCCCATTTTCTGGGCCATTTTTTGGCCCATAAATGGCCTGAAAAACTCTCTGAAAATGGCCCCAAAAATGGCTTGAAAGTTGCCCCCAAAATGGCCAAAAATGGCCAAAAAACAGGCATGTGCACACCAGCCAGCTGGTCTTTGGGTTTCCGGTGCTCCGGCACACACACATGCATCCACATGTACACACGTTCCGGTTTGGGCACTCGGTGCTGAAAAGGTTCACCATCACTGTTTTAGAGGGTCGTTGAAGCACTTGGAGGTTTATCTGTGTCCTGAGGGTCACCTAAGTAGTAGTCCTGGTTCCTGTAGTTTGCAATTTTTTTCTCTGGAAATCCAATCCTACTCCCATACCATTCAAAGGGTGTTCATCCCAAATTGTATAGCTAAAAGTCTGTGGAGATTCTCAGGCATCCAAGTCATAGTTGTCCCAAAGGTGCTTTTTCAGGAGGCAACTGGACTTTCTGGTTTTTTTTCTTTTGATGATGTTTCATTTCTCATCCAAGAAGCTTATTCAGCTCTGACAGGATAATGGGGAATGGAAGGACTTCTTTGAGTTGTTCTATGCTCTGTCTGATGTCAGCTTTGATGATGTCCAGCCACCATGTTCTTTGGTGGCCTGGTTTCCCTTTATCATAAATTCTTCCAAACAGAATTGCTTTCTCCAGTGAATTCCCTTGCATACATGGCCAAAGTGAGATGCAGGTTTTTTTTTAAATTATTTCTAGTGACATGTCTGATGTTATGCAGTCTAGCACTTACTTGTTAGTCACCTTTGCTGTCCAAGGAATATGCAGATGCCTTCACTGGCACCACAACTCAAATGAGTTGATTTTCTTCCTGAATATCTACAAAGGGCAATACTCACCTACAAGTAAGCAAAAAAATATAGCATTCCTCCAGATCCCATGCCTAGCTGGACTGAATAAAGATTAGGAAAACCAAGAGGCAGGCCATAGATTTCTAATGGTAGGGCAAGATAACACTGCTTGGACATCTGCATTGAATGGGGAGAGGATCCATCCATTTAACAGAATAACAGAGTTGGAAGGGACTTTGGAGGTCTTGTAATCCAACCCCCTGCTCAAGCAGGATATCTTCTACCATGTCAGGAATGGCTGTCCAGTCTCTTCTTAAAGACCATGATGGAGCACCCACAACTTCTGAAGGCAATCTGTTCCGCTGGTTGACTTTTCTCAATGTCAGGAAATTTCTCCTTAGTTCTAGGTTCTCTCCTTGCTTAGTTTTCAATCATCTTGCCTTGCCTTCCAGGGCTTTGGGAAATAAGTTGATCCCTTCTTCTTTGTGGCAGCTCCTCAAATATTGGAGTATTGCTCTCATGTCACCTCTATGTTAAGTGTAAATGCCTGCCCTCCAAACCTAGTGTTGTAAGGGTTAACTACCCAGGGATCCCTTCACCCACTGACCCCTCCTCACCTGGACTCCACCCCTGGAGTACTTAAGGGTCATCCATGCGGTCTGAGGGCATTCCAGCTGCAAACCTGTAAGAGAGAAACATTATGTAAATAAAGAAACTTGATTATACACATGCCTGTGTATTTCCTTCATTGGGCTCGATCCAAGAACATTCCTACAAATATGGTAGCAGAGGATGGTTTGCAATAGCCCAAACCAAACAAAAAGGATGCCTGAAAATATCAAGCTGAACGAAGAAACCCGAAGAGTAAACACCCGAGCATCCAAAAAGAAGATGGAAGAGATGCTAGCCTCATCTGAAAGCCAAGCTGGCAGAAATGCAAAGAGAAAAAGAACAACTATCCAGCCCTGGCTACTCAAGAATAACAGAGAGAAGCCTAGACGAAAGAGAGGATGAATCAGAGACCGAGCTACGCGAAGAAAAGGAGCTCAAAGAAAAGCTGCTAAGCCTAGCAGGATCGACATCAAACAAGTCCAGCCTCGCCGCGGAACTCCGCAACCTCCTTGATGACTGTGGAGCAGCGACTGGGAAGGAAGACAACAAAACGGAATGCAGAGACAAAAACGTGGTAAGCGATTTAAATCCCTACCACTCGCTCACCGATGAAGCTGATCCAAAATTCGCGCGCTCCCCACAGTGGCCATCTTGGACGGTGACGTCACCCAAGATGGCTGACCAATCCCCAATCAGATCCCGATATTTAAAAAACTTGGCGGGAAACAAGGCCTACCACCACAAGGCCTATGAATACAACTATGAGGCCAACAACTACACTGGACAGATAGCATCAAGTTCGCCTACTGAACTCGAAGTAGAAAAGGCCATGCAGACCATCACCGCAGCTTTCGGAACTAAAATAAAAATAATAAGTTCCGATGCCGATACCGCAGGAGGAAATGAAGTGACATCCTATGCGCATAGGGGCAGCCACGAAGATCAACTATGGGAGAAAAATACCGGGGCGTGGGCACAACCCCCCACCTTCCACACCGGAAACCTCCCCATGCATCCCATAAGCTACGCCATGAAACTGGGAGAAATAAATGAATACTTACCACACCAAAGGACCCATCCGAGACTTCCGGGACTGTCAACGGGCATAGGCATCGGCCCGTACTCAAACTTCGGCCTCCGGAACGGAATGGATCTTCAGGGCCTTCATCCGAACCTCGCGGACCCACATCAGTATCCAGGCGGCACGACGAGACCCACGACGCTCCAGACAGCGACCCGAACAAACTTCGGCCTCCAAGGACCTCCAAAGATGGAGCCAGAAATCCAACTCGAGAGGCAGGGCCTTCGCCCGGGAGCAGCAGGAACGAGCTCCTACCATGACGGCGGCATAGACAGAATGGCCCAGGAGCATGCGCAGAACCGACCTGCAATGAAAAAAGAACAGACCATAGAAGCAAGTCACTACAGACTGACTCCCTGCATTCCCCTGCCTTATTGTGAGTTCCCTTTTGCTTTGGACCATGGACAGCAACCCTCAATAGGTAATATTACTCACAATACAGGGACACTTCCAAATGACTTTCCCAAACTAAGGATAGATGGATTTAATTTTGTTGAATGGAACCAACAGTTACAGGTTGTCCTCTTAAAGGAACATTTACTATTTTTTATAACTAACCAACCAGAAAAGCCTTGGACTTTTCAGTTAGATTGCATGCACCATAAGGCTTACCATTTGTTACTAACCAGTATATCCCTCAGTATGTATCCCAGTATTAGCCACAACTTGACAGTGTCAGAAATAGTAATCTTTTTGCACAAAATGTTCCATAGCAGAAGTATAGCCACCACCACAAGAATCACCAGGGAATTCTACTCAGCCAAACTTAAGGCGGAAACTTCAATGAGTGAACACATATTGTCACTCAATGCCACCAGAGCTGAGCTAATTCAGAGGGGGGAGAACATAACTGAAGGGAACATGGTGAGCGTGATCATAAATTCCTTAGACCACAGCTGGAATGATTTCATCATGCGCCTAGACAGTTCCAGCCTAGAACGCATCACCTCAGATATGCTAACCAGTAAACTTATCGCAGAAGACAACCTTAGGAGGGATCGATCCCTGAATCACAGAGAACCAAGGATTAGCAAAAGAGTAGAATTCCACAGCAGAGACTACAGTGACATAGAATGCTTCAATTTTGGCTCCAGGGAACACTATAAAAGAGATTGCCCCAGGAGAATAAGAGACATGAGACATTCACAATCTAGAGACAGGACTGAAAACAGACATAGAATCCCTGAAAGACAGACAAATGAGAACAGATATAGGCGCAGAGATTCACCAAAACCCAGGGACGGGAGGAGATACCGGGATAGTTCCAGGGACAGTCACAAGGGTTCACTATATGGGCTGAGAGAAAGGGACAGCACACTAGGATATAACAACACAGAAAATGCATGGCTCCTAGATTCAGGAGCCACAAACCATACCACTTATGACACAAAATTATTTACTAAATTCACAAAAGAGAAATTCACCATTAAAGTGGCTAACCAAAGTAACGTGCTAGTAACCGGAAAAGGCAACATAAACATCCCAGAGATAGGGGAAATAGAGGGGGTATTACTTGTTCCGGAGATACCCTATAACATACTAGCCACCTTGAAGCTAAGCAAGGAAACAGGAACAAAAATAACGTTTGAGGAAGGGAAGGTAATTTTGACCAGAGATGAGAGGATCATCGGTAGAACCATAATCAGCGGGGGTTTACCATATTTCCAGCCTAACTGTAGTAACCTCCCCAAGGTAAACACCAACACTAGTGACATGACAGACACTGCACCCAACACCGAGGAGACAGTGAAGATTAATCACGACTCAACACCCAGAGACCCAGACATAAACCAAACTTTAGTAAAGGAGAAGCCATCGTTAGGCAAACCAATTCACGATGAGTGTGCACATTTATTGCATAGAAAATTGGGTCATAGCAGTTTTCCGGTTGTACAAAAAATGGTCAATTGTTCTGATGGATTAAAGGTTAAAAATTGCAAAAATTATTTAGAGTGTTCGGTGTGCAAATGTTCCAAGTTGAAAACCAAAGCCAAACCAGAAAAATCAGAACGCACCACAAATTCCTTATTTCAAATGGTACACATGGACTTAGTTGGGCCCTTAAGGCCATCCATCAAATATAAGAAGAGATTTTTCCTGACTATCGTAGATGATTTCAGTCGCTACGGTTATGTATATACACTCAAACACAAACATGAGGTGTTCCAGAAATTTAAAGAATTTCATAAAAAGATAGAACTGCAACATAATATTAAAATCAAGCAAATAATGACGGACCGAGGGTCTGAGTTTATGTCTAAAGAATTTTCAAATTGGCTCAGGGCGCAAGGGATGCTGCGTTTTACGTCGGCCCCTTTTTCGCCATTTCAAAATGGAGTAGTTGAAAAAAAGAACGGAACCCTACAGACAATGATGAGATGTGTGCTAGAGGACGCAGGGTTAGGACAACACTACTGGTCAGAAGCCGTTTTATACTCAAATTACACGCTTAACAGGTTATGGTGTAGTGTAATAGATAAAATGCCATACGAGGTCATGTATAATAGGAAGCCAAAGATAGCACACCTTCACATATTCGGTCCCACCGCCGATGTTCATATCCCCAGACAGATACGCAGAAAGGGAGACAAAGTTTCCAGGCGATTAAGATTTATGGGGTATGAACCGGGCACCAAGGGTTTTAGATTCATTGACAGCAATAACAATTTCATAGTTTCACGCACCGCAGTATTTCATGAAAACTCTAATTGATCCAAAATACATCTTAATGAAATAATCACAGAAGGGGAAGACACCAACTGTACACATAACAGACCACAACAGAGCACGTCAGTAAACAATGATATAGAAGCTACAAAACCAAGGGAACATAGGATAAAAATCAGAGAGTGGAAAGAGGGACATCCGGATCTAAAAGTAGAAACACTCACGGAAAAGGAAGCCAGGTACCTTCACGATACGGAAACCACGCCCGAAAGGCCAGTTGGGACTTCTAGAAATAAAACCCCCAAGAAACTAGAGGACTATGTACTATCTCTCCATGCTAACCAAGTAACCCCCAATAATTACGAAGAAGTTCTCAATTTACCCACTAATGAGAGGGAAAAGTGGGAACAGGCGATGGAGAAAGAGATGAACAGCCTGTGTGAGCTAAAGGTATACACGCCCGCAGAGGCCCCTAGTGATAAAACCACCATAGGCACTAGGTGGATATACAAAATAAAGTCTCTAGAGGGAGGTAAATCATTATACAAGGCTAGATTGGTAGCCCAGGGGTTTGCCCAGCGGTTCCCAGACGATTACACAGACACATATTCCCCCACTGTCAGAGCAGAAAGTGTAAAGTGTGCATTGGTGATAGCCTCAATTCTAAACTTAAAAGTACACCAATTCGATGTGCAGACAGCATATCTCCATGCTGATCTAGATAAGGAAATTTATGTTAGAGCTCCACATAGTAAAAACACACACAAAGGGGAAACCTGGTTATTGAACAAGAGTCTATATGGGCTAAAACAGTCTGGAAAACGGTGGTATGAATGCTTATCAAAAACATTAAGGTCAATGGGTTTTGAAGCCACCTCTGCCGACAATTGTTTCTTCATCAAAAGGTTGGGTAACTCCATAGAATACGTTCTGGTATATGTTGATGATATTCTATATGTTGGTGACCAAGATCACAAGTGTGAAGCATTTGCCAAAGAATTGGGAAAGCACTTCACCTTGAAGGTGCTGGGGAAGGTTGACAAGTACCTGGGAGTACAAATTACCAAAACCAACAAAGGCTTCAGACTGTCGCAGAGGGAAAAGATAGTGGAATTGCTACATAAATGTTACATGTTTGACGCCAAACCCTGTGAAACCCCCATGACACCCGACTTCCTTAAAAACATGTATGATGAGTCGGAGCCATTTAATGATAATACTTTATACAGATCCATAATAGGCTCCTTACTGTATATAGCGAATTGGACGAGACCTGACATAGCATTAACCGTCAACCTTCTGTCAAGGCATGTTGGCAAGCCCACCAATTATCATTGGGATGCCATAAAAAGGATACTTAGATACTTAAAGCATAGTTCAGAAGCATACCTATATCTAGAACCAGAAACATCCAGTAAGCCAGTTCTTTCATGTTATGCAGACGCAGATTGGGCCGGGGACGTGAAATGTAGAAAAAGTACATCAGGGTACATATTCTTCTTGAACAGCAGCCCCGTACACTGGTACACTGGTAAGCAAAATTTAGTAGCTACATCGACCACAGAGGCCGAATATATATGCTTATCCAAAGCTGCAAATAATCTGGTGTGGTTCGATGACTTGCTATCCAACATCTGGGCCGAACCCACATACCCCATCTACATACATGAAGACAACAAGGCAGCTATTGAAATATCTAGAGCTGATGCTGTGGGTCAAAGGTCGAGACACATTGATATAAAACACAAGCACGTCAGGCAACTCTCCAACATGGGTTTTATTAAAGTATTACATTGTGATACAGAAGAACAAACCGCTGACATCTTAACCAAACCCCTGTTAAACAAACAGCATACCTATTTAACATCCAAACTAGGTGTCATATTACACAAATCAATAAACCATGATCAATCTACTTGTGGTCTTACGGCCAGGCATCTAGAGTGGGATTTGTTAAGTGTAAACGCCTGCCCTCCAAACCTAGTGTTGTAAGGGTTAACTACCCAGGGATCCCTTCACCCACTGACCCCTCCTCACCTGGACTCCGCCCCTGGAGTACTTAAGGGTCATCCATGCCGTCTGAGGGCATTCCAGCTGCAAACCTGTAAGAGAGAAACATTATGTAAATAAAGAAACTTGATTATACACATGCCTGTGTATTTCCTTCATTGGGCTCGATCCAAGAACATTCCTACACTCTAATCCTTCTTTTCATTAAACGAGACATACCCAGTTCCTGCAACTATTCTCCATCTTCCTTAGGAAATGAACTGCCTATACCTGTGATGGCTAACCTTTTTGCCATCGCGTGCCAGGAGCAGGGGGGGTCACACACGCACGTGCCCACACCCATAATTCTATGCGCCCTGCCCCCGCACATGTGCGTGTGACCCCCCCGCTTCCTCCACTCCTGGCACACAATGGGCCCATTTTTTGCTCTCCCCAGCCTCCAGAGCCTTTCTAGGACTCTGGGGAGGGCAAAAATGGCCTTTCCCACACACCCCCAGAGGCCCTCCGGAGGTCAAAAACAGCCCATTTGCCAACTTCCAGTTCCACAGGAGGGTCTCCATTTTTGCCCTTCCCAGACTCCTAGAAAGGCTCTGGAGGTTGGAGAGAGACAAAAACGGACCTTCCCCACCACCTCTGAGGTCCTCCAGAGGCTGGAAACAGCCTGTTTCCCTACTTCTGGTGGGCCCAGAAGGCCTGAAAATCAGCTGGCTGGCACACACATGCATACTGGAACTGAGCTCGCGTGCCCACTGATGGGGCTGTGTGTGCCACCTTTGGCACATGTGCCATAGGTTCGCCATCACAGGCCTATACTGTACAGTGGGGCACTGATGAAGATGTACCCAGATTGTATTTTTGTCTTCTTTGCACTGCAAGTTTTCCTTTGAGCAGGACATTTTCCATCTTTCCTTAACAGAAGCCATCTATTTCTAGAGGGGGCAAAGACAATAATCTTTGGATCAGAAATTACTTGATGCCCTGGGTAAATGTTACAAAGGGTTGGTCAGGATTCTCAGCACCCAGAGCAGAGCCCCTTCATTTGCATGCATGCACGTATGTGCATGTGCACACATACATACACATACATAAAGTAAGTATGTATGCATTTATGTCAGAGGTGGTATTCACTTACCTTCGCTACTGGTTCGCAAATGTGAGCACATGCACCACCTCCGCGCATACGCAGTGCCTTCCGCACATACGCAGAGGGTCAAAAACAGGACATGATGATGTCCGGGTGGGTGGGCGGAGCCTCCCACAGCCGCTGCTATAGATTCACCTGAATTGGACCGAACTGGCTGATTTATATATATTTTTACTCATCTTTCCAAAACCCTGATGAAATCTCCTGATCTGCAATACAATTTGCAACCATTCATGTAGTGATGAGTGAAAGTTACATCAAAAAAAAGATGATTTACAACCGGTCCTCACACTTATGACCATTGCAGCATCCCCCACAGTTACATGATCAAAATTTAGGCACTTGGCAACCAACGTGGATTCATGACAGTTGCAATGTCCTGGGGTCATGTGATTGGCATTTATGATTTCACCCCCCCCCCCAACTTTCGCTTTCAGCAGTAAGCAAGTTTTGCTTAATGACCCTCAGATTCACTTAACCGCAGTGATTTGCTTAACGACCTTGGGGTGGGGGGAAATGGTTGTAAAACTGGGTGCAACTCATTAAACAACCAATTTGTTTAACGATGAAAATTCTGATCACAAGGGTGGTAATACGTTGAGGACTACCTGAATGCAAGAGAAAGGCGTTTTCTCCCTGGAAGTGCAGAGTTGTCCTTAAGCTGAATTCATTCATTTGGGACATCTGTTAAGCCACCAGATGTGAGCTCATTAACTTGCATATGCAGCCATCTCCCCTTGAGAGTAGCTTTGAAGAAGGCTAGACGGAGCAAGGCTGGAAACCTTAATGCAGAAATTTGCTTAACAGCTTTGCCAAAGCTTTGCTTCCCTCCTACTTCTGGGAGTGAGTCCCTGTAAATAATTCAGCACAGCCTAATTTGTTATCAAAGAGCATGAACAAAGATATATTTAGGTAAATGCTATTTATGCTGGTGATTAAACTTTACGAGGAATGCGTAAAAGGCTCTATAAAGAACCTCAAATCTGCAGCCTGCTTTAGAACGAAAGGAGGAAAAGAGAGAGCGAGAGAAAAAGACGCTACAGAGCCAAATGGTGTTGGAAATACCTTGGATGTGACATTCTAGATGATGCCCAGAAGTGGATAAATTAATTTACTTCTCTCCAGGTGGAGTCTATAAATACAAGCCACTAACAGTATCGTTCGAGCAAGCACTGAGAAATCTCCTGGACCATGAATAAACAATGGGAATAAAAAAGATCCTTCTGCAGCCAAAATGGCCTGAAAGCATGGAGCCAAAGTGAGGAAAATAAATTTCCAGAAAATAAGAAGTATCTCCTGATAAAGGCCAGCCACCTCTATTTTCAAAAGGTTTTTAAGGCCGTCCAAATGGAATAAAAATCCTGCATTTATTTATCCTAAAATAACTCAGATAGGTAACAAACAGCACGTGGCTGGACTTAGTTGATCCCCAACAGCTAAGCAGGATCAGATCTAGTTAGTACGTGAATGGGTGATAGACCATTACTAGAAAATCTCAGGATTATAGATAAAGTTTGGAGATGGAAAAAAAAAAGCAAGTATTGATAAACCAGTTTCATACAGGTGCTGTTGTGGCTCCGACCTCCAAGCCCGTCTTATCGGAGGAAGAAGGCTCTGAACATGAAGGAGAGGAGTTGGCCAGGTCTCCCTCTCCAGGACCCTCCTCTCTGGCAATGCCTCAGGTGTCTCTCGAAGGAGAAGAGATTGGCCAGGAGCCAGGTATCCCCGAGCAGTTGCAGTCGGACAGCGAGGGGGATACGTCTTGGCTGCATCCACGCCAGCGTCGGAGGGATAAGCGCACACAGCAGAAAAGGAGGCATGCCAGAGATTAAGCTGAGTCACTGGACCACACCCCACAGGATATAAAAGGGAGTGTGGTGGCCATTCAGACTCTGTGACAGACAAAGCTTAACTTCTGGCGAGTTACTTTGTACCTTTGGAAACAACGCTTATCTGCTGTGGACTTAATTACGAACTGGACTATTTGACTGTGTGTATTTTGTCTGTATTATCTGGTGGAGGAACAACCCCTCCTTCTCGGAGTAAAAAGTTCTTGGCAAGCAGCTACTGGGCTGCTGCCAAGCCTCTTATCACTGGAATTTGGTGTTTGCAAGGTTTACTTATCCCCCCGGCTGGCTGTTTGGGTGCGTGTGTGAAACGGGGACAGAATAGGTACCAAGGAAAACTGCACAGACATATCCACAAATATCTCAGGCATAACATCAACATTACCTTTCTTTCAAATATATAGCTCATATACAGATAGCCCTCAAGAGTGGTGCAGTAGCCTAGAGGTGGAACTCTCACCTCACAGTCAGGAGGCTGTGAGTTTGATTCTAGGTGGAGGCAGATATTTCTCTCTCTGGGCACACTGAAAATATATCTACTGAACAAAATTCCGCATTGGTGACAGGAAGGGCATCTGGCCATTACAATACTCTGCTAGCTCCATTTAGTTGCATAGACTCCACCCCACATGGGATTATGGGGTCATTAAATAAAGATGATGATAATGATGATGATGATGATGATGATGATGATACAGGTAGCCCTTGGCTTAGGATAATTCATTTAGCAACCATTTGAAGTTGAAAACTATTGAAAACTATTGAAAAAAGTGACATGACCAGTCCTTGCACTTATGACCATTACAACATTCTCATGTTCACACAATCAAAACTCAGGCACTTGGCAACCAGCATGTATTCATAATGATTGCAGCATTCCATGGTGAACGTCTCATCTAGCTTCCAACAAGCAAAAAGTCAAATGGGAAAGCTGGATTAATTTAACAACCATGCAATTCACTTAACTATTGCAATGATTTGCTTAACAACCATGAAAAAAAAAGGTTCATTAAAGTATGGAGACCTGAAACCAGGAGACTATGAGTTCTGGTTCTGGCTTAAGCATTAAAACTGGCTGGGTGACTTAGGACCAATCACCTGGAGACTGAGTTCCTGGCCTGCCTTAAGCATGAAAGCCAACTGGATGACTTCCGGTCAATTACCAGGAGAATGGGAATTAAAGTCCTGCCTTAGGTATGAAAGCCTGCTGGGTGATTTTTGGCCAGTCACTTCCTCTCAGCCCAACTCACCTAACAGCAGTGGTGAGTTCCTCCTGGTTCGGTCCGGTTCTCCCGAGCCAGTAGAGGTGACAATATGATGTCACCGAACCAGTTCTGCCCCCTCCCCCCCCACGCCTCCCCCACCCCCCAATCCCCACCCCCACCCCCGCGTTATTCTTACCTTTTATTTGGCTCCACCCCCAATCTATTGCTGCCTCCTGAGTCCCAGCTGATGGCTAGAGGGAAAAAACCTGTTTACACTCTTGCCGCTGGGCTTCAAAGGGCCGCCCTACAGCTGATCAGTGTTAAAAGAAAACAAATGAGTAGACCAGTGCCTGCAAAAATACATGAGTAGATCAGAGCCTGCAAAAAATAAATGGGTAGATCGGTACAGCTCTGCAAGCAGTTAAAAGCCTGGTAGACCAGTACCTCTGCTAAATCCTAAATAATTGTCACATGACCATCGAGCAACGCCCACAAAATAAGCCACGCCCACAGAACCGGTAGTAAAAAAAATTAGAACCCACCCCTGCCTCACAGGGGCAATTTTCCTATTGTTAGGAAAATATGATGAGAAAAGAGTATAGGTATGTTTGCCGCTTTGAGTTATTTATAAAATAATAAAGACACATTTTTTTAAAAAAAAATCTAAAGTTGCAAATCTCATACTTCCTGTTTCAGAAATTAAATGGGAGCATTGTATAAACATCATTGTCCATTAATGGGTCTCTTCTGATTCTCATCTTACCAACAGTTCTTCTCTTTTTTAATATGTTTTTTTTTCCTTGCAAGGGTACTTATGGCTCAGAATTAATTCCATATGAATCAGGACTTGATTCAGAAACAGAGACTGAATCCTCAAACATTCCAGTTCCAGATCCAATCTCTTAATATCTCTTTCCCTGATCAGATTTGTATAATATTGTCAAGAAGCTTTTCACAATTTTATTTTTATTCATCTAGACACATGGCCTTTAAACTGATTTTTCTGCTAAAATATGTTTTAATTAATTTGGTTCATTTGTTTCTTTCTCCTTGTCTGTCTTTAGCTGGGTTCTTGATTACATTTTAATCTGGTTTGTATACATTTTAACATTAAATGGTATAATGTATAATTATATAATGTATAAACCTGCTTGAATTTTATTAGCTACCTTGAGGGATATTTTGGATAAAAGAATAGTGTACAAATTTGTTTATTGGGGTATTTTAACAACTCAGTTGTAACTTATATATTAGACATTGGTACATTAAGTGATTAACTATGCATTCATTCATTTATTTATTCTTCCCCCATGGACAATGTACGTCTATTTTTGGCTTAGTTAGTGATTAAGGTACAGGGCTAGAAACCAGGAGATTGTGAGTTCTAGTCCTGCCTTAGGCATGAAAGCAGCTGGGTGACTTTGAGCCAGTCACTCTCAGCCCTACTCGGTTCCCAGGATTGTTGTGGGGGAAAATAGGAAGAGGAAGGAATATTATCTATGTTCACTTACTTATAAAGGAATAAAGGTAGGATAAAAATCAACCAATAACTAATATTACTATGCTTCATTTGTTATTCCTTGTCTAATTATCATCTGTCATACTTCTAGCTTGCTTTCTGCCAGTTTGCTCTCTGTCTGTCTGCTTGCCTGCCTTCCTTTGTCTGTCTGT
The DNA here is from genome assembly GCA_012654045.1 of Ptyas mucosa. Classification (NCBI taxonomy): domain Eukaryota; kingdom Metazoa; phylum Chordata; class Lepidosauria; order Squamata; family Colubridae; genus Ptyas; species Ptyas mucosa. The sequence goes on from WNWU01000001.1 coordinate 84,874,668, forward strand.
CTATCATCTGTCTATCTATTTATCGCAAACTTTAGTTTAAAATATCCAATACAAAATAAAAACAAGGCATTTATATAATAATATCACAAAACAAAGCACATAATGCTTCAAGAGATAATATGCAGTCTTGTCTATATAATAAATATATGTAATATAAAACTTCATCCAGATGTATTTACTTAGGGTATGGCACAGGGGTGGGTTTTAATTTTTTTTACTACCGGTTCTGTGGGCGCGGCTTGGTGGGCATGGCATGGCTTGATGGGCGTGGCAGGGGAAGGATACTGTAAAATCTCCATTCCCACCCCACTCCGGGTGAAGGTTACTGCAAAATCCCCATTTCCTCCTGAACAGCTCGGACTTGGGAAGCAGAGAATAGAATAGGCAGACTTGGGAGGCAGGGGGGCGGGGCCAGTCAGAGGTGGTATTTACTGGTTCTCCGAACTACTCAAAATTCCCGCTACCGGTTCTCCAGAACTTGTCAGAAGCTGCTGAAACCCACCTCTGGTATAGCATTTGTAGATTGAGAGGAGTCTACACTGTTATTACACACACAATAGTTTGGCTGGCAAAGGTTGCTTGGTTCTCTTAGTCCACACTTGTGAGCTATCCAGGCTGCGTTGCAGGGCGTGAACTAGTTCCACTCACAGAGTGGCTAACGTTATTCTGCAGGAGTGTCTGCATCATCCGGGGCTTTTCTCCACCAATAGGAGGAGGAAGGAGTATTATCTTCACCACCTTGAGTAATTTATAAAGGCAGGATAAAAATCTAATAAATAATAAACATTAAGCTTATATGTGGCAAATATTTCTTGCCCAAATATCTTGATCTTATCCTCATTGTAAAAGAAAAAAGAAAAATGTGGATGATAAATAACTGGATCACTTGAACCCCAAATTCCCTTCACTGGATTTGGATCCTCTTTATGTAGGATCTAAATTAGAGGTGTCAAACTCGCAGCCCGCGGGACAGATGCGTTGTGTGGTGGCCCTGCCCCCGCCCGGTTTAGCAAAGGGGAAAAAAGTCCCACTACATCACATGATGAAGTTGTGACGATGCGAGTTTGACACCCCTGATCTAAATAATTTACAGTTACAGACTATGTCCATTATTTGGATTATAGGTAGTCCTTGATTTACAACAGTTTAATGACTGTTTGAAGTTACAATGCACTGTAAAAGTGACATTGAGAAAAAGAAAAATGATTGTTTTTCACACTTATGACCATTATTGCAGCATCTCCATGGTCATGTGATCCAAAATTGCCCAGTTGCCAAATGGCTCATATTTATGATGGTTGCAGTGTCCCAGGATCATGTGATCACATTTTGGAACCTTGTGTAACAAGCAAAATCAATGGGGAAGCCAGATTCACTTATTAACAACCATGTTATTAACCTAACAGCTACAGTGATTCACTCGACAACTGTGGCAAGAAAGAGTATAAAACGGGGCAAAACTCACTTAATAAATGTCTCAGCTTAGCAACAGAAAATTTGGGCTCAATTGTGGCCGTAAATTGAGGACTACCCATGTGGGTCTGTGAAGAATTTGCTTCCGGCTCTCTTCAGCTCTCTGCCTATCTATTTCACTGAGCGTCACATATTTAGATCTCCTTCTCCTTCTTCTTTTTATGCCATATCCGTCATCGGATGTTGGCAATCATGTTGGCAATCCTATTTTTGTCAACAGCCGTATGAAAAAGTGCTGCTGAGTTTTGTCCAAACCAGTCCCTTAGGTTTTGAAACCATGATGTTTAGATAGAACACATTTAGACAGAATTCTTTATTGGCCAAGTGTGACTGGACACACAAGGAATTTGTCTTCGGTGCATATGCTCTCAGTGGACATAAAAAGACAAGATACATTCGTTAAGAATCATAAGGTACAACACTTAACGATAGTCATGGGGTTATTTGTTTTGCAAAGGAGAATATTGGGGTGGACTGGGAAGAAACTTCTCCAATTTTTATTCTGCTGCAGCTATGCTCAAAGTCCAGGAATCTCTACATAATTTTGAAGGACCAATTCCGCAGGTGTATTCCAAAGCTCCTTATCAGCACAGCTGGCACTACAGCACTTGTATACATGATTGCCTTTCTGGCAGGTTAAAGGGCCAGTACAATAACAGCCCCAGAGGGAGATTTATTATGTGACACCATCATAATGATGGAGGTGAGGCAAACATACTGATGGAGCTGTTCTAAGGGAGAGACATTGCTTTCCACCTTCTGCTCACTGTGCTAAAATGTCAAATCTTAGGAAAACGGATCTGCTTTTGCCCAGGAAAATGGGCTGAGAGAAACCTCTGCTTGACCGCTCTGTATTTCCAGTGAGACATTCTCATTTTCAGGATGCTGCCATGCTGACAATGTATATTTTATGTCCTGCATTGCTGTCTCGAGTCACAAACAACTACCTGATTTAAGGTAGTTTATTTGCAGGCAAATGTATTCAAAGGGGAACGTTCTTTTATACATCTCCCCCCCCCTTTTTTTATGATTAAGAAAGTTGGGTTTTTTTCCCCCAGTTCTTTTTTTAATCTTGTTTTTGCAGCTGTTCTCGCCCTGCAATGGGGAAATCATGCTCCCTTTCCACTCCTGGCTGCCGAATGCAAAGGCGTGTGCCATGGATATTAAAAACAAAACAAACCCCAGACAGAATAATTTCAAAGAAAGGAACAAATATTTCTTCAATACCTGTGGAGGCAACGCTTCTTTTTGCCATCAGCAATAAGCCAGAAATCAAGAAATGTCCTCATTTTAAAACAGTGTAAAATCTCCGTGGAATGTTCCACAAAGGAATCTGCATAGAAAATGCCGTTATTACTACGGTTTGTCACAAGCCAGCCAGATGTTTGAACTGGATTTGGCATTTTGATCCACCTATTAAGTCCTTCCCAAGGACCTGGGATAGGCAGATGTGGATGTTTGATGGTTTTAAAGGTATCATCACAGGATGTAAGGTGTTTCAACTAAAATTGACTTTTTTTCTCTCAGCTGATTGATGGTGATGTAATCAATGTCAATAGTGTTCAAGAATTGCTCCATATGTTTTGGGATTGTACCAGGGGTGAAATCTAGCAGGTTCTGACAGGTTCTGGAGAACCGGTAGCAGAAATTTTGAGCAGTTTGGAGAACCGGCAAATACCACCTCTAGCTGGCCCCAGAGTGAGGTGGGACTGGAGATTTTGCAGTATCCTTCCCCTGCCATGCCCACCAAGCCACACCCACAGAACCGGTAGTAAAAAAAATTGGATTTCACCACTGGATTGTACCAAAAGTACAACTGTTACTTTCTTTTGTCATAGTTATTCTCTTTGCAGGTCTTTATATTTTGTTATCTTTTCCAGTTCTTTCTCTTCTCTTTTTCTATCTAGCAGATCCAGACTTTTTTGCCTTACTTACTCAGAATTGTATTATTATTGTTATTATTTTCTCTCCAACCACAACCATCCACAAGACATAAAACATGTCAGAAAACTGCAACACAGACTCCATCCATTACGTACTTGCATGCAAAGTAAAAGATTACAAAATGTAAAGCTTGTGCTATGATGACACAAGCCACATTTGTTCACTTTGGTGTCAGCATGGTAAGGAACAGATACCTATGTCCCTGACTTTATTCTTTTAAATCTTTGAGTTTTAAAAGTAGGAAGGAAGGAGGGGTACCATGTTCTGGTCTGTGTATAGTCTTTCAAATCAATGCTGACTCTCAGCAGCTGCCCGGAGAAGTCCCTGCAATTTTCTTGGCAAGATTTCAGAAATGGTTTGACCTTGCCTTTTCTTGGGGGTGGGGTAGAGACAAAGAGACAGAGAGACAGAGACAAAGACAGAGAGAGACAGAGAGAGACAGAGAGAGAGAGACAGAGACACAGAGACACACAGAGACACACAGAGACAGAGAGAGAGAGAGAGACACACACACACACACACACAGAGAGAGAGAGAGAGAGAGAGAGAGAGAGACGGGCCCAAGGTCAACCAGTTGGCTTGGTACCTAAGGCAAGACTACAACTCACGGTTTCCCAGTTTCTAGCCTTAACCACTATTCCAAACTGGATCTCTGTTTACTGATCTTAATTTGTTGTATGAACTGATAGAGCCAGTCAAGTGGCCTGAAAAAGATACTTTATGCGTTTTATAAACTATGAACCCAACCTATAATATAATAACCTTTTTAAATTATCAAATCAGGGCCTAGGCACAATGTGTGCTTCAGTCCTGGTAGTTAATGATGCCAGTTTCTATGATTTTTTTTACAATGATACTTTCAACAATGTGATGGCCGCATCCATCAAAGATGCTATTCTACAGAAGATGGCTGTGAATTATTTGGTAGCTTCAGCTGAATGGATAGAAGCCATCAAATGAAGCTATCTCTAACAAAAATTTTACCACAGTCTTTTTTTTTATTGCAGACAGATCTATCTCATAGCACAATAAGTCATTTGTTCTCTTTTCTTCCCAGTTGGCTGAGCTTCCTTTGAAATCACCCAGACAGACTAAGTTATTGTGGACACTACATAGTTTTTCTTTCTTTCTTTCTTTCTTTCTTTTTGTATACTGCTAAGAATTGTGAGATTGCAGTGGGATCAATCAATCAATCAATCCTATTTATGCTCTTAAACTCACATCATCACTGTGGTGTGATGTGACATACCAGGACTTTTTCCCCCTTTGCTAAACCGGGTGTGGGCGTGGCCAGCACCTGATGCAGGCCAGGAGTTTGACAGCCCTGCTCTAAGTTATACAAAGCCTCTCCAAAAACTCTCTAACAAGTCATATCTTTTGAAGTTCATGGGCTTGATCACACCCAAATTCTTAAATATACAGTATTAACTTCAAGTCAGAGCAAATGAAATGGAGTTATCTGCAAATCTGCTTTACTTTAGATCAAAAATCCAGCTGTTCACTAGATGAGAACAAAAGAAATAGAACACTCTCTTTGCTACCACCTAGTAGATGTCTGGATTTGTGCAACTAAGGTATGGTAAACCTATTATATGTTCCCTTCCCTTCCTTCCCTTCCTTCCCTTCCTTCCCTTCCTTCCACTGAGCGAAGTTCAGTGTATGCGCGATCCCGTTGTGAACCAGTAGTGAAGGTAAGTAGAACCCATCCCTGCTTCCTTCCTCTCTGCTTCCCTTCCCTTCCCCTTCGCTCCCCTTCCCAACAACATTTCTCTTATTGCTCCAGAATTCTAACCTGTGGTGGGTTCCTTCTGGTTTGGCCCAGTTCTCCTGAGCTGGTAGCGGTGAACTGGTAGTAAAAAAATTTAGAACCCACCCGTGATTCCAACCCAAAACAAATAATTCCAAAGATGGATTCTGGATTGATTCTTAATATATTTTTGAAGACAGCAAGACAGGAAGTATGTGGCTATATAAGTTTTGGATCTTTTCAGAAATCCCTACTTACTTTCTCCTTGTTACAGATGCACATCCCAGCTACATAGTCAAGCCTCCTTCAGAAAACCTCAGAATGAGAATGGAAAATTTGTCTCTTTTTTCCATTTGGCCTTTTTATCCACCTATCAAGTCCTTCCCAAAGACCTGGGATAGGAAGTTGTTGATGTTTTATGGTATTAGAGGTATCGTCACAAGATGTAAGCTGTTCTAAGTAAAGCTGAGTTTTGCAACCAAGAGAGTTTTTATTTTTGGCCACAGTCATTGTTCTATATTATTATTATTATTATTATTATTACTATTATCATTATTGTTGTTGTTGTTGTTGATCATCATCATACAGTCAGCCAGATGTTCAGGCTGGATTTGACATTTTTGTCTACCTATCGAGTCCTTATCAAGGACCTGGGATAGGCAAATCTGGATGTTTAACAGTGTTACAGATATCATCGCAGGATGGAAGCAGTTCCAAGTACAGCCGCCTTCATCATCATCATCGTCGTTGTCGTCGTCATTTTTATCATTAATCTGAGTTGAAAAAATCTAAACAACCACTATGTGGTAATAACAAATCTATCCATTAGGATTTTTGAGCTCTGGTGGCGCAGTGGTTAGAATACAGTATTGCAGGCAATTTGGCTACACACACACACAAAGATTGAGAGGGAGAAAGAGAGAGAGAGAATTAGAGGAACTTGGAAATGGTAATGGATTGCAGTTATTTACAGTTTAAAAATCCATCAAAATGGATTGAACAGGACACAGTCCTTCTAACATAAGCAGAAAAAGGAAGCTGGATTTTTACTACCTTACTCATTGCTTTGCAAGAACAGCCAACTAAGAGAGGATAAGAAAAACAAGTATTTCTGGTGTCTTGACAAAATGCATTATGATCTACCATTGCATAAAAAAATACAGAGGTAGAACATTCCAGAGTCACCATCAGGAGTGTTTTACTGGCTTCCTCTACTTCTGAAAACATGCTAAAAAAATGTGCCAATGCCTATGGTGTCAAGTAGGACTCCAGTTGTTTTGGGACTACATCCAAAGCACCTATTACTATTGGTACTACCTTTGCTTTTATCATCATCATCCACTTCTCAGTTTGGTATAAAAACTTGGGCTTTTCCTATGATTTCTTGTTCTAGTGCTAATGCAGTCTGATCCCACTTAGGTCTTCCACGGATAGCCAAGGTTTGATGTTGCAACATGCTGAGACAAAGATTAGACTTAAACAGTTGTAAGCACTTGTCTACCTTCATTTAAAAGAGAAGACAAGGTCCGATTCCTGTTGTAAACCAAGAGTGTATATATGAAACCCACCAATTATTGATAGACCTCAGTTTCCATCACTCCTAGACTAGCATAGCTAGGGTGAAGAAGGATGGAAATCACTGTCCAAAATTTAGTCAAATATTGTGCTATTCTTAAGGCTTACGGTTTCATTTTTAGATCCATAGGTGCTATTATTTTAGCTCAGAGGTAAGCATTTGTGGATCATAAGGTAAATTTCATTGTGTCCTTGAGAAGATTTTGTTTCTGTGTCTTTGATTGTGTCCTTTAGAGCTCCCTTTGAGCATTACTACCTAGAGCAGTGATGATAAACCTTTTTGTTAAAAATTTGGAAAATGTCTAACTGGACTGCCCGGGCACATCACCCCTGCCTGAACAAAAGAGAAATAATTCTTTACATACCAATTTACTTAAAAATGCAGTCCAATCATGTATTTATTTATTTATTTATTTTCTTATACTTATATGCCGCCCTTCTCCCGAAGGACTTGGGGCAGCTCATAAAAATTAAAACAATGAAAACAATAAGACTAATTACTAAAATAATCAATTAAAATCTCCCAAAAAATTAAAAATCGCCCATCAGATCAGCAAATTTGTTGGAAAAGCCATGTCTTCCGGTCACGGCGGAAAGAGCGGAGGTCAGGGGCCATCCAGAGCCCTGTGGGTAACCCATTCCAGAGGGTCAGTGCGCCCACAGAGAACGCCCTCATCCTGGGCACCACCAGCCGACATTGTCTGGCCGATGGCACCCGGAGGAAAGCAGTCCTATGTGAGCACACAGGGCGGTGGGAGGCGGGCAGAAGGTGGTCCTGCAAGTACCCCGGGCCCATGCCATGTAGGCCTTTATAGGTAAGTACCAGCACCTTGAAGTGGATCCGAAGGACCACCGGTAACCAGTGCAGCTCACGCAGGAGCAGTGTAACACGGGAGTAATGGGAAGCTCTCGTAACAACCCGTGCGGCTGCATTCTGGACCAGTATGGCTATAAAGTATATAAAAATATAGTGAGAGCAATCAACCAATGGAACAGCTTGCCTTCAGAAGTTGTGGGAGCTTCATCACTGGAAGCTTTCAAGAAGAGACTGGTCTGCCATCTGTCAGAAATGGTGTAGGGTTTCCTGCTTGGGTGGGGGATTGGACTAAATGACCTATAAGGTCCCTTCCAACTCTGTTAATCTGTTAATATATGTTAAAAATGTTGAATAATGAAATACTAGTAAAACAAACTTCATTTTCGGAGGGTCTGGGAAGTCATGCAACAGCATGGTCCTCTCAGGTGATTTTCAGAGGCTCAGGAGACTGAAAGTCCACATCCCATTCTCATATGGCCTCCACAGAATAGTTTTTATCAAGAGTTGGTGAATGCTGGTGTGGCACCCAAAATGTTATGGACATGTCACTATTGACATATGTGTCTTAGGTTCTCCACCACTGGCCTGGAGTTTCTTGTCATTATAAAACACAAATACAATAGTCTGGGCTATAACTTGATGTAGAAGGAAGAATGTTGGTTCAGTCCAACTTCCTTCAAAAACCAAAAGAAAAGGAACACAGCAACTCTCCTTGTGAGCAACGCAATTCTCCTACTTGGTATCATTGCCCTCACCCCCTTTCAGAGCAGGTAATTCATTCAAAGTGGCTAGCAATGTTGGAGGCTGGAGGTGGAAAAAGCTATGCCCTAATGCCAGACATCCATTCGATGCCAGTCTCCAAGTTTTTCTGTTTATTGGGCCACAGGCAGGGAAAAAAATTCACCTCCAAGTCCTTCAATTACTGCTTTTCATCCATCACAAGCCGAACAAGGAGTTACAGCATTTCCATATTTTTCCTGGATGCGCAACTGTCTGTTACAATAATTATATGGTGAGAATCTCACTCCAGAGTGTGTTAGCCAGGGCTGGACTCCAACAAAAGGTGATTAAAAAGACAGGAATGAGTTGTCAGTTTGGTGGAGCAGGCATTTTAACACCAGACTCACCTTCCATTGACTGGAGGAACATATGACTTTCCTTCTCCAAGAGATATTGATAGTTTGTACCCTGTTGTGGCCAATTTTCAGTTTTGGCAGCATGTACAGTTGCTATATCAACATTTTCAGCCAGAGCCGATAAGAAACCAACACACTTTCCCATGGATATACAGGCTAGAAACTGGGTGACCGTGAGTTCTAGCTCCACCTTAGATATGAAAGCCAGCTAGGTGACTTTGAGCCAGTCAGTCTTTCTCAGTCCAACACACCTCACAGGGTGGTTGGTTGTTGTGGGAAAACAGGAGGAAGGTTTGCCACCTTGAGTTATTTGTAAAAAATATTTATAAAATACTATCTACTAGAGTTATGCAATCATTTGCATTTAGTTCCAAAATTATGATTCAAAGTATGCATGGATGCAAAACAGCATAATGCAGTTGTCTGTGCTGTTCCACTCACACTCACACCATGGGTGTTAGGAGTCTTGATTAAGGCTTTAAGAGTCTTTATTAAGGCTTTATTAAAGCAAAGGCAAGTCCAGTCCACTAGGCAAAAGCAAGTTGACAAGACAAGTCCACAAGACAAGGCAAGTCTACAAGGCAAGGGCAACGCCACAGCTGAAGAGACACGATGGGGGATTCAAGGCAAGAACACATAGCAAAGAAATGAACAGGTTGTTCCATGCATCATTTCGCTCCCGTTGCTGAGCTAAATAACTGCTCCCTGGTGCAGTTCATCAAGAGAGGTGAGACTGCCTTCTAGCAAGTAGCCTGGCTGACCTTCTTTGTGCCTGCCTCCTCTTAGCCCTACGTGCTTTCAAATCTGGTGGAGGAGGTAGTCCTTTTTTATCTCCACTAACCAGCTGCAATTGTGTTCCTTCTCCACCTGAAGCCTCTGGGCTTCCCAGCTGCAGCTGTCTCTCTCCTGTCTCTAGCTCAGCTGGCTGTTGGTCTGCTTGCTCCCCTGTACTCAGCCCCCTCCACTCCTGGCTCATAGCCTTCAGCTGCTGGCTCATCCTCTTCCAAACTAACATCTGGAGAGGCATCTGGGAAGGGTCTGGAAGAGTCATCACATGGTCTTTTCCTGGGATCCTGTGGAATAATCCTAGGAAATAATGCATTATTTACTTTTGTAAATATATGTACTATATGTTCATGTGTAAAGATATTCCTGGACTATTATTTTGTCAGTGGAAGCCTTAATGCCTACAATATACAGATTGGCTATTTTGTGTTATGTATGTCTATTCTTCTACAGGTCAATTGGTCATTAAGTCCTGACTTAATGACCAATTGTTTTACAACTATTTGAAGTCACAACATTTATTGCACAGGTGTTTTATGGCCTCTTAAGCACTTCAGCCATCATGAATGGTTGTGCTCTCCTCCATGCTCACATGAATACATGTTGGGTAGGTCACCTTTACAAATGTGGTGTACCACAGTCACATGAACATGATTTGCAATGCTGCTTTTTTTCCTGATTTCTGGCATTTTTGTTACTTTCTGGCAAAAAACCCCACTTGTTCAAATGAATGGGTTTGCTTAAAGATCACGGCATTTGCTTAACAAGGAAAAAGTTTGGAAAATTATCTCTGTTTATGTGGGTGCCTCAAGTATGTCTGTAATGAATTAAAACCATAATTTCTGGCTCAGTTACAGTCGTAGGTTGAGGCTATCGGTTTTCTCTCCCCCCCCCATTTTTATCTGGTCTATAGAGTCTTCTCCAGAATATCCAAAGACCCAGAAGAAGCTTCCTGGTTGACAAGAGATCCAAATAAATTTACGGAACTTGTCTCTGTAATAATGGCCTTAAGCTCTATGACATTTGTAGCCTGGAGATGCTTTATGTCCTGCCTGGGAGCCAAGGGCTACCTGGGGATTGCAGGGATGTGGCCAGTAAGGTCCTGATGTCACCAGAACATTTGGGTCAACGTTTGGGCTTTGCTTTGGTTCAGTTTTGAGGATTAAATATGGCATCTTAGTGGCCAAATGCTTCTTATCCTTACAAGAACTTTGAGGTATTCATTTTTGGAGAGGTTTTAAAGGGTGCCTTATATGTCCGAAGCCTCTACAAAATTCAAGTCACATATTTGGTCCTTTAAAATCCATTAATTCTCCCCAAATAAATAAAAAAGAAAATTGGGGAACATTAGAATAACCAGATGGCAGAATTGTTTTCAGTTTCATAAATGTTACTTTAGTCTGTTTTCTAATAGCAACAGCACTTAGACTTATATACCGCTTCACAGTGCTTTATAGCCATCTCTAAATGATTCACAGAGTTAGCATATTGTCCCCAACAATCTGGCTCCTCATTTTACTGACCTTGGAAAAATGGAAGGCTGAGTCAACCTTGAGCTGGTGAGAATCGAACTGCTGAACTGCGGGCAGTCAGCAGAATTAGCCTCCAGTACTGCATTCTAACCACTGCCCTACCATGGCTCTAATAACAGGCATCTCATCAATAGATAGACAGACATGAGGTGGTATCTCAGCCTTCCCCAGCATGAGCACTTCTGAGACTGAAACTTTAAATATTTCCAGGAAGTATTGACGCTGTCAGTAGCTCTCTTCATCTTAGCAAATCTTTTTTCTGTTATCTGGGTATCTGAAATTATTTTATTTGAGACAGGTAGAAAGGGATCTCCTGTACATGCTGAGCCACTGGCCTTTTTTTATACAAGGAACTGGCTTCAGGAGTCCAAGCTAAGGCTGTAGCCAAACTTAGGACTTATGAACATTGCCAATATGCTCTGTCATCATTACCAGCCAGCAACCATTTTGGGGTTAGAAGGAATGGAAGTTCTTGCCTTTACCAAATGCAAAAGTGACCTCCATATACATTTTCCTGCTACCCCTTTCCAGCTACTGTTTTCCTACTCAACTCAGATAGCATTTTGCCTGCAGCTTGTTACTTTTTTTTCTCTAATACTTTGTACTTTGATTTCTTACTTTGAGAAAGCAGGAATGCCCCCTTAATCCAATCGCCTTTTGCCACCGATTGCCTCCCACCGGCCGGTTCGCTCCCACAGAGAGGGCCTACTCAGGGTGCCGTTAGCCAGACAATGCCGGCTGGCGTCCCTCAGGGGGAGAGCCTTCTCTGTGGTTGCGCCCACCCTCTGGAACGATCTACCCCCAGAGATACGAGTAATTCCCAACCTCTGGAGTTTTCGTCGGGCCCTAAAAACCCATCTTTTTCGATTAGCCGGGCTGGCTTGATTTTATCCTGTTTTTATATAATGATACTGATTTAAATTTTAAATTTAGAATTCGTAAATACCTTTTAATTATATGAGCCAAATTATTTAATTTATTTTAAAACTATTTTTATTTATATATATACATGTTTTATTTTGGCTGTTCACCGCCCTGAGTCCGAAAGGAGAAGGGTGGTATACAAGAATGAATGGATGGATGGATGGATGGATGGATGGATGGATGGATGGATGGATGAATGAATGAATGAATAAATAAATAAATAAATAATAGAGATAGATAGATGATAGATGGATGGATGGATGGAGGAGAAGGAGAAGGAGAAGGAGAAGGAGAAGGAGAAGGAGAAGGAGAAGGAGAAGGAGGAATGGGAGAGGGAGAGATGTCTTCAGAAAGAGATCTGACCATAGGAAGGAAAGAAAACGCCTATTGCTTTCCTGGATCAAAAATGTCCAATGAGAGGATGTGGCAACCTGCATCCCAGAATATTTATTTATTTGTTTGTTTGTTTGTTTGTTTGTTTGTTTGTTTGTTTATTTATTTATTTATTTATTTCAAGCATGTATTTTATGAAAGATACAAGTGTAAACATAATTATAAATGCATGAAAAGGATACGAATAAAAGAAAACATTAGGACAGGGATGGTAGGCACGCTGGTGCACTTATGCAACATTATCATTATGCTTATTATTATGTGTTATTATGCTTATACCTTGCAAACTGTTGCCAAAGTGTCTCAAACTGTCTCAAGCAGGGTTTTCCTTAAATCAGTTTAAGAGTTAAGCCAGACACCAAGCTTGGGGACGACCCAGGGCCAATTTTAAAGATATGCTCTACATCTCAGTCTAGATCTCCCTGATGTTTGGGTAATTCCAGCAGACTAAGCAGGAATGCACCTGGTTAGTTATGAAATAAAAGATCATCAGGAATTTTTCGGGCTGTAAGGCAACCTGGGAAATTGATTCATATTGCTGCCAAGAAAATGGTATTAAAAGTTGAGAGAGGGAAAGAGGGAGAGGGAGAGGGAGGGAGGGAGAGAGAGGGAGGGAGGGAGGGAGGGAGTCTGACTTTATGCAGTATTTTGAGCTGGGGAACATTTCAAGCTGGATGCAAATTAGCATAATGAAAATGAGCCAGACGGATTCTAGAACATGCCATTGCAGACTTTTAAAAAATACCTGTCTTGTGGATGGTGTTAGAAGATGAGGAAATTGCTTCAGTCTGTTCATCAACACAATAAAACTAGCTTTAATGTTTACATACTCAGAGGGATGATCACAGGAAGGATTCAGAAAACCTAGATGGCTGAATCAACCCTACAATCAACACATATTAAATGGTAGCAACTTTGATTGCATGTGTGGCCACTATCTTGATCAGTTGTGAGTTTCAAATTTTTTTACTAGAGGTTCTGTGGGCGTGGCTCGGTGGGCGTGTCAGGGGAAGAATACTGCAAAATCCCCATTTCCTCCCCATCAGCTGGGAGGCAGAGAATAGATGGGGATGGGGCCAGTCAGAGGTGGTATTTACCAGTTCCCCAAACTACTCAAAATTTCCGATACTGGTTCTCCACCTCTGATCTTGATCCTTCCTTCCTTCCTTCCTTCCTTCCTTCCTTCCTTCCTTCCTTCCTT
>WNWU01000001.1:84888205-84916637 GCA_012654045.1 Ptyas mucosa
CTTCCTTCCTTCCTTCCTTCCTTCCTTCCTTCCTTCCTTCCTTCCTTTTTCTTTCAGTCTTTCTTTCTCAAACTAAGCAGACCCCCTGTACATATTTATTCAAGCTGGCTGGTAGATTTCATAAAACTTTTGTTAGCTTGGCAATCACCCTGAGATACCAAAAATAAAAATTGCTGGATCGAACCTGGCAACTTCAGTGCAAAAATTATAGATTAGGTTACATTTTGAACCATTAATTCCATTTGGGATAATGTAAGTATAAACATTGAAACATCAATCAATAAGCGGACAAACAAACAAAACCCACTCAGAGACATGGGCTATTCAACTTGCTTAGCTTCTTTTTTTTTTAATAGGGAGATCTTTACTGCAGCATAGCAAATTGGGGCTGTAGAAATTGTGGCAAAGGTGGGAGTCACTGTTTTCTGCCCTTGTCAGAATGGTCCCAATCCATCCAGAAAGCCTTTAATGACATTTCTTTTGCATTCTGATTTCCCTTTAATTTTCACAAGCACGACAGTGTTTAGAACTAATGATGGAACTTTGCACAAAGTTTGCCTACTTGATCTCTAATTGTCACTTGGAAGACTTAGAAATACTTCTGGTATGTTAATGGATTCTTAGCTAGCACAACAACAACACCATTTTTTTTAATTGAAAATGACATTATCTTCTCAGGACCACCTGAGTCCCAATACCAAGAGCAGAGCAGGTGGTGATCAAAGCTTAGGAAAGAGAAATTATCTGGGCAGAGGGTTCACCCACTCATTTGAATCAATCTGACGACGATCATTCATCATCACCATCATGTCCAGGAGACATATTTGAGAGTTTTATTATATTTAGTCAAAGAAAATCTACTATGAACTCAGCCATGAGTACACTACTAAGAGACTTGAAAGAATAAATTAGGGACAGATAACCAAGGAGAAAAATCTAAGATTTGATGGCACATAATAGCAATAGCACCTAGACTTATATACCACTTCAAAGTGATTTAGAGAACTCTCTAAATGGTTTACAGAGTCACCATATCCCCCCTCCCCCAACAATCTCTGTCCTCATTTTACCAACCTCAGAGGGATGGACGGCTGACTTAATCTTAAATGGTCAAGATTGAACTCTAGGCAGTGGGCAGAATCAGCCCAGAGTTAGCCTGCAATACTGTATTCTAACTACACCACCAGCATGGCTCCTAATCAATCATAACCAATAATAACCAGTATCATGAGAAGAATTGGAAGAGATCCTTCATATGGAATTTTCTTCAGTTTGCATACCAAACTATTGAATACTTCTTATTGTTCAAAAGAGTTATTGGTATGATCTACAGAAAAGCAGTGAAGTCATGTTGGATCTCTAAAGAGAAAGACATCATTTCTCCTCATGAGTACAGACTGGGTAACTGGGTATGGCCACTTAATGGTTAGAATTTTGGGCTAGGGATAGAGACATCCAAGTTCAAGTCTGTCATCTGCACCTCTATAACTGTCTGGTTTGGTTCTGCAACCCAACAAGACAGACACAGACTTCAGAGGATAATTAGAACTGCAGAAAAAACAAATACTACCAACCTGCCTTCCATTGAGGACCTGTATACTGCACGAGTCAAAAAGAGGGCTGTAAAAATATTTACAGACCCCTCACATCCTGGACATAAATTGTTTCGACTCCTACCCTCAAAATGACACTGTAGAGCACTGCACACGAGAACAACTAGACACAAGAACAGTTTTTTCCCGAATGCCATCACTCTGCTAAACAAATAATTCCCTCAACACTGTCAAACTATTCACTAAGTCTGCATTATTGTTACTATTAATCTTCTCATCGTTCCTATCACCTATCTCCTCCAGCTTATGACTGTATGGTTATAACTTGTTGCTCTATCCTTACGATTTATATTGATTGTTTCCTAGTATTATTTGATTGCTTATTTGTATCCTATGACTATCATTAAGTGTTGTACCTTATGATTCTTGATGAATGTATCTTTTCTTTTTATGTACACTGAGAGCATATGCACCAAAGACAAATTCCTTGTGTGTCCATTCACACTTGGCCAATAAATAAATAATTGAATTGAAATTTACACTCAGTTATTGAAATGGAATGTCTAGGAAAGTGGGGTTGTTACAAAAATATCCATATTTATTTTGTATTTGTTTATTTATCTGCTATCTTTATTATTTTTTACAAATAACTCGAGGTGGCAAATGTACCTAATACTCCATCCTCTTATTTTCCCCACAACAACCCTGTGAGGTGAGTTGGGCTGAGAGAGAGTGACTAGCCCAAGGTCACTCAGCTGGCTTTCATGCCTAAAATGTGAGTAGAACTCTCAGTCTCCTGGTGATTAGCCCAAAGTCACCCAAGCATTTGTCATGTCTAAGGCAGAACTAGAAGTCACATCTCCGGGTTTGTAGGCCAGAATCTTAACCACTAGACATTTCTTGGTCCAGGGAAGGTACAATGCATGAAGAAGAAACTCAAGACAATCTACCTTAATTAACTTACAAGAAAGTTGAAGTAGAGAGGAGCTTTAATAGGTTTTCAAGATTCTCTTAACAATACCTTAACTGCATTAAAGTACTATTAAAGAATCCAGATGATTCCTGTTCCCTGGCCTTCCCTATCTTGCAGAATTGAGAGACATCAAGATCAGTGGGATATTTTTAAGCCAGTCACAATTTCTCAGGTCTTCCACAGAATTGTAGAGGAGAGAAAACTGAGGAATTTGAACTCTGTACATTAGACTCGTGGAGAAAAGGTGGGATAAAAATGCAACAGATAAATACATTCATACTTCAGGGATAACTAAGAAGCATGACTTTTATTGTCTATTATTTTAGAAATTATCCCAAAGCATCTCTCAGCACCGTATTAAAGTTGTTTCACTTCTCCTGATTTGATGATGATGATGATTATTATATAGAAAAATGTCAAATCACAGCTGCCAGTTCATTAGCTGGCGTTGGCCTTCATATGCATCGAGTTCCTCCCAAGAACCTAGGATGTCATAATGTGTCAGTGTAGTATATGTGTGGATCCAAGCATTGTGGCCTTTTATAATTGACAGATGGAAACTTTGTCAAAGTGCGGATTTTCTAAGTGCTGTCCAAAATTTTTTGGTTTGGCAACCAGTGGGACCATTCACTGGATGTTCCCCACGAGAACACAATGGTTAGATTTTGTCTTGTAACATCATGACACACAATTTGTCATTTTGACAACGCCTCTGGTTGCTGCAGGCTTTCATGCCATTCATCCATTTTTAGCCAAGTAATTGTCAGGCGCAAAGAATCAGGCTCACACATTAAGTTCCAGTTAAGATGATTTATTAGCCCATGCCTATATATACAAGAATCTAGTCAATTTAGGAAGAACACTAAATTGGTGCTAGATAAGAATCAACAGAATTTCAAGGGGGAGCTGAACTTGGATCACTTCTGGGCACGTAATGACTCCAAGCTAATTACTCACTTGACTCCACCCCCCAGGCTGTGTTTCTTCTTCTACAGTAATGTCAGTTCAGTTTGGAGCAGGACATCTATAGAATTTTTGAACTCCACCCCCCACAGGACATTCCAGGGATCATAAGTACTTAATTTTTTGAATAAATTCTCCAGACCATTTCAAGTATACTATAGGTAGCAAAATACACACACATATATATATCTGAAAGAGGTTGGGATCTTCTTCAGGGAAAGGAAGCAGCCAGAGTTTGCACTGTGATATTGCAATGCATGTTTTGCCTTTTTTAAAAAATAATCATAGGTGATAAACCATAAACTAACCAGGACAGGCTGGTTGGCAGCCTGAGGCTCCCTGGATGCTCTTTCAACTCACTTGGTTTGTTTTCTTCCTCTTTTCTCTCCTCACCCCAAACAACTGGGCATACTTCCAAATACTTCCCTATAAAATTTGTGTTCTAGTCCCAGATGCATTCCTTGAAAGAAAGGTTTGGCTTGAGGCTGGCATTTTATTTTACAGCTTTCTAGTTCTCACTTATTTTAAATTAAAGGAATATTCTTAAAACTAAAATTAGATGGTGCATAGAACCAGGTAAACATAATGTTGATGATGGAAGCACTACAAGGTCCTTAGATGTGTTTGACCATTCAACATTCTTGAAAATGACTGATGTTCATAATAATACCACAAACTGGAAATTATTTCTTTTTAATTTTTTTAATTTAATTTTTTTAAAAAAATTTGATTTATATGCCGCCCGTCTCCGGAGACTCAGGGCGGCTTACAATGCATTAAGCAATAGCCTTCATACTTTTGTATATTTATACAAAGTCATCTTATTGCCCCCATAATCTGGGTCCTCATTTTACCTATCTTAGAAAGAATGGAAGGCTGAGTCAACCTTGAGCCTGGTGGGATTTGAACTTGTAGTAATTGCAGGCAGCAGATGTAAGTCGATGTTAATAACTGCCTTAGTCTACTGAGCCACCAGAGCTCCTTAAATTTAAAACATTAGAAAAAGAAACACGTAATATCCCGAGAACAATGACAAAAGTAAGAGGATTACAGGTAGGGGGCAGGATTACTGAGAAGAAAACAGAAGGACATGCAGGTATAATAACTCTGAGGAGCAGAAGGAAGACAATGATCAGATAATAGAAATCTGAGCCTGGGGCAGAAACTTAATTTGAGCAAGCGTCTCAGACATGGGCCTTCCTACTTTCTCATAAGATAAAGAGAGGGTGGGGGAAGGCCATTCACACTTGCAAAATTCTGTTATTCAAATGTTATAATAAAATGACAATAGCATTTGTTACTCGAGTGTACTAGTCGGGCCTACCATAAAGAGTTGGCAGCAGAAGAGTCCAAAAAGATGTAATGACTGTTGCTGTAGGGCGGTTGAAGCCTTGCCCCTTCATTCAGGTGTGTGATACTAGCACATATACAAAGTGAGGTTATGGCTTCAATCATCTACTATGGCTTCCATCTTGGGTTTTTAACCACTGCCAAAGGACACTGCTGGAAGAGAGCCAGAGGTGGTATTCAGCCGGTTCAGACCGAACCGGTAGCAGAAATCATGGGTGGGCCAACCAACCTACGCCCACCCCCGCCCACCCCCGCCCACCCCCGCCCCAGCTCTATGCCATCTTATTTAGGCATGTTTTTGAGGCCGGATGCATGCATGGAAGACAGGCATGCATGTGAACTGGGCGCGCACACGCATGAAGCAAGCATGCACGCGCAGGGCGAACCAGTAGTAACATAATGTGAAACCCACTGCTGAGGAGAGCATATTATATTGAAGGTCTTTTCCATGTGTTTTTCATGGCAACAAAGTAGAAAATATGTGTCCATGCCTTCTTCTAGAATTTTTCAATTTCTTCTCAGTCCAGCCTACACTCCTGGTATTTTCGGGTACTCTTCCGTCTAAGTACTGATTAGATCTGACGCTGTTTAGCTTTTTGAGAACATCCGAGATTGGAGGTGCTGCTACCTAAACAGAAATCTATGCCTGTCTAAATTCTCATCATTATAATACAGACTACTAGATGGCAGCAAGGAGGTATTGAAATCTCTATCACTTTCCTGACATCTAATCATTATCTAGAATTTTGCATGCAACTGTACAGCCCCAACACAAGAACTATGCTCACATAACACATGAGATCTAAGAGAGTAAAGTTCTTACGTTTATATACCATACCTGATTTGAATAAAGAAGCCATATTATGACTTGATAGGATTGCCTGATTCAAACAACAGGAAATGACTGAGTTCCCACAATACTTGAACTATAGATTACACGGCCCATGTTATCTTTGGATAGCATATCGTGCCAACTCAGCAAACAGAAGCGTCGTAGAGTTATGCAACAGCATTCACAAGATCTTCCTAGCTTCATCAGAAAGGTAAGAGCATAATTGCAGCTTCACATTGCTAGTTGTGCTACTTTGGGGCAGGCATGCAGTGTCCCATCATGCATAAATATTGCATTGCAGTGCTGCTTTGTCAACCTGATTCTTTTACCTATGGCACTTAAGCTACAAGCAGCTGTGAAACAGAGAGCCTCACATTTAGTTTGCTGATATAAAACTCATCGTTGATTAATACAGCTTCCCTTTTAAATCTCCTAATAGTTCTCTGAGTGAGCATAAATAGTATAGATAGAAAGAAATAGTTTAACACTCTAAGCCAGGGGTGTCAAACTTGATTTCATTGAGGGCTGCATCAGGGTTGTGTTTGACCTCGGGGAGGGGGTGGGGCAGGCCTGGGGGGCGTGGCTGGGGGGCGTGGCCAGCTTGACATCACTCATGTCGGGGGCACCTGTGGTGGCCGAAGCACTCTTCCAGTGAAAATGGGCTCCTGAGCTCCATTTTCAGCTGCAACACTCTCCTGCAATCCTCTGCCAGTGAAAACGGAGCTCGGGAAGGCCATGTGCAGCCCTCCCAAGCTCCATTTTTGCTGGCAGAGGCACCATGGGACAGTCCAGCAGTGAAATCCAGCAGGTTCTGACAGGTTCTGGAGAACCAATAGTGGACATTTTGAGCAGTTCGGAGAATCGGTAGTGGAAATTTTGAGTAGTTCAGAAAACCGGCAAATACCACCTCTGGCTAATTCCAGGGTGGGGTAGGAATGGAGATTTTGCAATATCCTTCCCCCAGAAGTGTGGAGGGAATGGGGATTCTGCAGTATCCTTGCCCTGGAGTAAGGTGGGAATGGACCTTTTGCAGTATCCTTCCCCTGCCACGTCCACCAAGCCACTCCCACCAAGCCATACCATGCCCACCAAGCCACGCCCACAGAACCAGTAGTTAAAAAAATTGGATTTTATCACTGGGCCAGTCCTTCACTGTTTCCAGGGTGGCCCCGCAGGACAGATCTAAACACCACACAGGCTGGATCCTGCCCACGGGCCTTACGTTTGACACCCCTGCTCTAAGCAGAAATGTCCTTGTAGGTTTTTGTGAAGCAATCACCAAGGGACATATTTTACCACTGAGATCTACTGGGATCATAACAGTTGCTGCAGTACAATCAAAATCCCACCTCTTTTGGATGTGTGTTCATGTTGTGTACACACACAAAGAGTTAAGACTTTGATCACATTGCTATGACCATCATCTTGACTTTTTAAATTCCTACTTTGGACCCTGCTGATAGATTTATCTTATTCTGTTCATAACAAGCTGGATTAAGAAGCCAAGGGTAAACCAAAAGGAAGTACACAGTGATCTTAAATCTGTTAGCATGCCGAGCAAGTCCCAGCAGGCGTATCTTTGATTTGTTTAACCACTTCCATTGACGCAAATAGCCATGGATGAATGGTCAATGCTCTCCCAGCCTGCTCATTTGCATTAGCTCCGAACTGTAACCAGTCTGCTTCAATGTGATGTCTGAATCCAGCTACAGGGTATTTCTAAAAATTAGATTACATATTAGCCGATCACTTTTAATGTGAGAGACAGAAGGAAAGAAAACACTATTTGAAGATGAGCAAAATTTTAGCCGCTCAGAATTTTGGTGGTGCTATCAAGACCTCTTTCTTTTCTTAGAAAACCTACATGTAAACATGAATTATTCATTGTTGCTTATTGAATTTATATGCTGCCCATTTCAACAATAAGGTGACTCTGGGTGGTTTACAAATGAATGAATGAAAAACTAGGAAGGGAAATTCAACTGCAATCCCAATAAAGTCATGGCTCCTGAAATGAGAGAAAGCATTCCTTCCTGGTATCTTTAATCAAAAAATAAATACTGTATTTCAAACCAATTCTTAGGTCCTTCCTAGGACTTCATCCCATTAGTTTCTGTGAAGCTTTATAGAAAATTCAGGATGGCCATCCTGTTTCTCTTATTTTAGATCTGTCCAAATTGGATCAAACTAAGACTTCAATACCTGAAGACATTGAAAAATAAATTGTGGTCCCCTTCTTGTCCATAAAAAAAAAAAAAAGCCAGTTGAACTGGGGTTTATTTTTCAACATTGGTTTTGGGATAGACTCTCAGTCATCCCTGAATACAGCAAGTTAGGCTGGAAGTATAGAGACACAATTTTCTATTACTTTATAGCTTCTGCTGCCAGAATCAATTGTTATTTCACTTTGTTCAAAACTAGGACTGTTCCTAATGCGAAGTCAACTTCAGAATATCATCTCAGGTTCAAGAAGATCAATGAAAGTGTCATGTGGACCCTATGTCCCTCACATTTGCAGACTAAGAATATTTGTAAGGGTTTGGGGTTTTTTTTTTCCTTTCCTTTTTCTAATCTTTATAGAAACACTTTTGGTTTCCTACTAAATTACTTGGGTGTTGTGCGAACACAAAATCCCACTTTGTTTCAAAATTCTATTTTATCTCAAATTAGGTGACACCTCTTTGTTCAAGGTCCAGGGTGATAGGAAGAGCTTGAGGAGGAGGAGGAGGAGGAGGAGGAGGAAGAAGAAGAAGAAGAAGAAGAAGAAGAAGAAGAAGAAGAAGAAGAGGAAGAAGAAGAAGAAGAAGAAGAAGAAGAAGAAGAAGAAGGAGAAGAAGAAGCTTCCAAAGTGTAGAAAAATGCAAAGGAAATACTCAGAAGCCATTACAAAAACAGCAGAATAGAAGCATTCCATTCCAAGCATTCTTGGGAAAGAGGGCTAGTTTTCCTGCTGAGTTCATTTACTGATCTGGTCTACATAGTAGCAGTGATTTGAAGGAAAACAAAGGTGATACAGTGTTCCAATATTTGAGGGGCTGCCACAAAGAAGAGGGGGTCAACCTATTTTCCAAAGCAACAGAGGGCAAGACAAGAAACGATGGGTGGAAACCTATCGAGGAGAGAAGCAGCTTAAAACTAAGAGGAAATTTCCTAACATTGAAAACAATTAACCAGCAGAATGGGTAGTCTTCAGAAGTTGTGGGTGCTTCATCACTGGAGTCCTTTAAGAAGAGACAGGACAGTCACACATCTCGAATGGTATAGGGCAGTGATGGCTAACCTTTTTTCCTCGGGCGCCAAAAGTGCACATGAGATAGCACGTGGGCTACACCCAAAATATGGCCCACACCCATAATCCAATGCCCCCCATGCCCCCCGTGCCCCCCTGCGCAGGCACGTGCAACACCCCCATGCTATCCCACCCCACCCCGCACATGTGTGCACTACCCCCCCCGCACCCCATTTTGGGCCTAGCATGCTTCCCTGAAGCCTCTGGAGGCTGGAAACAGCCTGTTTTCAGACTCCTGGTAGGTCGTTTTTCACCCTCTCAGAGCCTCTGCATGAGCCCTGTAATTACCTGGCATCCAAAACGGGCTGCGTGGAGACTCCTGGGAGGGGCGGGGTAACATGGGCATGCACGTGCGTCTCCCACATGTGCGGCAGAGACCCCAAAATCAGCTGGTCGGCGGGAGGTGCGCTCACGCATGCACATTAGAGCTGATCTACAGCGACAGCTCGCGTGCCCACAGAAATGGCTCCGTGTGTCACCTGTGGCATGCGTGCCATAGGTTCGCCATCACGGATATAGGGTCTCGTGTTTGAGCAGGGGGTTGGAATAGAAGACTTCCAAGATCCCTTCCAAATCTGTTATTCTGTTAAACAAAGCTGTTTATATTGATTTATATTGCTTTTTGCTTTTGAGATTATTATCAATTCTACTTGGATCAAATTCAAATATGATGAAATTACAATCTGGCCCAGATACCTTTCTTTTCCTGGCTTATTCTTTTTAATTGCTTCTGAAACTTTTATTAGAGGATAAACATGTACAACCTTTACAAATTACAGTGAATTCTTTTTTGCACGAAGCCAAAATACCAGAGACTTGGAAAGAGGACAATTGTAACATTAATACCTAAAGAAGGAAAGATTTGACTTTAGGAAGAAATTACAAACCAATATCATCATTAAATAATGACTACAAGCTGTTTACAATGATTTTAGCTGAAAGTCTGAAAATAATTTTGTGAGAATTTATTCATGAGGATCGATGTGGGTTTTTATCTAAAAGACAGCTGAAAGATAATTTTAGAACTATGTTGGATGTTTTGGAGTATTTGGAACAACATAATGAAAAACAAGCAGCATTGATTTTTCTACATTCAGAGAAGCTTTTAACAATTTCAGCCAGTCTTTCTTCTTTAAGATTTTGGAAGATGTGAATTTGGGAGGGAATATAAAATGAGTGGAATCAATTTATACTTCGTAGATGGCAGAAATAATTATTAATGAAGATTTCTCTAAACCATGTGGGGTGCAAAAAGGAACAAGACAAAGCTGCCCACTATCTCCTTTTTTCTGTTGGTAAGTGACACATTTGTTAAGTGAGGTTTGCTCCATTTTATGGCCTTTCTTGCCACATTTGTTAAGTGAATCTGGCTTCCCCACTGACTTTGCTGGTCAGAAGTTCGCAAAAAGGGATCACATGACCCCAAGGCATTGAAACCATCCTACATCTGAATCAGTTGCCAATCATCTGAATTTTGATCATGTGACCACGGGGATGCTGTAATGGTCATATGTGTAAAAAAAAATAGTCAGTGCCGTTGTAAATTCAAATGGTCACTAAATAAACTGTTGTTAGTCAAGGACTACCTTTATTGAATGGAGACATAAGACAAGGTGAGAAGATTGTTGGACTTTTTTAAAAAGAGAGTCAAACAAGTTAAGCATTTTTGTAGATGACTTGTTTGCTGGCTTTAGTAGACCCTTTAAAGGGAAGTGAACTTTCAATGAGTAAATTAAAAGAATTTGGGGCATATGTAGATTGCAAGATTAATAAACAGAAGATAGAAGATGTTAACAAAACTATGAAAATAGAAGATCAAGCAAAAATGATAAATAAAAGGCTTTAAGACTGAGAAGAAGATAAAGTATTTAAGTAAGCCATAAGAAATATGAATAGTGCATTATTTCAAAACTACTATGTTTAGACAACAAGGAATAAAAAGATGGAACAAATTACAATTGTTACTGTTGAGCAGAATTTCCGTGATAAAGATTAATGTTTTACCTAGAATGTTATTTTTGTTTCAGACAATACCTATTTGGATAACTGATGTACCATTTAAATAATGGTGGAAGCATCCATCTAAATGTATACGGCAGGGAAAAACACAAGTTAAATATAAGCTACTACAAGATGCAAAGGAAAAAAAAGGATTGGGGCTACCAGATTTAAAATTATATTTTTCTGCCTCTGTTTAATTTGGATAAAGGAGTGGATGTTCTTAAGAAGTAGATCAATCAGAATAGAGCTGGAAAGGACCTTGGAGGCCTTCTAGTCCTTGCTCAAGCAGGGGACTCTATACCATTTCAGAAAAATGACTGTCCAGTCTCTTCTTAAAAACCTCCAGTGATGGTTTTTACAACTTCTGACGGCAAGCTGTTCCACTGGTTAATTTTCCTGATTGGACAATTATTAGATGATTGGGGATAAGGTAAAGGTAAAGGTTCCCCTTGCACATATGTGCTAGTTGTTTCCAACTCTAGAGGGCAGTGCATCTCCATTTCAAAGCCGAAGAGCCACCACTGTCCGAAGATGTCTCTGTGGTCATGTGGCCAACATGACTAAATGCCAAAGACACACGGAACGCTGTTATCTTCCCACCAAAGGTGGTCCCTATTTTTCTACTTGCATTTTTTTAATGTACTTTCGAACTGCTAGGTTGGCAGAAACTGGGACAAGTAACAGGAGCTCACCCCATTACGCGGCACTAGGGATTTGAACCACTGAACTGCCGACCTTTTGATCGACAAGCTCAGCATCTTAGCCACTGAGTCGCCGCATCCCTTGATTGGGGATAGAAGGGCATAATGCCTTCAGAAGTTGTGGGTGCTCCATCACTGGAGGCTTTTAAGAAGAGACTGGTCAGACACTTGTCTGAAATGGTATAGGGCTATGATGGCGAACCTATGGCATGTGTCACAGGTGGCACACGTAGCATTATCAGTGGGCACGCCAGCTCAGCTCTAGTGCGCATGCATGCTCTGGCCAGCTGATTTTCAGGCCTTCTGGGTCCACCAGAAGTAGGGAAACAGGCTGTTCACTGCCTCCAGAGGGCCTAGGGGTGGGGTGGGGAAGGCCCATTTTTCTTTCTCACCTTACTCCAGATCCTCTCTATGCATCTGGGGAGGGTGAAAACAGCCTTCCCCACCCCCTCGGAGGCCCGAAACGGCTGGTTTCCCAACTTTCAGTTGGACAGGAAGTGACATTTTTTGCTGTCCCCAGCCTCTAAAGACTCCTAGAGAGGCAGGGAGCATAGAATTATGGGTGTGGGCACATGCACACATGAACCTCCCCTGCCCCCCGCCTCCTGGCACACAATGGCAAAAAGGTTAGCCATCACTGGTATAGGGTCTCCTGTTTAAGCAGGGGGTGGACTAGAAGATCTCCAAGGTCCCTTCCAGCTCTCTTCCAAATTGAATCTGATCTGGGTGGCATTGATATTTATGGTATGTCAAAGCTAAGGCGAATATAGATTTCAAAAACCATTATATCAGGCATTATATCAGATAGGTCATTTTCTGTATGGAGTAAATACAAATTTAGATTTTGCCTGAAAACACCTTTGCAACTTTCAGTACAAGTGGCATTTTATAGATGAGAAATGAGAAGTACACATAATGGTAACTTACTGTGATGCATTACAGTTCTCTCAAGGAGATTGTAAAATAAAACGAAGAGAAGATTTTACAGTGGAAAGATATATTGTCAATGGTTTTCTTATGTACAATTATCAGTGAGATTTAAAGTGAATAAATGGTTTTAGGATATAAGGCTGAGTTTGAAATAGAATTATGTGCTAATGATGAACATCTTATTGCTAAAATGTGTGAACTTTTGTTTAAATATAAGACAGCAGAAGAACAAGTAAAAGAATGTGTGATGAATTAGGCTAAAAACTTTGGTTATGTTATATAAGTGGAACAATGGAAAAATATATGATTGAAACAATTGAAATTTATGTTCTGTTCTAACCTTAAAGAGAATTTTTATACAATGATATATTGTTGGTATTTCTCACCAGAGATATAGTGTAAGATGTATAAAGCTGCTTTGATTTTTTTCTGAAAATTTGAACAACATGAAGGGGCATTTCATCAAGTTTGTGGATGTGTAAAAAACCAAAAAATGGATACAAATTTGTTGTTGTTGTTAGTTGTGAAGCCGTGTCCGACCCATCGCGACCCCATGGACAATGTTCCTCCAGGCTTTCCTGTCCTCTACCATCCTCTGGAGTCCATTTAATCTCACACTGCTTCAGTGACTCCATCTAGCCACCTCGTTCTCTGTTGTCCCTTTCTTCTTTTGCCCTCAATCTTTCCCAGCATTAGGCTCTTCTCCAGTGAGTCCTTCCTTCTCATTAGATGGCCAAAATATTTGAGTTTCATTTTCAGGATCTGGCCTTCTAAAGAGCAGTCAGGGTTGATCTCTTCTAGGACTGACCGGTTGGATCTCCTTGCAGTCCAAGGGATTCGCAGGAGTCTTCTCCAGAATCATAGTTCAAAGGCCTCAATTCTTTGACGCTCAGCCTTTCTTATGGTCCAACTTTCACAGCCATACATTGCAACTGGGAAAACCATAGCCTTGACTATACGCACTTTTGATGGCAGGGTGATCTCTCTGCTTTTTAGTAAGCTGTCTAGATTTACCATAGCTTTCCTCCCCAGGAGCAAGCATCTGATACAAATATATACACTAATTCAAAAGATTGTAAAGATTAAAGTACAATTGAAACCAGACACTTTTCTTACGGAACTAATGGACAGGCAACTAGAAAAAAAAAGTCATGGCATTTTGTTTTTATCTTTGACAACTGCAGTGAGATTTTTATATGCTCAAAAAGTGGAAAGGTTCAAACGTGCCCACAATGTTGAAGATGATGGAGCTGACAAAATCATGGCTAAATCATGATCAATGTCCTAGAAAAGACAATACTACATTTTTGCATAAAACAGAAACAAATGCACTTATTTCTTGTAGTTTTGATAATTATATAAAAATGATAATAGAAAATGTTAGTTTCTTTTATAATAAGAGTTAATTTTGTATTCATATTCATATATGATGGACCTTCCTCCCTGCGGTCACATTTATTTATTTATTTATTTTATTACATTTTTATACCGCCCTTCTCCCGAAGGACTCAGGGCAGTGCACAGCCAAAAATAAAACCCACAACTATATGAAAGTTAAAAGACAATTTAAAAATATTAAATAATTTGGCCGAAAGAGCTAAAATAGAAACCACCCATTAAAATAGCATTTAGGCCAGCCTTGTTTGGTGAAACAATAGCGTTTTGAGGGCACGGTGATTTTTCTTCCAACTGCGCATGTTCAAGATGGCCAATACCGCTTGAGGCATGATATCGCTCTCTCAAACAGACACTCCCCTTCCTCCTAAAAACAAGCAGATTTACCTATGAGGAGAGCTGGAACACTTTCCTACATAAAGAAAAGGTTTCACAAGTTGGAATAATCATCTATTCCAGTGGCAGCATTCCAAGTAATGCCCCTATAGAAAACAAAACTCTGAAGCAGGCAAGTTCCTCAAAGTACAGTTTATTGGATACATCATATTGGCATAACTGGTGAAAGCCGACTCTGAAATTTCCTGCGGCTTTCACCCAATCAAAATTAAAAGTTTCCCCTTTCCCCCCCCAAGTCACTGGTCATGCTGTCCAATCCAAGTGCTGGCTGGTCATTTGGTTACTTGCTCCTCTTCTGGCTAGCCATCTGTGTGAATGTCCTTGGTTCCCACGGGAAAACTTTATTGTGTTGGCTACAAAACCCCATCTAACTATTTTCCTCCTCCCATCATTGTGTGGCAACCCTGGAGCCCCCAAGATGGCTTCAGCCAGGCTCACTTCAGAGTCGACATCCAGTTCCTGTATTGTCTTATGGAACCAGACAAATATCATTGTAAGCTCAGAAACAAAAGAGGAAGCCAATCATTTAAGAAAATTAGAACAGACATGTAAAAAAAATAACAATGAAAGTTAAAAGAGCAATGGCTTCTGCAATTATAAGTACACTTACATTTTTAATGTTTGTCTCTAAAGTTTATATCATGATTCTGTTCTTTTTTATATACTATCTTGTTTTATTATCAGAACCATAAATCAAAACTTCATTGTTTTTTCATTTTTACACAAAAATTCACAAAGGGTTTTCAGCCATCAATAGATGTAGATATTGTCTTTTCTCTAACCAAAGAAGCCAGTTTATCCATCTCAGCAAGATCTGTCAAATTTATAGAACTGTTAGACATTTCTTTGTGTAAAAAATGTAAACAGCATATGCTTACTTTTATCTCTCCTATATCACCCTTACTTGAAAAGACAGACATGGACAATATTCACACCGGCTTCCTCCAGGAATTGCTGTTGAAACCCTTATCTTTTAATTGGTTTTAAAATATTTGGAATTTGGGGTGAGCAGTGAGGTGAGGTGGCCATCACCATCTCCTGATGATACAAAACCATTCAGAGCCTTTAAAATCATAAAGGGATTGCAAAGAGCAGGTTAGATCATTTTGATTGGATTTCAACATGCTGCTTAGTGTAAAGGAAAATGTGATGTGCATAGGCATAAAAAATCTCTAAGCTTCTCATATACGTTAATGAGATCTGCGTTAGCCATGGTTTATCAGGAAAGGAACTTTGGAATCAGAATGGAAAACACGGAGACAAAATCAACAAAAAGTAGGGTATGAAACACCCCCCCTCCCCGGCCCAGTAAATTCCATCTTTATATTGATTAGGAAGGGAATTACAAATAAAGCTGTCACAGAGTAATCACCTTATATAAATCTATAGCTTGATTTAAGAGCATATTTGGAGTTGCACTTGCACTCAGCCCAGATAACTAGCAGATGACTGAAAAAAGCGATGGGTGAACTGCCTGAATGAAGACAGGTGAACTGTAGTCATATGCCCTACCGATGCTGCATATCAGGCAAAGTAGCAGACGAAATGCAAAACTGCAGACTCTGCAATATGATAAGGAATAATGCAAAGAACAACAAGAAGAGGAAGGGCTTATTTGGAGTAATGGTTAAGAAATAACAGATTAACAGAGTTGGAAGGGACCTTGTAGGTCATCTAGTCCAACCCCCTGCCCAAGCAGGAGTCCCTGCGCCATTTCTGACAGATGGCAGTCCAGTCTCTTCTTGAAGCCTTTCAGTGATGAAGCTCCCACAACTTCTGAAAGCAAGCAGTTCCATTAGTTAATTGCTCACACTGTCAGAAAATTTCTCCTTATTTCTAAGTTAAATCTCTCCTTGATCAGCTTCCATCCATTATTCCTTGTCAGGTGCTTTGGAAAAATAGCTTGACCCCCTCCTCTCTGTGGCAGCCCCTCAAATAGAGGTGGAAAAGATGTAAATAAGAGTAATTAAAATTAGTGGTTCCCACAGAAGGAGACGTTTCAACCTTTAGGGTTTAGAAGAAAAGCAAGTACAAAGAAACATGATTAATGTATACTAGACAACCCATGACCCATTGGGTCATCATTTCAGAGATATTTTCCTTCCTAAACAGAGAAACAGAATGGCTGAGAGGTGGGAGCTGGTGGGTGGGTGGGGCTTTGGCCACATTCAGTATATAAGACACACCATAATTTTCACCCACTTTTAGGGGGGGCATGCCTCTTATAGTCGAAAAGTACGGTATATAGTTCACAGTGAGTGAGAGAGGGAGGGAGGGAAACAGGGAGAGAGAGGGGGAGGGAGGGAGGGAGGGAAAGGGTGGAGGGAGGAGAGAGAGGGAAAGAGGGAGAGAGAGGGAAGGGAGAGAGAGGGAAGGGAGGGAGAGAGAGGGAGAGGGATTAGAGAGAGGGAGGGAGGGAAGGGGGAGTGAGAGGGAGGGAGAGAGACAGGGAGGGAGGAGAGAGAGACAGGGAGGTATGGAGGAGGGAGAGAAGGGGAGGGAGAGGGAGGGGGAGGGAGGGGGAGGGAGGAGAGAGAGGGAGGGAAGGGAAAGGGGGAGAGGGGGAGGGAGAGGGGAGGAGGGAGAGAGGGGGAGGGAGGGAGAGGGAGAGAGGGAGGGAGGGATCATGTTTATCTTAAATAACTTGATCTGCAGATTCTTGAAAACATCAGATCTAAAACTAAAGTTAAAAGTTTAGAGACATTCTATCTCTTGTTTCCTCTATGACCAAGTTCTCTATGACCAAGTTTTTATTTGCAAATCTAGTCATATGAGAATATGGAAGCTTTGCCTTCCTTTGATAAATAAATAATTGCCCAGAATTTGTTTCTTCCACACAACTCACTAGATACTTTAAAGGGGACCTCATAGAGACATCCTGCTAGTTATTTTATCCCCTTCTTGTAATCAAAGATCTTTAATGTGGGGAGGAAATAGGGGATGAGAGAGAGAATATTAAAACCAGTGGCATTTTAGTCCTTGCCAAAATGTCTAACATTAATCAACACTCTCTCCCCATCTTGTTTAAACCTTTCCTTCAAATGCTCTCCTGTCCTATTAACTTGACTCAGCCCAGTAATTTCAGCCATTCCAAATGATGTATAAAATTAAAGCACTGTTTCAAATTAAAGGCCCTGGCCATGTTCCACTCAGAACTCCTCCAGGTTTTACAAATATCAGGGGAATATGAAACTGTGATGAAGTGTTGGCAGAATGCCCATTTAGAAGTGAACCTCTGATGCAGAGGTGGGTTTCAGCAGGTTCTGACCAGTTCTGGAGAACCAGTAGCGGAAATTTTGAGTAGTTCGGAGAACCCGTAAATACCACCTCTGACTGGCCCCGCCCCCATCTATTCTTTGCTTCCCGAGTCCCAGCTGTTCGGGAGGAAATGGGGATTTTGCAGTAACCTTCACCCGGAGTGGGGTGGGAATGGAGATTTTACAGTATCCTTCCCCTGCCACGCCCATCAAGCCATGCCACGTCCACCAAGCCACACCCACAGAACTGGTAGTAAAAAAAATTGAAACCCACCACTGCTCTGATGGTACCTCACTTTCAGGGGCACACAAGGTACTGAATTGCACTAAGTTGACAAAAACACCTCAGTGTCTGAGACATCTTTTTGCAAATACACACTAGGAGTGAGCACAGGCTACACAATTTACTTTTGATTTTCCTTCACATAGACTAGACTGGAAACAGTTAATCCAGGGAGCAAGAATTCAAGAGCTCTGATTAACAGTATTTATATGAAGGAAGGTAATACAAGAATCCCAGCAAGTATTTTACTTTCAAAATATATACCTACTGTATATGTATGAACTTAGGTGCAAAACTCATGCTTATTTTCTCTGATGTTTCTATTCGGAGCATTGTGTGGCCTTCTCTTTTTTGAAGGAAGGGTAGTTTCCATCTGTTCAATGTTTTGATAACTCCTAGAATAAGAAGTAACTTTCATACTCTGAAACATTAAAATTAGAGAGAGCTGTAGTTATCTGGGTTTTGAAATTCAGATTTATCCAACTGTGCACAATGTTAGTTCATATGGGAAAATTTTGTTAAGCTATATAGGGTGATATGTAGAGTGTTGTTTTAGCATATGGTATAAATCTAGCTAATCTTCTATTTTGTTTTGTTTTGGAAACAAAAATTTCACAGCTAAAGGTGGAACCAGTGGTGGGTTTCACATTTTGTTACCACTGGATCACCGTGCGCACATCTTCCGTGCATGCTCCTGGCCTTCTGCGTGTGTGCTTTGCTTGCATGCGCTCCTTCCGTGCATATGTCCGGTCTCAAAAATGTGGCTAAATAGGATGGCATAGAGCCGGGGTGGGTGGGCAGGTTGGCGGGCTACCAACCCGCCTCCGGTTGCTACCAATTTTTTGCTACCGGTTCGCCCGAACTGGTCTGAACCAGCTGAATACCACCTCTGGGTGGAATTACTCCAGACGTGAGGAGTTAAAGACCTACAGACATTCAATCTTTTCAGGACTGAACCTAAGCCATCCAGACCTAAATGATACAGACCAGTGGTGAAATCCAATTTTTTTTAATACCAGGTCTGTGGGTGTGACTTGGTGGGCGTGGTGTGGTTTGGTGGCATCGCTTGGTGAACATGGCAGGGGAAGGATACTTCAAAATCCCCATTCCCTCCCCACTCCTGGGGGAAGTATATTGCAACATCTCCATTCCCACGCCACTCTGGGGCCAGCCAGAGAGGGTATTTGCCGATTCTCCAGACTACTCAAAATTTCCGCTACTGGTTCTCCAGAATCTGTCAGAACCTGCTGGATTTCACCCCTGATGCAGACCACACATTGGGCAAGACCTTAACAGCATCTGCTGTTAAGGTTAGCCAAAACTAACATTTATAAGTTGGTATACTTAGCATATTCATGCATCAGTTTCATATACATGTTAAAAATGAAGGATAAGAGCATTGGCTCCTGAGACACTCTACATAAGAGGGGCCTCTACCTTGATTTTTCTCTCTCTCATTAATATCAACTGAAGTAATCAAAGAATAGCAGCAGAGTTATCAGCCACTATGGGATTATGAGTATTCCTCACTCATAATCCCATAAGTGGTCCAAAAAGATGCCATAGGTGAGAACCTGTGTTGCAGCTCCATCAAAGGTCATCTACAAGTATGACCAATTTGTCTCATTGAATAACCTATGGCACGTTCCTTCTAAATATACCTGCCAGGAGTCATTTTAAGCCTTCTTGCTTAATTCATTCATAACCTTGTTGATGTATTACTTCTGCAATGATGGGAATGGTTTATATTTACATGAGAGTCAATGTCCATATAGTTAATGTGTTGAGCTATGATCCTCAGCAATGGAAACCTTCTATACGACCACAAATGACTTCTTAAAGATATCTTGGAGATAAAATGAAGAGAGATCCACATACCCTGTATATGATTTCTGTTGAGCTCCTGAAGAAAAGTCTGATATAACAAATATAATAAAATACATTAAATGTTCTCACTTGTTCTCCCAGACCCTGTTGTACCGCTAATTTATTTTGGCAAGGAGTCTACATCATATTTTCTTCAACTATGATGTAGAAGTAGTTATAATTCCGGCATATGGTGAGAAATGGTCCTATTTATCAACGCTTTTGATGGCCTCATCATACTTAATAATAGGTCCTGAATCTCAATCATTGCAATGGCCTATAAACTCAGATATCATTCTCTCTGACAAATAATAACAAGTTAGCAGTCACATTGAAGGTCTTATGTTCAAAATCAGATAACTGCAGCTGGGTTTTCAAGAGAGCTGAAGCTGGGGGGAAAAAGCTTCACAGAGCATCTTCATCAATCATTTTCTGAAATTATGTAATTTCTGACCACTTAGTAAGGTGAAAATTATTAGCTAGCTCTCACACACCTTAAAATTTTCATTATTTTGCAATGTGGGCTGGAAGAAAAAGCAAAGCAATTTGAATTTAATAACCATATTTCTGAGAAGAGAGATTTTGACAAATTGAGTAATCTCAACAGTTAAGGTGATATTCAACATTTTGGATTGTGCCCAAAAACCAATAACATTGCTCTGATAGATATGCCATATGATTCCAAGAGCTGCCCTTGTTGACAACTTAGTTGCTAGCTTCTGGAGCAAAAAAAGTACAAGTAGTCCTTGATTTACAGCAGTTCATCGTGATGTTACAATGGCACTGAAAAAGTGACTTATTACCATTTTTCACACTTATGACCATTGTAGCATCCTCTTGGTCACACGATCAAAATTCCGATGCTTGGCATCTGACTCATATTTATGACGGTTGTGCTGTCCTGGGGGTCATGTGATTTTACTACATTTTGACAAGCAAAGTCAATGGGGAAGCCAGATTCACTTAACAACCATGTTACTAATAACAACTGCAATGATTCACTTAACAACTGTCACAAGAAAGGTCACAAAATGGAGGAAAAAAAATCACTTAACTATCTCACTTAGCAACAGAAATTTGGGACTCAATTGTGGTTGCAAGCTGAGGACTACTCATCAGTGGACACTTTAGGCAGTGGTAGGTTTTCCTTCACATCTCAGCATTTTACTGTTTCGAATTCCTTCAAATATCTAGTGTTTTACTACTATAGTAGAATTTGGCAAATCAATTTACATCTTCTATTACATCTAAAATGTGGTGGAATTTCCAGCTACAGTAGGGGTGGAGTAGAGACTGGCAAGGAGAGAACCAACCTCGATCTGAGGATAAATTTCTTGATAGTTAGAATAATTAATCAGGGGAACAACTTGCCTCCAGAAGTTGGGGGCACTCCAACACTGGAGGTTTTTAAGAAGAGATTAGACAACCATTTGTCTGAAACGGTATAAGGTTTTCTGCCTGAGCAGTGGGTTGGACTAGAAGAACTCCAAGGTACCTTCCAACTCTGTTATTCTGTTTATATTTGTTCATCTAGTTACCAAGAGTTGATGGCAATGCATTCATTAACTTTCAAATCTGCCTTGGTCAGATTTATGGGGTGTTTTGATTTGAAATGGTGAAATGTAGAAGAAAAATGTCTACACTACATAGTGATAACACAGTTAAGAAG
This sequence comes from Ptyas mucosa, assembly GCA_012654045.1. Lineage (NCBI taxonomy): Eukaryota > Metazoa > Chordata > Lepidosauria > Squamata > Colubridae > Ptyas > Ptyas mucosa. The sequence goes on from WNWU01000001.1 coordinate 84,909,664, forward strand.
AAGAAAAAACCTAAATATATTACAGTGCTTAAATGAACTAAAACATTTTTAAAAATTGTTAAAAATGTGGCCAGGGGAGCCTTTTAAAAGGTTAGCCTGATTCGCCAATTGCAGCCCTTTCTGGACCGGGACGCCTTGCGCACGGTCACTCATGCCCTTGTCACCTCCCGGCTGGACTATTGTAATGCTCTCTACATGGGGCTCCTCTTGAAGAGCACTCGGAGGCTCCAACTGGTCCAGAATGCAGCTGCACGGGTGATTATGGGCGCAACTCGTTGTGCCCATGTGACACCCCTCCTGCGCGAGCTGCACTGGCTCCCAGTGGTCTTCCGGGTGCAATTCAAGGTGTTGGTCACCACCTTTAAAGCACTCCATGGCTTAGGACCCGGGTACCTTCGAGACCGACTTCTGCCACCAATAGCCTCCCACCAGCCAGTTCGCTCCCACAGAGAGGGTCTCCTCAGGGTGCCATTGGCCAAATTATGTCGACTGGCGACACCCAGGAGGAGGGCCTTCTCTGTGGGAGCCCCAGCCCTATGGAATAAACTGCCCCCTGAAATGCGTAAGATCTCTGACCTCCGAGTATTTCGCTGTGCCCTCAAGACCCTGGTGTTCCGCCAGGCCGGGCTATCAACATAATATTTTAAATTGGGTGTTTTAAACTTGGGGTTTTAAACTTAGCCGAAATTATTTGATTTTAAATTATTTTAAATTGATGTCTGTCTTGTGCTTTTAATAGGCTGTACACCGCCCTGAGTCTTCGGGAGAAGGGCGGTATAGAAATAAAATTGTTATTGTTATTGTTAAAAATTAACAAAAAGAAAAGATCCCTAGGATAAGTATAAATATCAATATGACTACATATATGACATAATCCTGGTGAGAAAAAAACAGGAGAGGGAGAGCTGTTTTTTGAGCTGTTCTAGATTACTCCAAAGTAATCTAGACAGGTCCCATAAAGGGAATCATTTTTCCCCTCTCCCACTCAAAGAATTATACAAGGGATTTAATTTTCTTATTAAACTGTGCCCATATCTTAGCCTGGCTTCAAAGAAGAAATGAAAATGAGGCAAAGGACTGGATATATTTTGAGTAATGCATTGTCCTAATGGATAGGGAAGGGGGGGTACATTAAGAATAGCACTGTAGCAAGCAAACCCTACGTGCTTTCAAAACTATTCCATTTAGTGGAGGGTTTTTTATTGTTTTATTTCAGTCTGTTTACTCTTAACTTTACTAATCTTGAACTTCATGCATATAGAATACGAATTCATTCAACTGGAGAAGAAGCAAGCAAATACTTTTTCCCGATCAAGGAGTGTCTGCAGAGGAGAGGTCAAAAAATGTCAATACTGCAGACACAACCACACAATTAAAACGTAGCCACTTTTTCATACGTGACACATTAAAAATAAAGGAACAGGACTTAAATCTTGCAGCTGTGACTGTGGTGGCCTGATCTCACTAGTATTATTAAAGAAGATAAAGCTACTTCTTATCTAGAGGGTGTTTCCTTTTTCTTTTGTGCTTTTGAGTCAGCACTGATTCTTCGCTACTACCTGTACTCGTGCCTGTAATTATTGTGTCAAAATTTTCTGAAATGGTTTGCCATTACCTTCTTCTTAGGGCTGAAGGAGAGCAATTCTCCCAAAGACAACCAGTTGACTTCACTCCTAAGGCAGTGCTAGAACTCAAAGTCTCCTGGCTTCTAGCCTGGTTTCTAACCCTACATCAAAGAGTTCTCTTTACATGGAATCAGACCATTGAAATCAATGGTTCTTATTTTGGGGGAAATGTACATATAGGGATCCCAAAGGTATGTTTTTTTTTTTCAAGAGGCAACTGGACTTTCTGGTTTTTCTTTGAAGGCATTTTGCTTCTCATCCAAGAAGCTTCTTCAGGTTCTTGGATGAGAAGCGAAACTTCTTCAAAGAAAAACCAGAAAGTCCAGTTGTCCCAAAAGAAACTTTGGGACAACCATGACCTGGATGACTGAGAATCTCCATATGGTAAATGTAAAGGTTCCCCTTGCACATATGTGCTAGTCGTTCCCAACTCTAGGGGGCGGTGCTCATCTCCGTTTCAAAGCTGAAGAGCCAGCGCTGTCTGAAGACGTCTCCATGGACATGTGGGTGGCATGACTAAATGCCAAAGGCGCACAGAATACTGTTGCCTTCCCACCAAAGGTGGTCCCTATTTTTCTACTTGCATTTTTTACGTGCTTTCGAACTGCTAGGTTGGCAGAAGCTGAGACAAGTAACGGGAGTTCTCCCCGTTACACGGTACTAGGGATTCAAACTGCTGAACTGCTGACCTTTCAATCAACAAGCTCAGCATCTTAGCCACTGAGCTACTGCGTCCCTCCATAGACACGTACATATTGGAATTACACTATAAACATCAACTTTCTGTTTCTCAAAATGACCTTTATCCCACTCCCCACAGTTCAGGATAATTTTTCAATCAATTGAATAATTCTGTAGGAGAAAGAGATTGAGATGGTTGAGAATTCCCTTTGAGTTAGTTTTTACACATAAACATTTTAAAAAATGCATAGAAAAAAAAAGAGTCCTTCTAGGCAGAAGGCTGTTAATATTTGAATCGAGGGGGTGGAAGTTTTAATGTAAACTTTAAATGTAAATTCATTTACATTTAAAGGTAAATCAAAATCTGGAACATGAAAAGCATGAACCAAGGAGAATGAAATTGTCAGAATGGAAATGAAATGTTCCAAATGGCTATTTTAGGGATAAATGACTGAAATAGGTCACTTTAAGTCTAATGATTAAATACAATAGTATACCTTTTGAGGCATGAGTCCATGCAAAGTTATGAAGTGTCGGTGACAATCAATAGGGACATTTTTGGGTAGAATCCAATAAATAGGATCAGGTCAATTAAAATTAGAGGTCATCCAATGAACATCAGAGTTGTACTTTGTCCTAATATAGACACGGGGAAAGGAGATAATTAAAGATGTCTTTAGTGAATTCTAGAGTTAACTAAATGCAGAACCAATCAATGACATGATGTTACTGATGGGTGATTGGAATCATAGACAATCACATGGGGAAATTATAACACACATGACTCAACTTATAACTTTGCATCAGATATCGTGACGTCAATAATAATTGTGCTGTTTGCATGGTGATCTCATAAAAATGTTATTTGTTACAGTTGCTGCTCATTGCCCAAACCTGCTTTAGGCAACACAAAGTCAAGCTCTAATATGAACATCACTGAGAACATCAGATAACACTGAACATTTTAAAATCAGATACATAATTTAAAAAAATGATGGGGACATGCAAACCAGTTAGCTGGAATATTTGCAGGAAGACTAAGAGGCCCTGAGATCAAATATCTGAGTTAAATTTTTAAAATATTAAAGAGAGGTGATATAATATTCTAGTTGGGGAACATAGAATGCAGAGCAGTATCAGAAGCACATTTAATTTGAGGATTGTGGAAGAGACAGGAGATGTAATGAAGTCTGAGATGAGTTCCAATATCAAGCAAGAAAAAGCAAGGTGGATATCTCCATCAAGAATGTCAGCAGATAAAGAAATATAAATGTTTCCAAACTCATAGTTTGAGGAACAAAATGTTCTGGTGAGTTTCAACTATTCCATTCCCTCTCTATACCACACTGAAGCTTCTCTAGACATACTGTTCCCGGGGTGGTTTGGTACTCAGGAACAATAGGGAAGCAATTAGGAGAAGGAACTGGGCATGGCTAGTCTAGAGAAGAGAAAGACCAGGGGAGACATGATAGCAATGTTCCAATATTTGAGGGGCTGCCACAAAGAGGAGGGAGTCAAACTATTTTCCAAAACACCTGAAGGCCAGACAAGGAATAATGGATGGAAACTGATCAAGGAGAGATTCAACCTGGAAATAAGGAGAAAATTTCTGACAGTGAGAACAATCAACCAATGGAACAGCTTGCCTTCAGAAGTTGTGGGAGCTTCATCACTGGAGGCTTTCAAGAAGAGACTGGACTGCCATCTGTCAGAAATGGTGTAGAGTCTCCTGTTTGGGTGGGGGATTGGACTACATGACCTACAAGGTCCCTTCCAACTCTGTTAGTCTGTAAAAGAGTAATTCTAAGCAGGAAAGGGTAAAGGAATGTAGACCTGACTTTGGGAACAGGGAAAGCATGAGAACTATTAAGAAGGTAAGTATTAAAAAAGAGGAAAGCATGATAAACTAAAATAACTCCATCTTGGTTTTGATCAGTGGTTCTCAACCTGTGGTCCATGGACCCTTGGGGGGTCGTGATGTCATCACAGAGGGTCCATGAATGTTTGAAGTAATGTTGTGATTTGAGGTAAATCTTGGTGGTCTGTGGCCATGGTTCATGGCCGTAGAAGATATTTACAGGGGGTCCATAGTGAAGAAAAGGTTGAGGACCACTGGTATAGATTATTTAGATGGAACAAACAGATTCTGACAGACTTTCAAGATTTTGTGATTCTACCCTATGGCAATACAGATTATTTCTGAAATCCCTGATATGCCCGTTTCTTGACTTTGTCTACCTACAGACAATAATGGCAAATTTTGAAAAGATCATCATGGGTTAAAGACCTCAAATATCAGAAGAGTTTAGAATAGTTAAAAATGGAGTTTCCAGTGATAATATACAGCTATGAAAATTGCACACAGAGAAACAGTGGGGGGAATAAAAGATGGCTTCCTATTATGGAGATGAACTAGTATGAACTACAAAAGGAACCATTTAATTAGACTTAGACCCAGGTGGCCTGATTATTGTCTTAAGGTCATGATCAGCAAGCAGAAACTCACATATCTTGGATAGGTGATGTGATGAGTTATATAATGCACCTGGGGAAAAAAAGTATTTAGCAAGCTTGAGGGAAATAAAAACAAGAAGAAGACAACAAATAAAGGGGATGAATAGGAATAAAGAGATTGCTGGAATGTGTTTGGAAGAATTATGACTTATTTCAAAAAACAGGTCAAGATGACAAACATTTTGTCCATTTATAGTTACCAGAAGTCAAACCTGTCTCAGTGTCATTTACCTAAGTAATATGGATTATTTTTCCAATGATGTATTTAATAATCTCATCTTCTGTCATATGACATAGCTACTTACCAAATTTCCCAGTTTCCTTCTTGAATAGGAGACAAAGTGATTTGTAATTTTAAACATTTGAACAAAATAAAATCGACAGCTTCATCCATTCCTCTTTCATAATACTACATTCAAAGTGATCCCTAAATAAAACTGTATAGATCACAATGGTCAACCAGATGAAATGACAGAGAGAAGGTAGAAGAGAAGATGTAGGGAAAAGAGCATACAAAGGTAGCAGCTGGAAGATCACAAAGACATAACAAAGAGATGAGAATTTGTTGGATTTCTCCCACACCAATTGCTGGCAATTTGCATGTCTAAATGAGTATGCCAAGTTTGAAAAGATTTTAAAATGTGCATATTTTCTGCACTGTTCTAATAAAAAAAACACACACACACGAGTAAGCTTGTCTGTAGAATCTCCTCTGCCCTGGGCTTCTGAATTGCCTAGAGACCTTGTTTTCACCATGTGGAAAATAAAGATACAGACAAGGAAAATGATCAGAATTAACATGGCATCTCTGTGTATGTGTTTCTGAGGGTGAGTTTCTATGGAACAGAAAGAGTGAAGGAATACTGATTTTACTCTCACTCCAGAGTAGTTGTAAAAACATTTGCACTGAGGAAACAATCTCCTTTAACATTTCCCCCATCCTCTAGAGTGTCAGGTCCTAGCATCCTCAGCCTCAATTTAACACTTTTTTTGCCTCAAACCAGGTAGATAATGTGCTTGATCCTGACTCGGTTTAACTTCCCCCTTCTAAGTGGAAAGTGGACACATAAAGCTCTTCATTAAAACGAAACAATTGTCTGGCACAGAGTAGGAAAGCCACAAACAGTTGTACCACCTGCCCCAGATTCTTCCCGGAAAATTGTCTCAGCAGTTATATGTCAGAAAGAAGGTCTCGCTGAGCAGAGCAAAACTTGCTTCAGACAGAGAGTGATAAAACAGCCCAAACCACAGAGCAGATTATATTGTGCCGCTGTTTTCTCAGTTGATTCAAAGTGAGGGGGAAAAATAATTAGGATGTGAGAAAAATACGTCTCTCCAATTGCAAAAGGAACATTTCAAGGTCAGGAGGTTTCAGTGCCTTCCATTTTTCTTCTCCACCTCCAGTCTCATCTCTATTTTCATGTTTGCCTTCTTTCCTTTGTTCTTTCTGGGGGTTGGTTTAGTATGACACAGTTTCTGTGCCACTTAGGTCTACTGCCAGGAAACAGTTGAGAAGTGGCTGGTAAAATATCTATTTATTGATTAATCTATTGCTATAGCAGCAGCAAGAACTCTTCAAAATCCTGCCATTATGTAACTATTTTTTTAAAAAAATATAGCAATGAATCTTTGTATCAGAGGAGAAAGGAAAGCTGTTGACTGCCCAGAACTTTGCCAAGCAAGAAAGTTGTGAAAAGCTTTGCAGGTTTTCACTAAGTATACACCAAGGGAAGGTGGGTCCCATTCTTATTCTAAAGCAGCACTGGGCAACATATGAGCAGGCCAAAACTTTGTCAGATTCCAGGTTGCATTAGCTTAGAGCTTCTTGAGAAGTGCTGGTGCTATGTTGGTGGGTTTTCAAGAATGGTACGTCAAAAGTCCATTTTAATGTGTACCATTGTACATTCAGGAAATGACAATAAAGGCTATCATCTCATCTCATCTACCTTATCATATTTTCTTGTCTTATTCCATCCTAACCTACACTATCCTACTCTACACTACTCAACCCCACCCTACCCTACCCTATCTTACCTTACCTCCTTGTCCTGCCCTGCCCTGCCCTGCCCTGCCCTGCCCTGCCCTGCCCTGCCCTGCCCTATCCTATCCTATCCTATCCTATCCTATCCTATCCTATCCTATCCTATCCTATCC
>WNWU01000001.1:84920806-84933446 GCA_012654045.1 Ptyas mucosa
ATATATATATATATATATATATATATATATATATATATAGGCTCTCAAAACATTTATTATAAGCACATAATTTAATAAATACTTTTTAACTAATTATACTATGGTAAAATTAAGCCCTTGGATAGTCTCATAGAGAGGGGTTGATATTGACCATTGTAGAGAACTCTGCTACATGCCGTATGTATGTGTGTGTGTGTGTGTGTGTGTATACTGTATGTATGTATGTGTGTATATTTTACTTTGCCCAGTAAAGATAGATAGATAATAGATGATGATAGATGATAGATGATAGATGATAGATGATTGATGATAGATGATAGATGATAGATGATAGATGATAGATGATAGATGATAGATGATAGATGATAGATAGATAGATAGATAGATAGATAGATAGATAGATAGATAGATATCCAGTTCCAAATCCCAAAGAAAGTAAGGAATCCATTAGATAAGTTGTTATCATGTTTGCTGTTTTATTCAATTGTTGTATACCACCCAGAGTCCCTTTTTGTGAGATGGGTGGTTGTACAAATTTGATGAATAAATAAATAAAATAAATAAAATAAAATAGATGCTAAGTTGGGGTCAGTAAAGATGGCCTTCGCAAGGTGGTCTTTCTTCAAATGTGGTTGAGGATTCATTACTAGCTAAACCTGCTAGAATGGGAGGCAATGCCATTTTTTTTGCTTTGGGCAACAAAACATCATGAGACAAGTGACCAGCCTCAAAAGATCATATTTTGAAAACATTATGTGAATACCTGACTCCTTGAAAAGTCTATAATTCAAGCTGATATCATTCATGCATTTTGTAACTATGCATTTGGAAAGTATGACTGGTTGGATGCATTTCATGGTACTCCCTCATGTACAAAATTTATAATGTTCCTTCCAACTCATATGTTCTAACACTCTATAATTCTATGATTTATTGCATATAAGCACCTAATGAGTGACTAGGGCTGTGAATGCAAGCAGGGGGAAGTGGGTCTGTATAATAAACATTAAAAAGCGTAAGTAGGAAAGAAAAGGGGGGAAACACACCTTCTAGTTCAAAAACATTTCCATCATTTTTATTGCAATTGCAATGTAATGTAGGAGCCATCCAATCATTATATATAATGCATTTATCCTGACAAAGTACAATGTAGTAAAATCAGAAACACCTCCAGCCAGCAACTGGTCAACAAACCACCTGAACAAGCTTCTCTTTTGCAATAAATCTTGCTGAGCTGATTAAAAGCCAACCCCCCCCCCCCCCACACACACACAAACCATGAAGGTCAGACAAAACCAACTCAGATTAAATTGGCTGCATCCATCCAACTGATCAGAAAATGCAAGCAAAGCATCTCCACTGTTGGGAATTAATCTTAGCTAAAACGCAGCCCTGTTGGAACAAGGTTTGCTTTCCAGCCAGCGGGTCACATCGAGATGAATTCCTGACATTTATATTTTTAACAATACAGAAGGAGGAACAGAAGCCAGCCAAGTAGGGAAGAAGGCCAGCCAGACACAGCTCTGCTTCTGGTTTGAAAGCAGGATGGGCAGCTCCAATAGAAACTATTCGAGTTAAAGGAAGTGTTTCAGCTGCACATAGCAGCATGAATAATTCAGACAGGAGTACATTAAGATAGTGGCTCATCCCAAGATAAACAGGAAAGGCAAATGCAAACGGGATTAGATTTTTCAAGAGCACTTTACTATATAGGAGTCGCGACCTTCTTCAGACTACACCACTCTTCGCATTGGGGTTTAATACCAGCACTTGACAAAATAACATCAGCTAAAAGAAAGATAACAGAGAAGGTACTGCTTGAAGAAACTGTTTTTTTCATTCTTGGGACAATGAGAGAAAAGAATGGGAGCAGTACAAAGAGAAAGCAAAACTTTTCAAATGTGGATGTCTATGCGACCTGTCCACATTTTCCGGTGGGTACCCGGTTTTCAGCTATCATTGATTTTTTTTTTGGCAAGCCATATATTTATAGGATAGATGAAAGAGGATGAGAAGGAAGTCAACTCATACAAAAATGGGAGAAGCTTGAAAAAGATGTGGTTAACATTTCTGGACGTTCTTTTCTGGGCATATACACTTTTTGCTTTGCACCCCATGCATTGATGTTCTTCTCCAGTGCCACACAATAGACTCATTATTTATTTCTCTCCCTTCTTTAGCAACCACTCACTAATCTAGTTAAGAGAGATCCCCAGTTTACCCAAGCAGATTTGGGGAGCACAAGCAGAAGGTACTAGACTAGCTGTAGGAGATGACCAGGCTGAGCTGGAGGGAGGGGTCAAATGCAACATCAGTCATGAGTCCCTGCGTGCCCACAAGAGATCTGAGTCCAACCCACTTTGAATTCCTTTCTTAACTCCCACTAATTTCCTTTGATTGCTTGTAGCTCAGATACTTGTAGAGAGCTTAAGCTTGCAATAAATCTTTATACTCATTTCAACTGCCTGAATCTCCTGATTTCCCTGTCACTTGACACTGACATCACTGGGAATATCTGGAGCTTAATTGTGATGGTCATGTACTAGATTTGGATAAGGCCTAACCTGGTTAAGAATAATTCAGGACATATTATTATGAGCCTGACACACAGTATGTGATTCTAACTTGTCCCTTTATGAATTGAAACTCTAGCCTTGATCCCTTTCTCCAGAGTTCCAACATTCCGTGACAAAAAGGGGGAATTCATCACTTCCATGTATTATCTCACTGGAGTTGTGGGAGGAGGAAGATTTGATTTAACCATCCACCAGTCATTCCTCAAATTAAAATTACCTTGCTGTCAGATCACTATCAGCTTCTCCAAGCACAGTATGTTAGACAGAGACTTCATGGAAGAGAAATTCTTCCAAATTGTCTGGAAAGGCTAAGGAAAAATAGGAGACCGTCAAATTTATAAATTTGGTGAGGGAAGTGAGTTAGGATGGTAAGATGGGTGGCCCATAAATTTTATAATAGATAGATAGGCAGGCAGGCAGGCAGGCAGGCAGGCAGGCAGGCAGACAGATGATGATGGACAGACAGGTAGTTGTTGCTAAGGTCTGAAAATTAAAACAAAGCCATGCATAAATCACATAAAGAATTACTGTATGAACCCATCTTTGGAAATCAGGTTTAATATTATCAGAATAACAGAATAACAAAAGTTGGAAAGGACCTTGGATGTCTTCTACTCCAACCCCTTTCTCAGGCAAGAAACTCTATACCAGTGATGGCTAACCTTTTTGTCGTCGCATGCCAAAAGCGGGGGTCGTGTGGGGGTCACGGGTGCGTGTGCCTACATCCATAATTCACTGTGCCCCGCCCTCCTGCATATGCACATGTGACCCCCCATACTTCCCTGTGCTTTTGGCTCGTGATGGCCCAGTGGGCCCGGTAAGCCTGTTTTTCCACCTCCCCAGGCTCCGGAGGTTTTCTAGGAGCCTGGGGAGGGCAGAAACAGCCTTTCCCATCTCCCCGGAGGCCTTCCAGAGGCCAGAAACAGCCAGTTTCCTGACTTCCAGTGGGACCGGAAGGCCTGAAAATCAGTTGGCCAGTGTGCGCATGTGCGCTGGAGCTGAGCTAGGGCAACACTCGCATGCCCACCAATATGGCTCCGCATGCCACCTGTGGCACCCGTGCCATAGGTTCGCCATCATGGCCCTATACTATTTCAGACAAATCCAATATCTTCTTAAAATCTCCAGTTTTGGAGCACCCACAACTTCTGGAAGCAAGTCATTCCACTGGTAAATTGTTCTGTCAGAAAAATTTATCTTAATTCTAGGATGCTTCTCTCCTTGATTAGTTTCCATCCACTGCTTCTTGTATTGCCTTTGGGTACTTTGGAGAATAGGTGGACCCCCTCTTCTTTATGGCAGCCCCTTAAATATTGGAATACTGCTATCATGTCACCCCTAGTCCTTCTCTGCATTAAACTAGACATACCCATTTCCTGCAGCCATTCTTCATATGTTTTAGCCTCCAGTCCCCTAATCATCTTCGTTGCTCTTCTCTACACTCTTTCTAGAGTCTCAACATCTTTTTTATATCATGTTGACCAAAACTGTATGAAATATTACAAGTGTGGTGTTAGAATATCAGAAGAGAAGGCAAAGAGAACTTTTGGTGAGGTGAAAGTTTCCTCTCCCTTCTTTTTATCTAGCCCATAAAAGGAGGAGCTGTAGGACTTTCATTGTCCAGTGGTGTTAGATATGTGGAATCAGAGGTGTATAAAATGACACAGTGTACAGAACAACTCTGGAGGAATTGTTTTCAAAATGCCTGAAGAATGAATTGTAACAACAGAAGGTTGGCTGTACATCACAGCATTTTGAGTTCAAACCATTCTCCCAGCTAAAGAACAGTAGAGAAAGTCAGCAAAATAAACAATTTTTGTTTCTTCAGCGTTTTGTTGTTGTTGTTCTGTTATAGGGAGAATTCCTCCAATGAGAACAGAATTCCCTCATTCCGAATCATGCTGTTGAATTTGGACAAGGTGCAGCTGAACCAGCTTGGAAAGAATTAGGCTGTTTCCAGAGCCTTGGATCTATTGTACAAAAATCCACAGTACCTGATTCTTAAATTTAAGGATTTATTCTTAAATTTAATGTATGTCTTATAGCCTAAAGCACAAGTATCAGCCCAGTGTGACACCATCTGTTTGAAGCTAGCCCTCCAATCAAAACAAAAGCAGCAGGCAAAACCATTTTTCAGTTGTGTAATTCGTTTGGAGGTTTCATTTGGAGTGACAGGAGGACAATAGGTTCTCCTGAACCTCTTTAATGGTTATAGTATTACAGCTTTCAGGAGCATTAAGTGATTGGAAATAAATCTTACATCTGCAAACCATAACTGGAATGTCTAATTTAGGCTAGTTTCTCTCATATTGTTAGAGATGATATACCAAGGTATGTTATTGTTCCTGATCTTGGAGACTTAACTAAATGTTTTCCAGTGAACTTTCCTTCTGTAAGCTTTTGCTGGTTTGAACCTTCTAGAAGAATGTGGAGCATTCTGGAATGTTACGAGTGACATTGCCTCTTGAAAATCCAGTCTGAATCTCCTGGTATGCTTTTGTCTCGTCCTTCAATCTGCAGAGTAATTCTATGCCAACGTGCACTGAATGAATGCTGGCTTTTAAGAGAGCCCATAGCTCTTGTATTAATTATGGAGGAACTGTCTTGGATGACATTCATTAGCCAAATGAGAAAGGTTCCACGCCTTAGGATCCTCTCTATTTATTGATAATGTCCTTTGATGAATGGCATATGTACTGTTTGACATTGATAAACTAGGCCATTTGATGAGCTGAATGTTTTGAATGGCACACAGATGGGTATTGCTCTAAGTTTTAGGAAGGGCTATTAAGTGTTCAAGGCATCTAATTGTCAGGGCAATTTTCTTACCTGGCAGATTGGCACTGCCTTCATCGAGGAGCAGAGCTGAAGAGTGATGGCTAGGCCATTGCATTTTCTCCTCCTCTGCAGTTCCTGCAGGCAATAGTTAGCTAGAAGATATGCAAAGCTTCAGAAAATTGCCTGACAATACTGTGTCAAAAATTATTCAACTCATATAAACATATTCTTCAATATGCGTGTGTATGTGTATCCTTTTTGTGATGGAAAACACATTATTTTCCAAAGAAGAAAGAAATTCCAGTGAATTCTCATAGACTAAGTGCGAGATTCTTATATTGTTTAGTGATCACAGAGCTTAGAATGAGTATTTGATCTTCATTGTTCATGCTGCTCTCCAATGTCCCAAAGGTGCTTTTTCAAAAGGCAACTGGACTTTGTTTTTCCTTGAAGATGTTTTGCTTCTCATTCAAGAAGCTTCTTCAGTTCAGCATTCAGAAGATTCAGCATTCAGTTCAGCTTGGATGAGAAGCAAAAAGGCTTAGGACCTGGGTATTTACGAGATCGCCTTCTACCACCGATAGCCTCCCACCGGCCAATACGCTCCCACAGAGAGGGACTCCTCAGGGTGCCGTCAGTCAAACAATGTCGACTACTGACCCCCAGGGGAAGAGATTCCCTGGGCACCTGCCCTCTGGAATGAATTGCCCCCGGAGATACATATGATCCCTGACCTATGTACCTTGCGCTGTGCCCTCAAGACATTATTGTTTCAACAAGCTGGGCTGGCTTAAATAATGAATTTTAATGGGTGTTTTAGTTGTTTAATAATATAGGGGCCAAATTATTTAATATGTTTTTTAACTGTTTTTAAATTTTATGGATGTGTGTGTTTTATCGTGGCTGTGCACCACCCTGAGTCCCTCGGGAGAAGGGCGGTATAAAAATTTAAATAATAAATAATAATAAATAAATAAATAAAACGTCTTCAAGGAAAAACAAAGTTCAGTTGCCTTTTGAAAAAGCACCTTAGGGTCACTGATGACCTGGGTGACTAAGAATCTCTATAGACTTCTCTCCAATGATTTGCAGACTCTCTGGCTTTCTGGTTCCATCAAAATCCCTAGTGAAAGGCATTGAGATTGTTCGCCTGAGAGCAATCAAGTTGACCTCTGATTGACCGCTATCAAAAGCCAGTTGAAATCTGTTACATCCTCTTTTGGTCCAACCTAATGTTGTAATATTATTTTAGCATTAATTGGGCTTTATCTCTGTTAAATGAAAAAAAAATAGGCAAGCTTAGTCCTTGGTGACTATACAACTATGTACGTTTCTTGACAACAATGCAAAAGAGATTTACTGTTGTCTTCCGCAAGAAAATTTTCTAGACTACAGTTCTGGGATTTTCTAGTAATAATCACCAGGACCATTATTTTGTGTACAACAAGCTTTTGAATATTGAATGACATATTGAGAATTTAATTTAAAGGAGTCGTAACTTCAAGAAACTAGAAGAAAACTTCAAAAGTCAGAACAATTTATTGGTATCCACTGTTAATGGAAAATCTGCTTCCCAAGGCATATGACGCATTTCTGAGATTCATCGGAGAATTGGTTTGCCTATCACGGCTTTTTGAGAGTCACAGCTAAAATTAATATAGCTTTGACAAATGCCAAGTTTATCATGAGTAAATCTATATCAAAATCTCCAACATGATAAGTTAGCAGACTGCGGGAAGTAATAATATTTACTGGAATGATTAAACCAGATCCTGCTGCAGGAATTTAGTGCAATTGGCAAATAGTGGATTAATATAGCCTAAGCTCGCTCTCTCCCTTTGAACTTCCAGAAAATTGCAAATTTGGAGGCTCCAGGGAAACAAATAGCACACAAGGATGAAACAGATGGTTTGTTGTTGTTTTTTACATTTTTTGAAGATGCTTTCATTGCAAATGCATAGGAAATCTGTATCTCTGCTGTTGTTCCCAATAGTTTTGCACATCCATTTTGTTGCACTTTGTAGTTTGCGGCATATGTTGAAAAGCTATAGCCAGTTGTAGTATCCATCAAATGATAAATGCACAGGGATAAACTATGGGGCAAATTCATCAGATATCTACAATGGTGGGTTTCAACCGGTGTAACAACCAGATCGCTTCACGCACGCTCTTTGCACAACGGTAAATGTGCAAGCGCATTTCGTTTAAAAACAGCTGAGGTGTGGCAATCTGCTTTGCCATGCCTGTCAGCTGGGCTAAAAATGAATGAATATAGGTAAGTATAGCTCAGGAGTGGGCGGGCAGGTGGGCCCAGCTGATGGTCAAAGTGAACCGGTTCACTCTCAGCTCACCATAGGAGCAACTGGTTTGCCCGAACCAGACAGAATAGGCTGAATCCCACCCCTGGATATCTATGGATGTCACTTCACAAAAAGCACATCCTTCGAAGGCATTTTTATAGAATGTTATTCAGAGACTGCAATTACCCAATGCAACCTGGGTCCATAATTAGCCCATTTAATGGGTCTTCACAATGCACTGAACTGCATGAAGTAAGTGAACGGACTTGATTGTCAGAAAGCACCAAGTTCCATGTTGGCTACACCATCCCTCATCCACCAAATTGTTTCTTTAATAGTGCAGAATAGAAGAAGGATCAGCTAGAATGTTATTTTCCATCTCTATTCTGCTGCTCTTATCTGCACAAAGGAGCTATATTCTTTGGAACTGTCTGTGCTTAATTACTCACAGAATTGTTTCCAGTGGCTCTGGAATGGACAGTGTTTGTTGTTTGCAAGATAGCTATAGATAAATTTGGCCTGTTATTCATCTCTCTCTCTCTCGCCCTCTCTTTTGCCAAATGTCAGGGCAGCAATCACGTCCCAGGCAATTGTTGTTCTTGTTGTCGTTTTTGATCCAGACACAATAAGCACACCAGTAAATAAAGAGATTTAAAGTTTTATTATTAGCTCAAGCAAACAGATTTAAAAGCATAGCAGAAAAAGTATACATACAAGTAAGATGATACCCAAATCTTTTACAAGCTGCCAGGAAGTCCTTAATAATGACAGCAGAGATATAGCAATAGTAATAGCACTTAGACTTATATACCACTTCACAGTGCTTTCCAGCCCTCTCTAAGTGGTTTACAGAGTCAGCATATCACCCCCAACAACCTAGGTCTTCATTTTACCCACCTCGGAAGGATGGAAGGCTGAGTCAACCTTGAGCCTGGTGAGATTGGTCTGCCAAAGTGCTGGCAGCCAGTGATCAGCAGAAGTAGCCTGCAGTACTGCACTCTAACCACTGCACCACCGAGGCTCTTGTGGTTGTCAAGGGTAGCCAGTTGCCTTCTAGATATGCCAAGGGTAGCCAGTTTCCACAGTACCCAATGCTAGGTTCTGTGAAGAAGCCGCCAACTATCAACAGCAACCTCAAAGTTTTCATCAAAACCCGGCACTATGATTTCACGGCCCTGCTCTTGTGGTCATGAGACTGCAAAACCTAATCTTGATTGGGTGGCACATGATCCAGGGATCAGAATCAAAAGTCTGAGACTTTCACAGTAAGAAAAGCTATGTACCCTACCTTCTTCTTTATTCAGTAAACAAAAGTAATATTAGGGAAGGGTAAAAGAAGATCTTTGGCCATCAATTAAAATGTCTTAGAAAATGTGATCTCTTTTTTTAGAGTTCTGCTATCAGGGAGCACAAGCATTTATCCATTTATTCTCTTGGAAACAACCAACCTCCTTGGGGGATTGTAAACTTTTCCAAATGTTAAATAAATTAGCTGAAGATGATTTCAAACAAACCACAATCAAGATTGTACAATGGCATTTATTCTGAAAGGGGAAAATGGTCTCGGTTTCTGAAGATTTTACATAGGAAAGCATTTTTTAAAAAACAATAAAAATCCAGTTCTATTGCCTTCTTCCTTTTGTGAATCATTACACAAAATAATATTAAAATAGATTAATGGATTGAAGTGGATAATTTAGACTGTACATGCTGTTATTACTATTAGTAAAATAGCTGGAGTATTTGGGTTTTCAGGACTAGGTCTGAAAAACAATTCTTCTAGTTTCTAGTTTAGTTCATTGGATATGGCTAATAAATTTGTTTTCATTAAAATATAGCAAGGCTCTTTTCAGTGAGCAATTACTGTTGCCCCATGTTGCATTTATTTGTTTGTTTGTTTGTTTATTCATTCATTTATTTATTTTGTCAAACATGTACAAGATAGCAGGTATAGGTATAAACATAAACATAGGAAGCAAGTATAGATAAACGGGGACAGTAAGACAGGGATGGTAGGCACGCTGATGCGCTTATGCACGCCCCCTTTACGGACCTCTTAGGAATGGGGTGAGGTCCACGGTAGATAATTTGAGGTTGAGGCTGTGAGGGTTTGAGGCTGTAACAACAGAGTCAGGTAGAGCATTCCAAGCGTTGACCACTCTGTTGCTGAAGTCATATTTTCTGCAAACGAGTTTGGAGCGGTTTACTGTGAGTTTGTGTCGACAGTTTGCCCGTGTATTATTGTGGTTGAAGCTGAAGAAGTCATTGACAAGTAAGACATTGTAGCAGCCAATTTTGTGTACTATGCTTAGATCGGGCCACAGGTGGCGCATGATGGAGCATATCTCCGTTGCCCTGTTTCTTGGGAGATCCCATGCAAGACCATTGCCATCAAACAAAATTGGGGATCTCTCAACATCTTTGAATGGATTCCCGTGAATTGCATTTTGCATTTAAGAAGGTCTCCAGCGGAGACTGTGCTGCTGACCTCTCCAATGCAGGATCTCTTGCCCCGTTTTGAATAACAAATATAATCCCAAGGTGTCCTGGCTTTTGGTTCAAAAGAAAGTCAACCAGCAGGCCACAAGGTATAGGCACCAAGAGGTTCTCTTCTTGGCGGTGTCTGTAATCCTATAATTGAAAGGTGACAAAAGTTCACTTTGCAGTTCTATCCTGAAAGCTCCAACCACTGCCAAAAGTTTTCCAATTGCGAAGATCTCATTAACAACTCCGCTGCCTGCAGCAGGAACAAGGTGAATGCACACAGGTTACCATAGCAAGTGGCCTGCTTCAAATCACAAGCTCTGCTTCTAAGCAAGGACATTGGTGACAAAGTGCCAGAAAGAGCTTCTTGTTCCCCTGTGGAGCATTAAAGGAAAGCATCAATAATAAATCATGTTTTCCATTTGCTGGCCAAGATTTAAAAAGGATCATAATGTTCTTTGAATAAAATTCAGGTTTCATATGCTGTCATCCCTTTGAGGTTGTCCAGATGAGGAAACGGACCCCGTTAGAAAGTTAGACTCAAGCTTTATTGGTTTATTTAGAGAGCTAATACAGTTATGTAATAATAGCTATATTAGTTAATATAGTAAAGGTAAAGGTTCCCCTCGCACATATGTGCTAGTCACTCCTGACTCTAGGGGGTGGTGCTCATTTCTGTTTCAAAGCCAAAGAGCCAGTGCTGTCCGAAGACGTCTCCATGGCCATGTGGCCAGCATGAGTCAACACCAAAGGTGCACGGAATGCTGTTACCTTCCCACCAAAGGTGGTCCCTATTTTTCTACTTGCATTTTTTATGTGCTTTCAAACTGCTATGTTGGCAGAAGCTGGGACAAGTAACGGGAGCTCACCCATTACATGGCTCTAGGGATTCAAACCGCTGAACTGCCGATCTTTCGACTGACAAGCGTCTTAGCCACTGAGCCACCATGTCCCATAGTATATATAATATAGTATATATGATATAGTATTAAGAATTGTCCTAAAAATGCGAGTTCCAGGTATAAATATAGAGAGACGATAGACATCATGATCTCCAGAACATTTGAAAGTTTAAAATTTTTTATTTTAAAACTTATACTAAGCTTTCGTTGGTCCCTACCGACTTCGTCAGAGTGTAAAATCACCATTGAGGAACAATTTAGTCATTGCGCGCGTAACAAGACCACACCCTTACGTTCTCCCTGCAATTAACTTTTTTCTGCCTTAGTCATGCTAACAGATGATGTTACGCGCACAATGACTAAATTGTTTAGCATTACATAAAAGCAAGCAGCTCCTCAATGGTGATTTTACACTCTGATGAAGTCGGTAGGGACTGACGAAAGCTTAGTATAAGTTTTAAAATAAAAAATTTTAAACTTTCAAATGTTCCAGAGATCGTGATGTCTATCGTCTCTTCTATAATATAGTATATATAATATAAATAGCCCATATTAACAGAATCCCACAAGTCCAATTGTGTTTTCAATTCCCTCCCTTTTATACCCCAGGGAGTCAGGGGGAGCTATTCTAAATCTCATCCTAATATACTACACAGTACTTCCTTCCTTCCCAGGGCTCAAGGTGTGCTTCCAGATATTTTGTTTTTGTAATGGATTCAGAATATTTTCTTGTATCCTTGTATCCTCCAGGCATGGATGTGCTTTCTCATTCTATAGCAATCAGCTTGTATACCTGTATGCACTCAAGTTTATGTACCCAATGAAAAGTGCAAGGACTACCCACCTAGTGTACCTACAGATTTCAGGCTTTTCTGTTTTAAAATGCTGGGTAAGAAGATAATAAATATCTATATACATGCAGCTAAAAATACAATCAATCAATCAATCAGAATAGAGCTGGAAGGGACCTTGGAGATCTTCTAGTACAATCCCCTGCTCAAGCGAGAGATCCTATACCAGGGATGAAATCCAGCAGGTTCTGACAGGTTCTGGAGAACCAGTAGGGGAAATTTTGAGTAGTTTGGAGAACCGGTAGCAGAAATTTTGAGTTGTTCAGAGAACCAGCAAATGCCACCTCTGGCTGGCCCCAGAGTGGGGTGGGAATGGAGATTTTGCAGTATCCTTCCCCTGGAGTTGCATGGGAATGGAGATTTTGCAGTATCCTTCCCCTGCCACGCCCACCAAGCCACGCCCATCAAGCCACACCATGCCCACCAAGCCACGGCCACAGAACCTGTAGTAAAAAAATTTGAATTTCACCACTACCCTATACCATTTCAGGCAAGTGACTGTCCAATCTCTTCTTAAAATCCTTCAGTGATGAAGCACCCACCACTTCTGAAGGCAACTGTTTCCCTGATTAATTGTTCTCACCGTTAGGAAGTTTCTCCTTAATTCCAGGTTGCTTCTCTCCTTGATTAGTTTCTATCCATTGTTTTTTGTCCTGCCCTCTGCTCTGGTGCTTTGGAGAATGAAGTTGACCCCCTCTTCTTTGTGGCAGCCTCTCAAATACTGGAATACTGCTATCATGCCCCCCCCC
>WNWU01000001.1:84933846-84965660 GCA_012654045.1 Ptyas mucosa
CCCTAACCCTAACCCTAACCCTAACCCTAACCCTAACCCTAACCCTAACCCTAACCCTAACCCTAACCCTAACCCTAACCCTAACCCTAACCCTAACCTGAATATTGTTTTTCTTTGCTGCTCTAGAGGGCAAGATTAGGAGCAGTGGGTAGTTATAGAACTGTTCTTAGCATAAAGTACTGTCTCCTCTTATGTAAGAGCTATTTGATACAGGTAGTCCTCAACTTATGACCATTTGAAATTACAGCAGTGTTGAAAAAAAGTGGCTCACGTGATGAGACTTTGGGCATTTGGAAATCAGCATATATTCACAATGGTTGCAATGTCCAGGGATCACAAGATCACTATTTACAACTTCCTCGGGAGGCAACAATTAATGGAGGAAGCTGGATTTGTTTAATGATTGTAGTGATTCACTTAAGGGCCACAGCAAAAAGGTCATAAGATTGAGCACAACTCACTAAACCACCGCATTGTTTAGCAATGGAAGTTCTGGTCCCAGCTGTGGTCCTAAGTCAAGGATCATCTCTAGTAAAATAGTTTGCCCCAGGAGGTGATGGATTTTTCTTCATTTGTAGTATTTAAAGAGAAGGTGGATAGCCATTGGCAAAACTATAACAGCATATTGCTTTATGGATTCTGCATTAAGGATGGGATTGAAATAAATTACCTCCAGGTTCTTTATATTTTTATTTAATTATATTACAATTATAAAATTTAGAGCTGCACTAAAAGTCTAGACAATCTCAAGTCAAATTCAGCTCAGTTGCAAGGACTCATCTATCTGGCTTTCTTGACAAAAATACAAAAGTGTTTTATAGTGATTTTTTTGGAGGGTGGGGATCCCAGTCTACTCCAAAGTCTAAGAATGTATTGATGGCCTCCCATCAAAATGCTAATCAGGTCTATCTCTGCTTAGCTTTTTTAAGACTAGTCAAGATTAGCTGTGTACTGATACCGTCTCGGTTATCTTTGTATTAAAAGAACCTTTCTATTTTTCTTATGTTCCATAAATGCACACAACTGGTAGGTTGCTTTAAAAACCCTGAATGTGGGTTGCATGCTACAACTGGTGACTTTTTTGGTAAACAAATATGTGAGCCGCTTCTGAGCACCTGAGAGAAGTTAATTTGCATCATATAATTAGACATGTCATATTCAATAGCACTTTCTGGTCTTTTGAATAAGGAGAATTAAGTATAATTTCCTGTAATTTAAAAAAAAATTGATTTCTGCTTGACAGTACGGATCAGGCAATTTGCAGGCCTGAAAAGTGAAGGAGACAAGTGAATGAGAAAAGGAAGCCTTAGTCAAATGAATTCTCTATTCTGATAGCCACATCAATTTTCAAAAAGTTTGCAACTTTTGATGGTCCAGCTTGGGTATTTTGTTATGCACAATGTTTTGCTATCTTTGGCATTAATTTGGGGACAGCCCTATCTCATAACGGCGTTTATTTTGGATTCAAATGCTATTGGTCAAAGAAAGCTCAACCCATCACATCATCATCTGATGTCTTCATATCAAAAAACAAACTAAACAAAAAATCTTGCTATCTGCACTAGCTAAGCACGAAGAAATTATTTGCCACGTACTATAGCTGTTCAAGAAAAGAAACTGTTTGTTAAAATAAAAATGACCCTAATTCAATACAGCAATCATAGAAATAATCCCAAGAACAGCGATTTCCTTGATAGAAGGCTCAACAAGATGACTGCCATGATGATGTGATTGAAGCCCTACACAAGGCAGGTTGTACATTTGTCATACCACATGAGAAGGAGCAAGGTTCTCATTGCACTTATAGCCATCATATTGACATTTTCGACTGCCATGCAAATTCCTTCTAACCAGGACTACATAAAGAATTTCAGAATATTCCTTAAATAGGAGTACTGCATTCATACGGTCTAGCAACTGGATGCAACTAAGGATGTTTGTTTCTGGTTTCATAAGTATGTAAAGAAAAGACTTGCTTTTCTTACTCCTGACTTAGAAAATACAGCACACTGCTTATATTCTGCATGAAAATGCTACTGTTTCTGTTAAAACTATTTCCATTTCTTAAGGATTTGGCTTGTTTAACATGATTGGGTTCCGGGGGAAAACAGGGTGCCAGGTTGTAGGTTGGTTTCTCCATTGTTATCATCCCTTATAGGTCTTTTTGTGATCTTAAATTAAGGTTACCAGAATCAACGTGGTAGGCCAAGAGACAATAGGCTTAAATTACAAGGAAGTAGATCTCAGCTATCCTAGGATGGTCAGACCTAAGCTCTGAGATGACACAGTGAGATCATAACTGAGTCCTTTATTTGCTTATATCAAAAGGACAGAATCTTGCCAAACTAAAGCTATAATTTTTTAACCTACTAGGTATATCCTGAGAGATTCTATGGTATGGCTATCCTGAAACCTCTCCCCCTTTCCTTTTTTTGGAAAAGCAACCAGCAGGTGCTCATTCCATCACAAGGAGAAACAGAAACTAAAATTGGAATGGACTAGAAGAAATAGAAATGGAAATGTATTTTATTTACATTGCCTAGCACTGTGAGCACCATGGCTGCAAAGCAAAAAATCTAGCAGGGCCAATCGAGGAGTCCAGGAAGCAAGGGAGCACGGCAAGCAATCCAGAAAGATTGCAAGGAATCCAGGAAAGTTCAAATGTCAGCACTCAACACTCCCTGAATTCAGTGTTTGTTCCCAACAAATGCCCCTCCCCATAGCATCTCCTTAAGTCTCAGTCCCCAGGTGTACCTTGTGAAGAGGGGCGGGGCACTCTCCTCCCAAGAAGTCAGCTCAGTCTATGCTGTTCTCACCTTCTCTCCACTCTCTGTGCTCGAGGATCAGGAGAAGGGTGATCCTTGCTCATCATCTGAGCTCTGTCTCTCATGTTCACTGCTTAGCCTCTCCTGGTCATCCTGCCCTCCTTCCTTAGTCCCCTGCCTACAAACTGTCCCAATCCTGACTAGGCCTGCTCCTCCCCATTTTCCTCCTAAGCCAATGAACCCACACCCTCAATCTCCGTCTGCTCCAGTTCCAGCTCATCTTTATCCCCAAATTCAGACGTGATACCTGCTTGTGCAGGCGGATGGACTAGAAGACCTCCAAGGTCCCTTCCAACTCTGTTATTCTGTTAAGATTATGTCAAAAAAGAAATGCCAACCCAATGCAAATCGGCAGAGAAAACACAGAAATAATAATAGCATAAAACTTCACATGAATGATGACTGGAGACATGAAATAGAGTCATCTGTTACTTTGGAAAAAGCCGATGATAGATCTAGACAAAATAGTAAAACACAAAGACATCGCAATTACAACAAAGTAATATGAAAGGTGAACCATCAAAAGGGCAGAACAAACAACAAAAAAGCAAAACCAAGATGTCTTTGAATTGTGGTGCTAAAGGAAATTGTTAATTGTTTGGACTATAAGAAGAACATTGTTCAGCACTAGATGAAGGAAAACCAGACAGCTCATTGGAAGAACTAAAAACAAAACGAAAGCTCAAATATTTCTGAAACTTAATTTGAGGGGTAAAGTTATTCAAAAAGACCTCAATGCTTAGAAGAATGGAAAGCATTTGAACAGGCAAGAAAAGGCAAAGATGCCAGAAACCATCATTGATGATACTGCTATGAATTTACAAATGTTCAAAGAAATACTGACAATCCTTGACAAAATGATGACCATTGAGCTCCAAAAGGTCAGAAATTTCTGGATTACAGCAGCAGTAAAATATTTCAGATCAATGAACATTATCCTGGCACAGATATATGTGTCCCAGGATAATGTTGTAGGATCCAATCTGGATGGGTTACCAGGACCAGAGATTTAGTCTTCCAAGCTTTTGGACCCATGCTGCACATTCTTCTAGAGAGAAGTTCCCTGAGGATGGACTCCAGTGTGAGTTCAAAAGCTCAGAAGACTAAACCTCTGGTCCAAGTGACCAACCCAGATTTGATCCTGCAAATATTTCAGAATTTAGGGGGGGAGGAATATCTTGGTTATAACAGTCATTCAACAACAGAATAGACTGACTCAAGAGATGATCTCCTTTACTGGAGGAATTTAAACAGGATCCTATCAGATAAGAGTAGCGAGGTAGAGGATTCCTGCAATGGGAAGAGGCCTGGACTTCTTCATCTCAACCTTCATATTCTATTATTAAAATCCTGTTGGATTGCCCTAATGTTCCAGTTTGTCAAGGTGAATTTGCAATATAATTTTGTCTTCTGATGTGTTAATCAATATATTTTGTCTTCTAGTGTGTTAATCAATATATTTTGTCTTCTAGTGTGTTAATCAATATATATCGATATATAAAATGATCCTTCCTGTAATCCATGTTTCCAAAACAAATTTGAAGTACCTTTACACATTCTAGACAATTTTTTCTGGAATCATATAGATATAATATTATTCTGCAGTTTTGATTAAAATCTCTTTTAAGTGATAATGTAATGAAAATTTCAATCTTTTAAACTACATACTTTCCCACTAATCTATCAATAAGTTGTTGTTGTTGTTGTTGTTGTTGTTGTTGTTATTATTATTATTATTATTATTATTATTATTATTATTATTTATTAAACTTTTATACCGCCCTTCTCCTTTCGGACTCAGGGTGGTGAACAGCCAAAATAAAACATTTGTACATAAAAGTTAAAATAGTTATTTAAAATAAATTATATAAAGTTTGGCCCATAATTTAGAATATTTCAATATTCTAAAGTTATGTCCAAAGTTCTTAACCCATTTTATCATACAGTCTTTTACTTGTTCTTTTTTTGTTCCACATTTCATTTTAGCAATGTTCATCATTTCTACATAGTCATCTTCAAATTCTGTCATCTGCTGCTCAATTCCAAGTGCCCTATTATCTATCTTAAATCTTTCTCTTAACTGTGCTTATGAAAACCATTAAAAACTAAATCTCTATGCAGCCGATCTCTCTTGATTTCATCTTATATTCTCCATGTTCCTATTCAAACAACTCTCCATTTTAATCATTTTTCCCCTACTGTTTCTTTCCTGTACAATGCTTCCTGTGCTGAGATCCATAAAGGCATTTTTGGGCACAGTCAGTTTATATAGTATCTGTCCCATATTCTCAATATGGCACTTTTAATATAATGATTCTTAAAATCTACATTAACCTTAGCTTTATTGTACCATAGAAAACCATGCTATCTGCACTTCAGGTTGTGTTCTTCTAATTCCAGAATTCACTTCTTTCTCAGAAAAACTCATTCATTCATCAAGACTAAATAGCAAGGTTCAAAGTATAAATCAGACAGTCCCAACCTTCCTTATTCCTTTACATCTTGATTTTATATATAATTCTTGTTTATTTGCCCTTTCCATACAAACTTAATATATCTTTCTGCCATTATTTAAACGGTACATCAATTGTACCTACCTATCAAAATAGATATTAATTAAAAAAAATGTTCTTAGCAAAATATTGATTTCTATCACAGAAGTTCTCCCCAGCAATGACAATTGTAACTTCTCCCACCTTAACATGTCCTTTTTTATTTCATTCCATGTCTTGATATAATTATTCTGGTACAATGTACAATTCATATTAGTCATGTATTTCCTTCTTTTCTCAGTCTTAAAACCAGTTTTTACATCAATTTCATTTGTTTTTCCAGTTTCATATTCTTTGTTAACACAAAGAAAACACAGGAGGGATAGTCTGCCCTGCACTAAGAGTCCAGAAGATTCTTCACTGCAAAACTGCAGTGTTTTTGTTGATTTTATAGAGACCTACTCACTCTTCTTCTTCTTCCATGTCTAGATCAAACTTTAAACTACCAGAATGAAGCCTTCTTGTTGGCTTTCTCATTGGCCAAAAATAAGTCTTTATCGCTATATGTTTCTGGTAGTAGCCAACATAACCACAGATGGGCTGGGCTCTGTGTCTCTCCACATTAACACAACATTTTGTTATCTGCTAAGAGCTTCCACTTGAGCATATTGGTTTTACACGTAGGCACTCCAACTCTCAACCTATTCAGGGTCCTCCAAGTAGTATAACGGAGATCAGATCCTTCAGCCATATCCTCCTTTAATGTTACTCCTTGCTCGATGGGCTCCTTCCTTCATCTTTTAATTTAGTTTTGTTTTGGTGTACCTCAAGAAAGTTTGTTCTTGCCATAAAGAGGTGGCAGAGGTTGCCATAAAGAGCTCTGGTGGCTCAGCAGACTAAAGCAGTGTTATTAACTGTTATTAACATCAGCTGCCTGCAATTACTGCAAGTCCAAATCCCACCAGGCTCAAGGTTGACTCAGCCTTCCATTCTTTCTAAGGTAGGTAAAATGAGGACCCAGTTTGTGAGGGCAATAAGCTGACTTTGTATAAAATATACAAAAGTATGAAGGCTATTGCTTAATGCATTGTAAGCCACCCTGAGTCTCTGGAGAAGGGCGGCATATAAATCAAATTAAAAAAAAAAGATGTTCCTAGATCTGAGTTGGCCATCTTGGCACATATATCTGTTCAGAGGATATCTAGGATCATTCTCTTGATTAGTTCTCTTGGCATCTGTTGCTACTTCTCTCCTGATATTAGGTGGGGCAATGCCAGTGATTCCTATTGCAATAGCTACTCAGTACTTCTTGCACAAATAACTTTTGCTGAGCATATCCCATCCTGACACTTTCCTGTTCACTTTATTCAATTGGAGATGACAATGTATGTTTCTGCCCTTTGGGAAGTTTGTCTTTTGCCACAAAGTCTTTTGATACCCTGTTCCAACCTTATGCTTACCCAGATGAGATTGCACCTCTCAAAGCTCCCAATCACCATGATCTCAGCTCCATTAAGAACTAGGACCTCTGGATAGTGTAGATACAACACAAACAAGGAAGACATCATGAAGGAAGAAGGTTTCCCAATTCCACCAACAGAAAGAACTTCAGTAGAACTATATGCATCCGAAAAAAATGATTTACACTCCATCTCTTGACTCCAGTGGTTCCTTTACCAGTAAAATAAAGTGAAAATATGAATTGCTTTAATATTTAAAGAGGACTTTTGCAGGCAAATGCCAAGCAGTAGGCTTTTAGTTGCCAAGAGGATTTAATACAAATAGTGTTTCAACGTGATTTTGTTCAATTTAGAGTGAATCTGTGTGAAAATAAATTATGTTCCAATTCATTTTTGCCTGAGATGTGTAGGTTTAAGTGAGCCATTTAATTTTATTTATGACTATTCTGAACTTTGAGTAATGCATCAGAGTAAGTTCTAGCTTTGCACAGAAGATGTACTTTTTTATTTACTCCAGCTCTATGTTTCTAGCTAGCTGATTAAGTGTGGGGGGGAGGGGGATAGGATTACAAGGTCTTCTTTAAGGACAAGTAGGTTGAGAAAGTTAAAGAGTGGAGGAGAAGATATGGGAAAGAACAAATAAATCAGGAAATAAAAACCATAGCCCTAAGGGAAATAATACAGGACAACCTAAGTAATGGCCAATTGTGATTTTTATATCTTCTGTCTTGGGAAATATCTACTCACTGCACTGAATGCCTAGCAGGAAGGAAGAATTGTCAAGATTCCTACAAGAGTAGCAACTGATTTCCTCCTGGAATCATTCTGAGTCTATCTCTTGGCCAAAAAAAGCCAATGCAATCCTAGGCTGTATTAATAGAGGCATAGAATCAAGATCACATGAAGAATTAGTACTGCTTTACAAAATCTTAGTATGGCCATACTTGGAATACTTGGCATTCAGTTTTGGTCACCAAAATATAAAAAAGATGTTGAGACTCTGGAAAGAATGCAGAAAAGAGCAACAAAAAATATTAGGGGGTTGGAGGTTAAAACATATGAAGAACAGTTGTAGGAATTGGGTCTGTCTAGCTTAGTGAAAAGAAGGACTAGGGGTGATATGATAGCTGTATTCCAATATTTGAGGGGCTGCGGCAAAAGATGAGGGGGGCAAACTATTTTCCAAAGCACCAGATGACAAGAACCAATGGATGAAACCTAATCAAGGAGAGAAGCAACCTAGAACTAAGAAGAAATTTTATAATAGTGAGAACAATCAACTGGCGGAATGCCTTGCCTTCAGAAGTTGTGGATGCCCAATCACAGAAGAGACTAGACAGCTATTTGTCCGAAATGTTATAGACTGTCTTGCTCAAGCAGGGGGTTGGACTAATTGACCTTCAAGGTCCCTTATGACTCTGTTATTCTCTGTCCTATGTCCTTCTTGTTTGGATGGATGGATTGGATGCATCCACAACAGTTGTATCTGCTATAAAAATATTGGATCCAAAACAGATGGGAGGGTTTTCCCTCTTTTTTTTGTAAATGGTTGTCACTTTAAATAAGGAATAAATCCAAATGTTGACAGAGAAAACAATGGCTTCTAGCCAACAGAAACCCTACTTTTTGTTTCTTCACTCCATTCTGTGTTTTGAAGGTTAAATGAAGCGATATATTCAGATCTTTAAAGACAGCTGCAGCAGAAATAGCGAAGTGTGAGAAGGCAGAAAATTGGAAGAAGACCCAATGGATCACTTAATGCTTTCTATTATGTGATGTTCAGTAAACCTGCCAGATGCACCACACTCTGGTAAGCTCTATGAAAGGTCAAAGCCAAAATGAAAGGGTTAAAGTAATAATGGTTATGGCAGAATTGTCGTCATTCTTGAGAACTACGTGGAATTAAACTTGGAAATGAATGCATCATGGCACCTGGACTCTGTAGAATTATTATGCCAAAACCTCGCTATGGTTAACTAAATTGCAGGTAGTCCTTTCTGAGGCAGCTGGCATAAAATGTTGGCATTTAAAGGTGGTATTACTTTGTTTAGAGCAGTCTTTCCCCCCCCAAACTTGGCCTCTTTAAACATGCTGGCTATGAAATTGTGAGAGTTAAACTGGGACATGAACCGTATCAACTTCTCCCCTCAGGATGCCACTACAAGGCATTGCATACCCAAACAACTAGACACAAAATATAGTTTCCCCTTCCCCCACCCCGTGCCATCATTCTGCTAAACGTCTAATTCCCACAGCATAGTCTCCTGCCTAAGGATATCTAACCATGTAGTAGGCTGTATTGCTATTATCCTTCTCATTTTTTTCATCTTCTCATCTTTCCTACTACCTTCTTCTATTGGTATCCTATGATTTATCATTTGTTGTTTGTATCTAATGATTTATGATTGTATCTGATGATTTATTATCTATGACTTATCACTTTGTTGTTTGTATGGACACTGAGAGCTTATGCACCAGAGATAAATTCCTTGTGTGTCCAATCACACTTACCCAATCAAGAATATTCCTATTCCTATATTCCTATTTAAGTCCATACTTCTTAAAGTTACCAAAAAAATTTTAAAAAAACATAAAGGGATGAATACTTACTTCATTTCCAAACAGTGATAATTTTTCTTAAGGACTCTGTAGCATTCAATGTAACATAGCATTCTTCAGAAATTTTGTTTCTTTAGTATTTGCTATAGCACAATCCCCAAGATTACACTTGATCTCAAGTACACACCCTGAGCAGCAAAGAATGGAAATCATGCAGTACAGTTTGATTAACTGTGCAGTGCATGATTAACATCATGCAGTTGCTCAGTATCCGGAGGCAAGTTCAGCTCAGTTTTCTGAAACTCGAAAATTTCCAAGAAACTTTGTTACCCGTTCTCCTGCACATTTCTTTTACATATGCATCTTTTCTTTGAAATTTTCCTAATATGCATATAGTATTTTCTCAAATATCTGTCATGTGTGTACACTGTATACTGTCCTTCTACATTTAACCAGATTAAGAGAAATTAATATATTGTTTTAAAAAATACCCCAGAAGATTTAACTGATACATCGATTCCCAACCCACATTTAACTGGGTTAAGAGAAATTAACATGTTGTGAAAACACCCCCAAAGATTTAACTGATACAGTCAATTCCCATGGAGATGAAATTAATTCTACCTGGTTAGCCATAGGGTTGCTAGTATTGATCATAGGATTAATGAATATTTACCGCTCTGCATCATGTTTTCCTGATTCATTTTGCTGCCTTCAAACATTCAATGAAGTGCATGGATCAATAAAACAAATGTGGATGGAGACATGCTGACTAATTCTACTATGCCATAGAAGATCTCAAACATAGTTGGTCTCAACAGTCCTACCCTTGGACTCAAGTCTTACCCTTGGTTGAATTTACTTGGATTTTTAATAGACTTCTCATTGGCAGAAGAGGTATTAACAGACATTTATGTATGGTATAGACCAGATCCGATCCAATCCAATCCATAAAGTTAATCTTTAAGGTATTTGTTAAGCTTCATGATCTTTCCAATTGATGACAAATAAGTTTAGTCTTTGAGTAAGAAGGTCACATTCTTTTCATAATCATTCAACCATTTAACTGTAATATGAGTCTTCTCAATATTCAGGGTTTTTCTAGGTTTTTAGTAAAGAATGAGACCCAGATTGGAAAACATAAAAATTGATCTGGGAAATAACAAATGTCTACTCACATTATATCACTGCACTTTCATGGATGGAAAGGTGCAACCAATTTTGTGAAGACCAGGCCTGACAATTTATGGAGCTCCAACACTTAAGTATTGCTTCACCAGTTTGAACTCCAAGTATGTGTTCTATCCCTTGATCATTGTGAAATGGACTTTATTAAGCAGCCTCCTAATTACCAGAACAATCATTATCAGCCCTCTCAAGGCATTTCAAATGTTAGGAATGAGTAATTGTGCCCCACAGTGCTCTATGATTCTTAGAAAGTTTGAATTGAGAACAATGATCATTAGGCTGAGAGCAAAA
This sequence comes from Ptyas mucosa, assembly GCA_012654045.1. Lineage (NCBI taxonomy): Eukaryota > Metazoa > Chordata > Lepidosauria > Squamata > Colubridae > Ptyas > Ptyas mucosa. Next base: position 84,944,662 of record WNWU01000001.1, read on the forward strand.
GGGACAGTCAAAGCCAGAAGCAAATGAGTTCAGAATGAAAAGACCTGAGAGATATAAATACTCCAAATTATCTTAAAGATGCTAATTTTAATTTTATCTTTTAAAAAGTAGTTAGAGTGAGGATAGGCTAGGAAAACAAAAAGTCTTGGGGAAGACTACATGTAGTTCTTAAACTGCTATGTTGTACTATTCAATAAAAAAAATTAGCCTCACAGATTTTGATTATACTATGTCTGCACCGATCTATAAAACCAGCTGTGAAGTTTGTTGAAGATTATTTTTAAAACTTCAAACATATAAAACTCAACTACTGTGAAATTAAATCACTGCAGTCTTGTGGATGGCCTGACATTGTATAGAGCTCCAAGACCTTTATATGCTATGGTACATGCAACAGGTAGCCTAGACTTTGCCACTTTTATCAGCGATGATAGGATTAGATGGTCCTGTCCAGTTCCATGGATTAGGACAGGAGTGTCCAACCTTGGCAACTTTAAGACTTGTGACTGGTTGAGGAATTTTGGGAGTCGAAATCCACAAGTCTTAAAGTTATCAAAGTTGGATACTACTAGTTTAGGACAATCTATAGGATATGCCCACCCCTTGAAGCTCATGGTGGTGGTGGTGGGGCATAATTCTCCTTTAATTCTGTTTTCATCCTTTAAAAACTAAGAAAAAACACACCAAAATAATGGATTGAAAATGCATTTCTATCATTTCTTGTACCGTAAACTTATTACTATCTGATGATTCAGCTAGTGAGTTGCAGCCTCTGAATGTGGGACAGCTACCCATAGTTCCTTTAGGACAGGGGTCAGCAACCTGCAGCTCTGGAGCCGCATGTAGCTCTTTCACCTCTCTGCAGCGGTTCCCTGTCACTCAAAATATGTGTCACAACCACCAATGTGTGACACCCACCGGCATGTGATTTATTGAGCTTTTCAATCCCCGGTAGGCCAACCATGGAGAAATCCAAGAAAAGAAAAGTTTCAGAAGAAAACAGAAGGTTTATGTTAGTTTTGTGGCCACTCAAGAAATAGTCAGAAGGGTTTTGTGGCTCCTGGTGTTTTCTTTTTTGTGGGAAACAGGTCCAAATGGCTCTTTGGGTGTTTAAGGTTGCAGACCCTTGCTTTAGGAAGTCAAAATTGCTGGTGGGTTTGGGGAAAACGACTCTTTGAGAAAATAGAGCTTTGCAAAGTACTTTTTCCCCTCTTATTCCTGTTAAGTTTTATTTATTGGCCGTTATCTTCCTCAGATTATACACAAGAGCAATTATGGTGTTAAATTAGGAACAAGGAGATCTCAGTTCAAGCCCAGCCTTCATTAATTCTTCAACAGCTCACTGGGTGGCTTGGCTCAAATCTCTATCATTCAAGCCCACTTTCCCACAGTGTTGTTGTTGTTGCTGCTGCTGCTGCTGCTTCCCTCGAACTCCTGGAGAAAAGGTGTGATATAAAGTCTGTTGGAAGAAATATCCTTCTGGGTTCAGCTCCAAGTGGGGAAAAAGACACTGGAAACCTGGAGGCTGCTTGGAAAGATGGTCTAATGGTGGACAGGATCACATGGTTTGAGTTCCTGAACAGAAAAAGGGGGCGAGATGCTGAGCGTGCCTTGGTTTTATGCCCTCTCTGAGCTTTGAACTTCCTGGGGCACAGGAGGAGTATCCTGATTGGTTGTCAGACTCCCAGGGGGTGGGGAGTCTTAACTAGCCTTGCTGGCTGATGTAATCTTCCCAGGTGCCATGTGATGAGTTTCTGTTGCTAGATGGGTCCTATTGTGTTGCAGATGATGGTCCGTTGACAAAGGTGGGGGGAGGCAGGAAGTTGCTTTGTCTTTAAAACATATTTCTCCATTTCTCATCCAGGGAAATATAATATTCTGCCTCTTTAATATTTCCTAAAATATTTCATTCTTCTAGGAGAGGGATGAGTGCTAACTTCCTACAAGTCAAACACACGAACAAAATTATGCCAACCATGTGTAATCAGTTCTAGTAGCATAGTTCTAAATGACTAACGTAATATACTTCAGATAGAAGAACTGGCATGATGATTGCAAATTCATAGGTTAAGACTTCAGAACTCATTAAAGCTGTGTGAACGTTGTTTAGAAAGATTGAAGGACACCTTCTGGGTTTTCCTCTTCTTACCAGTAGGCTGTAGTATTGCTTTACTGAGGTTTCCTTGTCCAGACTCTGCCTTTCCCCCTTCCCTTTGGTGTTTTTCAACTGATCAAAGAACTCAAAATGAAACCTTCTATCCACTGAGACATTTGGGATGTAGTCCATTGGATTCCTACCAATAGCTGAGTCTGTACAGTCCTTGCAGAATAAACTTCCTACATCCACCTGCCAGCTCAACTCCTTCACATCCACCTGTGAGCTAACCATTATTTTTCTATGCTAGTGGTTTCTTTTCTTTTTTGCTCATTAGCCAGATGACACTAGGGCTTGTTTCTAAGGTTCCTTTTACATTCTTTCATCATTTAACAGATTATCTAAAAGAGCAAATTAGCCCCCCCCCCTCTATAACTGGAACAAATGCTTCACTGGGGTTAAAAAAAGAAGAAGAAAGCAAGCAGGCAAGTGCAAGAGCATCCCACACACTGCATTACAAGCTACACAAAAAAATTTGTAATTAAAACATTTGCCAATTCATACTGCTATCACACATTTGAGCAGAGAACATTGCATTCCAGGGAATATGAAAGCAGCAATGAATCCATGTATTTTAGGAGATGGAACATGGTCATTTCTGAGCGCCCTATGGCTCAGTTAGTGAGACTGGGTATAAATGGAGTAAGGATGATGTGGGATAAGGAATGGTGTCAGTGAGACAGAAGAATTGTGAAGTTTATGGATTTAAAGTACATTTTCAGGTGTGTCAAATTCCCACCCTGCATGTCAAGAGCTGTAATTCCAATCATTTTGGAAAAGTAGCTTCAGGGAGGCTGATTGACAATTTTTGGGGAAGCCCATGTCAACTTTAGAATCATAAAGTTGGAAGGGACCATAGGGGTCTTGTAGTTCAATCATCTGCTCAGTGGAAAGTTCACTATAGCTGTGATGGCAAACCTATGGCACCCGTGCCACAGGTGACATGTGGAGCCATATCGGTGGGCATGTGAGCTCAGCTCCGGTGGGCATGCACATGTCAGCCAGCTGATTTTCCGGCTTTCTGGGCTCACCAGAAGTAGGGAAATAGGCTGTTTCCGGCCGCCGAAGGACCTCCAGGCAGGTGGGGAAGGGCGTTTTTACCCTGCCCAGGCTCCTAGAGAGGCTCTGGAGTCTGGGGAGAGCAAAAAATGGGCCTACCAGGCCCACTGTGCCATCGCATGTCAGAAGCAGAGAAAGCGGGGGGGGGTACGCGCGCAGGTGCAGGGGACAGGGCACATATAAGTATGGGTGTGGGCATGTGCACACAATCCCTCCCCCCCTCCATGCTCCCCCGCTTTTGGCACGCGATGGTAAAAAGGTTAGCCATCACTGCACTATTGCATCTCTGACAGATGACTCCCCAGCTTCTGTTTGAAAATTTCCAAAGAAGGCTGCCTATTCCATTGCTGAATGTTCATGGAGTCAGGAAGTATCTCTTGACCTCCAGTCTGAACCTACTTCCTTGCAGTTGAACCCATTTCTCTTCCTCTTCCCTGAAACAATAGAAAATAAGCATGGTCTCCCTTTTGTTTGATAATCCTTCAAATGCTTCAAGACTGCTATCATAATTCAGTCATCCCCATGGGTATTATAAACACATCCATATTCTTTAACCATTAACTTTGCTATTATTTATACAGGTCCTTGATTTATAATCACTCATTCAGCAAATGTTTGAACTTATGATGGCCCTGAATGATTGGTCCTCATGCTTACATCAGTCGCAGCAACTCACAGTCATATGATTTTTAATTTTCTTTGTTGGCTTTCCTGCAGAGTCAGTGGGGAATCCCCAGGAAATCACAACTGGCAATCACATAATGTCCTCACTTGCTTAAGGACAGCAACTAGAAGTGCTAGGAATTCTTTCACTAATCAGGGCAGCCATGTGATGTTGCGCTTTATGGCTGTGGTGTTTAGTGACAGACATTCCAGGCTCAATTACCATCATTAAGTGAGGACTACCTGTATTCCCTGTGGAATACAATTATAACCTTCTCCAGATGATATCTGAATTTCTTTGAGCACACAAATGTGATAAAAAGTAATGCAACCGATGAGGCCCCATAATTCTGTAGGTGGTTAATGGATAAGTCCACATCTACCCCATGTGTATCTTGGTACCTTCCTCCCCATCTTTGTCAAGTTTAAGATAAGCTAATGTTACTATTTATAGTTTTAATTGTTTCATATTTTTATTGCTTTTTCATCATTGTAAGACACATAGTCACCTCAAGGTTAAATAAATAAGTAATAAATAAATAATCAGAGAATATACTGTAACAATATGCTACTCACAGGATTTATTTGAGGACTTATTGGGCAAGCACCCAATAAACCCTAAGGAACTGATCAACAATTTCTGTACATGTTGGCTAAAAGTCAGTCAGACTTCATATGAGGTGGAAAGTTTTATCTTCTGCCAAGATGAATGAAACCATTCCAGTGGTGGGTTTGAAAAATATTCGCTACCAGTTCGGTGGGCATGGCTTGGTGGGAGGGCATGTGACTGAATGGCATGGCCAACTTGATGTCACTCATGCCCATGCCCACTCAGTCACATGACCCCCCCACCCAGCCACGCCCACAGGAAAAGGTAGGAACATTTTTGGAATTTCCACCTATCTACCCCTGCCCTCCCTTCGCCAGTAACCCCCGTTTCCACTCCTTTAGCAGCCCCGGCCCTAGCCTCGCTTTTTAAAAAAATATTTATTTATTTATTTATTGATTGATTTGATTTATATGCCGCCCTTCTCCGGAGACTCAGGGTGGCTTACAGTGCGTTAAGCAATAGCCTTCATATTTTTATATATTTATATAAAGTCAGCTTATTGCCCCCACAATCTGGGTCCTCATTTTACCCACCTTAGAAAGGATGGAAGGCTGAGTCAACCTTGAGCCTGGTGGGATTCGAACTTGCAGTAATTGCAAGCAGCAGATGTTAATAGATGTTAATAACAGGGTGCTTTAAACCAATGTACTACAGGCTCTGCTTCCTCCCCTACCACCACTTCTTTGTTCGGGATGCTACCTTCCATGGCGGCTGGTCCAGAGTCCAGAAGGCAAGCTGACCAGAGTTTTTGGTGGCCCCCAGGCCCCAGCCAGCCACTGCAGCTGCAAAGCAGCTCTCAAAGAGGCGGCAGCTGGCCACAGGCCACCAAAAAGTACCAGAGGTCGCAGGAAAAGCTGCTACCATCACCACCATGTTCTTCACGCATGCACATCCCATTGAATATGCAAGGCAATGGAATGCACATGTGTGAAGAACATGGCGGCAATGAACATGGTGGGCGGGGTGAGTGAGTGGCGACTGGGGGACTGGTTTGGTGGCATAGCCAGCCGGCCATAGCTACCAGTTTGGCGACCTTGGCCAAATTTCTGCCAACAGTTTGTGTGAACCAGTGCAAACCAGCTGAATACCACCTCTGAACCATTCCTGGAAAAATGTACGTGCTAAATCAATATTTTCTTGCATTTATAAATAGATTCTAGAGATTAATAGAGTTATCTAATCTCTAAATATCACAGAAAAAATTAGGGTGAGAGAGGGAGAGATTCCTGATGACAGTGACCAAATAAAGTATGCCCATGTGATTGTGCATCTTATATGAAACTATCTAAAAGAATAACCCAGCACACAAGAGAGAAAGAGAGACTGCAACCCCTTTCTGAGCTCCTGGAAGCGATGGCATTGCAGGCAATTTGGCAGGCATGCTCTCTCAAATGTGCAATTGGAAAGTGGTGAGGGCCAAAGCCCTGGCAACTATGGTTAGCTTACGCTCCATTTTAGAGCTCTATAACAGGAAGCCCATCATCAAGTAGTGCATTCCGCGATGACTAATTCTTGGATGTTGGAAGCCTGAAGCAGTGGCCTGATGCAATTTCAGCTTTTGCGCATTTTCACTAATTGCAGCTGGAGCTGTCTGCCACCTGTCCAACAGCCTCTAGAAAACTAGCCTTCAACTCTTGGTGCAGCATCTGGCTTCAGCTATCATCCTGCCCATTGCTATCTGAGCAGCAGTGAGCTTCAGAAAATGGCAATAGTGCAACTCCGGCCAAACTTGTCCTTTCCTTGTACACAAGTACAAGTCAGCAGCAGAATGCTTCTTGCCTGTCTCTTTGCTACCAGCAAGCTATAAATATGTTGCCAAGATGGTTGATTCAAGAAAGCCTTTCAAAGATATAAAGCACCATTTTGCAATGGGTTGCCGATTGTGCTAGGATTTGCATCTGGCCCAGGAAAATGTGGGGGAGGACAGTAGAAGAAGAGAGAAATGTCTAGGAAGACTCTGAAGGGAGACCCCATGCGCGGGATCTTCAGCTTGAGTAAGATCCCAATACACCAGGGGTGTCAAACTCAATTTCATTGAGGGCCACATCAGGGGCGTGAGCAGGGTGGGTGTGACCAGCTTGAGGTCACTCGTGTCAGAGGTATCTGTGGTGGCCCGAGCGCTCTGCCAGCGAAAATGGGTTCCCGAGCTCTGTTTTTGGCCATGACAGCCTCATGCAGCCCTCTGCCAGTGAAAAGGAACCCTGAGCTCTGTTTTTGCTGGCAGAGGGCTGCAGGAGGTTGTTGTGGCCAAAAACAGAGCCTAGGAGGGACATGCGTGGCAGAGGCACTGCGGGCCGTTCCTTTGCTGTTTCCAGGGCAGCCCTGTGGGCCAGATCTAAACACCCCATGCATCGGATCCAGCCTGCAGGCCTTGAGTTTGACATCCCTGAAATACACTGTCTTTGTTCACTAGTATATTTGTTTAATGGTTTAATTGGCATCTGAATCTGGGCAACCTCTCATTTCTCTCTACAGGAGCAGTTTCCCAGCTTTTGAAACTTTAAGAAGTCCTAGGGTGCAGATTACACAATGCAGTCACTTACAACCAGAAAGTGTGTGCTACTTTTAAATGTGTTTCTTAGGGGTCTATTCTCTGGCCTACCTCTGAACTAAGCTAACATTTAATAATTCAGCCCAGGCATTTACATTTAAGTGCACAATTTTAAATATAGGTAAAGGTAAAGATTTCCCTTGCACATATGTGCTAGTTGTTCCCAACTGTAGGGGGCAGTGCTCATCTCTGTTTCAAAGCCGAAGAGCCAGTGCTGTCCAAAGACGTCTCCGTAGTCATGTGGCCAGCATGACTAAACAACAAAGGCGCACGGAGTGCTGTTACCTTCCCACCAAAGGTGGTACCTATTTTTCTACTTGCATTTTTTTATGTGCTTTCAAACTGCTAGGTTGGCAGAAGCTGGGACAAGTAATGGGAGCTCATCTCATTACACAGCACTAGGGATTCGAACAGCTGAACTGCCGACCTTCTGATCGACAAGCTCAGCGTCTAAGCCACTGAGCCACCGCGTCCCTTAATTTTAAATATACTTATGTTCAATTCTTTGAAATCTATTCCAACAATGTGCTTCAGAGATCATGGGGCATAAATATATCATCTGCCTGCAATGTTTTTTTTTAGTAGCCATGTGATCCTGGGAAAGGCTGCTTTAAAGAGCTGGAGAAGGATATATTTTCTCTTCCACACATTTTAAAGCACCTTGTTGAAATTGTATCCCTAGTATTGTGTTGTCTTAATAAGTGAAGAAGGAAGTCCAAATGACCCTTAAGTGGCTTAGGGTAAGTCTGCTTGGTTTATCTCTCTGTCCAGACAGTTTTTTCTTCCTTCTCTGGATTTTTAACTGAAAAACATTAAAATTGCCAGATCATTTAGGGCAGTGATTTTCAAATTTGGCAACTTTAATAATGTTGGACTTTAACTCTCAGAATTCCCCAGCTAGTAGGCTGACTCTAAAATTGTCACGTTTGAAAAACACTGATTTAAGGGAAGTTGGGCAGATACGGATGAATGATCTGATGGATTTATTGATAAATGGTTAATTCTTTACCAAGAAAAAAGCCTGATGTACTTGCATAGTTACCCAAAGAAGTGGGAAATGGACATTTTTAGAGGAAAAAAATTACCCTATCCACCTCATGTACTTGAAACCAGTAAAAAAAAAAGTGAAATAGTGGTTTTTCTGACATGAGTTAACAAAATAACAGAGTTGGAAGGAACCTTGGAGGTCTTCTAGTCCAGCCCTCTGTTCAGGCAGGAAATCCTATACCACTTCAGACAAATGGTTATCCAATCTCTTCTTAAAAACTTCCAAGGATTGGAGCTCCCACAACTTTTGGAGACAAGTCACTCCACTGGTTACTTGTTCTAATTATCACGAAATTTCTCCTTAGTTCCTTAGACAAAACCCAGGTTTAAGTCAGCTCTCAGCTATTGAGTGATGCTGGATCAGTGTCTCAGCCCTTCACAGGTTAGTTGTCTTGAGGAAAAATGAGAAGACAGAGTGCTACAGTTGTGCCTTGAGCTCTTGAATGAAAAATGGGATAAAGCCAGTGATGGGATTCAGCCAGTTCGGGCCAACCAGTTGTTAAATAGCTGGCTGGTCCCACCCCTCCTTGCCCCTTCCCTTCCAGGAGTCCCCATGTGCCCTGTTTTGGCTCCCAGGTAAGTGCAGGGAGGCCTACTAGGCCCAAAATGAGGCATGGGGGTACCGCGTGGTCCTCCCGCAGCCTGTTTTTGCTCCCAAGAGGTTGTAGGGTGGCCTACTAGGCCCAAAATGGGGCATGGGGGGGCCGCCCATTTTTGCTCCCAGGGGGGTGCAGGAGGCCAAGTTCTGCCTGTCACACACCCTGGCCACACCCATCATGGCCACGCCCACCCAACCGGTCATTAGGACAGAGAACCGGTTGTTAAATTATTTGAATCCCACCACTCCATACAGCTATAAGAAATAAATACGTGTAGATTTCTTAAAGGGAAGATTTAATTGTTAAGGTTTTGCTTCTGTTATTGCTCATCACACCAAGACTCCATCAGTAGCCAAACATCTGCATCCTAATAATATCCACGGTAAGATACTTTTACATCCAGCAAGCAACTGCAACTTGCCTTTACGGAGATGAGAGGCAGATATCTGAGCTGCCTGGTCTGTTTTGTCTCTAAACAAGCTTGCCTATGCTGGTATTTATGCACGCAACCCTCCTGAATAAGTGCCTGTATTTTGATAGCAGAAGCTTCAACAGAACCCTTAGTCTAATTAATCGATGGTAACTCAGTTTTGAGCATCCTATAAACAGATTAGAGGAATTTGCTAACCCCTATCAGACAGCTATGTCAGACATGAAGTTCCCCCATATTTTTCCTTGATCTAATGAAGTACTTAGCATTTCAGAATATCTGGTTTTTAAATTTCCCTTCTTTCATATGGGAAACAAAAGTGACTGAGTGATGGCTGCTTGCTAGCGGTAGGACTTTCTGATGTTAGAAATTGGAAGATTCCCAATTGGAGAAGCCTTGGTGGCGCAGCAGACTAAACTGCTGCTGTTAAAGTAGCACTTAGCTGCCAGCTGCCTGCAACTACTGCGAGTTCAATTCTCACCAGGCTCAAGGTTGACTCAGCCTTCCATCCTTTCGAGGTAGGTAAAACGAGGACCCGGATTGTGGGGGCAATAAACTGACTTTGTATAAAATAGAACACCGCTCAGGGTGGGGGGGACTAAAAGCCCTACTAAGCAGGTATATACAAAAGTATGAAGGCTATTGCTTAATGCATTGTAAGCCGCCTTGAGTCTCCAGAGAAGGGCGGCATATATAAATCGAACTAATAAATTGAACTAATAAATTGTTAAGATTTAGTATTTCTGACTATATTTTTTTCTCTAACGATTTAAGCTGCCAAGACTAGGATTCCTGTGCTGGAGTGAACCAGTATGACAATAGTTAGTTATCAAGCTGGTCGAGAAAATGACAAAGCATCTACCAAACCAAAAAGCTGTGACAGCAAGTAACCTAGAAGCTCTTGGGTTCAGAGCACAGAAATATGCCTACCAAATTGGGGTGGGGGAGGGGTGGGGGGATTGATAGGATAGTGGGCATAGTCAAAATTGATAAGATAATGGACATCATGTCATGACAGGATCCCCAATAGTCAACTTCGAAATGGATTGGGTTTATTGCAGCCATTTTCTCCATTTCTCAGCTTGACACACTTTGTGGGGAGGAGGGAGCTTTGGAATGTCAGATCAGACATCAACTTACTATCTCGTGGGAACCAAGGTCATCCCAACAGGTGCTGGTTAGAGACTGGAAGAGGTTACCAAGGAGACACCAGAACACCTAACTGGACAATGTGACCTGTGACAAGGAGGGAGAGAGCTGTCTAATCTTTAAGTAGAGCCTTGGTGGCCAGTGGTTAGAGTGCAGTACTGCAGGCTACTTCTGCTGACTGCTGTCTGCCTGCAATTCGGCAGTTTAAATCCCACCAGGCTCAGGGTTGACTCAGCCTTCCACCCTTCCGAGGTGGATAAAATGAGGACCCAGATTGTTGAGGGCAATATACTGACTCTGTAAACCTCTTAGAGAGGGCTGTAAAGCACTGTAAAGCGGTATATAAGTCGAAGTGCTATTGCTATTGCTAATTATACTGAAAGCACAGAAATAGCCACAGCTGATTTGTTTTAGCTCATGCGCTCAAAAGCCCAATTGGGTTTATTATCAGGAGATGTCTTATTTTAAGGGAAACAGGGTAATATTACTAAGTATATATTGATAGAAGACAATATATGTAGCTCAGGGCTGAAATGAAGCTCTTTGACCTTGGTTGTTTTCTGGCAGACATTTTATTACCCAAACTAGGAACATCATCAATGGCTATAGCCTTGGTGATTCTTCAGCTGGGCTATTTACTGTTAGTTTGCTTAGTAGTTCCTTGATTGGGATATTATTTGCTTTTCGATTGTTGGTCTAATGTTAATCTTGGTGCTAATCTCTGCTTGTGTGGGTGTTAATTGCTACTTTGGGTAATGAAAGATATATAAGAAAACGACCAAGCTCAGAGAGCACCAAGGACCCCTCATTATTAAGTTTGTCCTAGATGTTTGTTTGTGTGTATATATACACACCTTTATGTTTTCTAATGAAACTTGAATTAAACTTGCTGGAAAATTATATAAACAAATAAAAGCAATACATTAATCACATACTTGGAAGCAGATTCAAGCTAAGAGAATTTATTTCATACTTAACCTGCCTTTCTAAAAACAGAAATAGTATGCTAGTTCATGTCATACAATGGCCAACCAGGTGCATTTGGGAAGCCAATTATGTAAACAATGATATTGGTGCCATTTGCACAATGGCTTCATAATACACATAGTATTGTTGTGGCTTCTACTGGAACCTGTCGAGTGGGGTGGGGGCTACATCCCAGGGCTTTCTTTGGAAGCATACAACTGCATAACAAAATAGAGAAAGGTAAACTGGAAGAGGTAGAGAAATCTTTTCCCCCCATTGCCTTTTGCTATGGATAACTGATTGTTTTTCCCACTGAAGCGAATTTTATTTTATCTAATTATAAAGTTGGAAGGGACCTCAGAAGTCCTTCCTTCCTTCCTTCCTTCCTTCCTTCCTTCCTTCCTTCCTTTCTTTCTTTCTTTCTTTCTTTCCCACCTTTATTATTTTTATAAATAACCCAAAGTGGTGAACATATTTAAAACACTTTCCTCCTGTTGTGGTCCGCCGGCAGCCTGCGGAGCTGGCAGCAGAGTCGGATAGTGAGGAGGCTGGGGAGGAACATCAGACAATCCTGGAGTCTGGGGAAGGCTTGGACTAGGGCTCTGCATCAGAGGCAGAGATAGGGCCAGGGCCATCTGGGAGTTATGTGCTGACTCTGGAGCCTCCAGAGTCTGGTGAGGCAGAGGACCAGGGGGAGCCTGTTCCCAGTGCGTGCAAGCGCAGAGCTGCCCGAAGTCAAGAACAGTTAAGAAAAAAGGGGCGACTCAGGAGTAAGGTTTGGAGATGATTGGCCCCTCCCATAAGACATAAAGGAGGAGCAAATCACATGAGCCTTTGCAGGAAGCAACTTTGTTCATGCTGGTCGGTGTAAATTCTGAAGCTCTGTTTGACTCTGTGCTCCGTGTGGCCTTGCAAAGCTAATTGCCAATTAGATCTTCGGCAGCGTGTCAAGGGAGATAAAGGTGGGTGCTTATCAGCCTTATCCTGAAGGATTGTTGCAGACTTCTATCAGACTCTTTACCAACTCCTTGAGACTCATTACGGGCTGTGAATGAACAATAATTCACAACCGTTGAAATAAAAAGAGGGTTTTTGGGACTAATTGTGTGCTTTTTACTGCCTCAGGAAGCCTAGGTCAGAACACCTCCTATTTTCCCCATAGCAATAACCTTGTGAGATGGGTTGGGCTGAGAGAGAGTTGAATGGCCCAAAGTCACCCACCTGGCTTTCATGGCTAAGGCGGGATTTGAACTTACTCATGGTTGCCCTGTCAAGACTTTCATCTATATTCTGCTTTGCTCACAGCTTGAAAAGAATAGAGGTAGTGATGGATTGGAATGCAAGGGTGGGAGGAATGGCATCCATGCATCGTTGGTACCCATGAAATATTGACCCTCCCCCCTCAAGAACACCCAGAGCAGATGTCACAGTGTGGCTGGCTGGTTCTCATAACAAAATGAACAGAAGTGATTGGTGGATGTAATGGACTGTGGGTGGCCCATGGGGAAAGGGGGAATAAACTATGCATGCTTTAACATGGGAAGCCAGAGCTGGTTTCGCTTCTTCTGTGCCAATGTGATTTATTCAGTAAAGTTTATACTCTTGGTAAAATTTCTTTTTCTGAATTCACCAACTGGACAGTTGATACTCCTGCTTTCTAGCTTGGTGCCTTAACCATTTGACCAAACCTATGCAAGTATCCTTGCAGTTTCTGCTAAAGCATGAAAGTTAGTTAGCTATCCAGTCTCTCTTTGAAGACATCCAGGGAAAGGACAGATATTAGTTCATGGAGTTGAGAGCTCTTATCAAGAAATTCCTCTTGCATGTAAATAGAAGTTCCCTGTAGATTTCACCCACTAGTTGTGTTCCTGCCCTCTAGAGCCAAAAGGTAAAGGTTTCCTTGTCCAGTTGTGTCTGACTCTAGAGCATGGTGCTCATCTCAGTTTCTTTGCTGAGGGAGCCAGCATTGTCTGAAGACATTTTCTGTGGTCATGTGGCCAAAGAAATATGGAATGCTGTTACCTTCCCACTGAAGTGATACATACTTATCTACTCGCATTTGCATGCTTTCAAACTGATAGATGCGCAGGTAAAGTTGCCAGGTGTCCACTATTTGAGCGGACAGTCTGCTTTTTTCACATTATGTTCACTATTTTTTTTCACAAAATAGTGGACATTTTTTTAATTCAAAAGCTCTATGATGAAATGGTACGTAATCTAAAGCTGTACAGTCTAAGAGAATAAGGATAGGAGAATCGTGTTTTGTCTTTTTTTTCGTAAGTTAGAATGAGACAAAGATCGAATATCCATTGAACTCGATTCTCTGAAAAAATTATTAATCATACTCAATTGTTTCACAAGACATTTAATAAAAGTATATAAAATTGTTTCAATCTAATTGATCGCAATAATCCTCCAACCTTAGAAGAAATGATGAACATCTGGTTATTATCACCATGGCGAGAAGAACTTCCACCCAACACTCTCTTCGATGAAATTTCTGCCTTAGAAGAAGTTTATGTTCATCTGCAGGGCGATTCATCCCTTGATAAGTGGACGTACTTTTTCAAGAAAGAGCCAGCTCTGAGTTTACTGAAACTGTTCCAGTATTGTGCGTCAATTCCAGTATCAAATGCAAATGTTGAACGAATTTTCAGCATCATGGGAAATTTGTGGACTGACGAACGTAACCAACTGCTTGTATCATCAGTTCGAAGTGAACTTTGTATATTTTTTAATATTTCTCAACGTTGTACTGAAATTAAAGAATTATTCCTTAAACACAAAGAATTGATCAAAGCTGCACAATCAAATAAAAAATACACACAACAGCAAAGTAAAATGTAATTTAATATTTTACATATTATTATAATATATTTGATGTTTTGAATTTTAAGTAAAGTTTTGAAAGGATTATTTTAATACGTGTTAAAATGTTTGTAAGAAAATATATAATTTAATTGTAATATTTTTTTTACTACTTAACACACACACACACACACACACGTCCACTATTTTTTGGAAGCAGACCTGGCAACCCTATGCGCAGGAGCTGGAGCAAGAAATGGGAGCTCACCCTGCTATATGGCACTTGGGTCTCAAACCCAGTGTCAGCGACCTAAGTTGCATTTTTTTCATCGCTGCCATAAATCAAAGAGAAAAGGAAAAAAAAACCCAGAGCTAGCAGTAACAGTTTGAAATTTAGTGCTTGGCATTTGATATAGTGTTCTTCTCCCCCCTTAATAGATAGGGTTACCCAGGTGATGAAAGGGAGGGGGACATTCCTGTGATCTGAAGTAGTTGGCAGAAGAGACTGACTTGGAAGATGGCCAATGGGCATTGAGATATTGTGAGGCAGAAGGGGAGGGGTTTGGTTTCAGAGAATCAGTTTTGGCTGCATGTGAGTTTAGGTCGGATCGTAAATTCTTTAATAAATGAGAGATTCATCAAAGACTTTGTATTTGAGAATGAAATTTATTTGAGATTACGCCGAAACCTGACACCCAGTCTATCAGCTTTTCAGCTGATAAACTCAGCATCTTTAACCGCTGAGCCATCATGAGCCTTTCTTCCTCTAGAGCAGGACTGTCAAACTCGATTTCATTGAGGGCCGCATCAGGATTGTATTTGACCTCAGGGGGCCGGAGTGGGCATGGCCAGCTTAATGTCACTTATGTCAGGGGCGCCTGTGGTGGCCCGATCACTCTGCCAGCAAAAACGGGCTCCTGATCTCCATTTTCAGCTGGGACAGCCTCCTGCAACCCTCTGACAGCGAAAAGGAGCTCGGGAGGGCCGCACACGGCCCTCATGAGCTCTGTTTTCTCTAGCAGACACACTGTGGACTGGTCCTTCACTGTTTTCAGAGCACCCCCTTGGGCCAGATCTAAGTACCCTTGGGCCGGATCTAGAGCAACAGAGAACATATGACAATCCTTTAAACTGCTGTTCCATCTCCAGTCAGTCGTCTTTTTCTACAAACTAAATATACTCAGTTACCCTCGCTTCCATGGAAAACATTTTGCGGGAATGGTGCAGTCTACTCCCAACATGTCAAATGAGCCCACTGGATGAAAAAAAAAAGTTGCTTATTTATTGTTGCTCTATTTTCCAGATCAGTCAGCATCTTCCAGGAAAAGCTGTCACTCAAAAAGGATATGCCAGTCCAGTTTCATCAGTATGTATCTCATTTCTCTTTACTGACACCAGTTCTCTAGCCAGAAGCTAGAATATACTCCCCTGTTCCATAAGAACAGCTTGTCAATTACAGAAAGAGAGCTGGAATATGTGAAAATCTTCTGTCTTAACCATTATTAAAGAGGTTATGTGAACTCTTGGATTTGCAGCAACAACTGAAAGTTGCTTTTGGAAGAAGCAGCCAATACTGCAAAACCATTTCCAACCTAGCAAATATCAGGTCCTATCCCACATTTTGTATTGCAAATACATATAGCACAATGCCATTTAACAAACCCAGGGATGTGAATGCCAAATGTTATCACACTAGAGGAAGAATAGGAAATTTTGAATGTTAGCACTTCCTTTTTCCAACAGCGATGAGTAATTTGCACTTGCTAAATTTTAATTTTCTAAAAATTTCCTTCATTGTTTCCAAATGTAACAAGATCCACAATAATCTAAGACAGCATTCTCACCAGGTGGACCACCATTCCCAGAAATCCCAGGTTGTTTATCTAATATGGTGGAAAGACTGTTTCACGTTTTAATGTGATGTGAGCTTTAAGATAATACCAACTCTGAATGAAATTCAGAAGCAGCGAGTAAAGACTTTCAGATTGTAAATATCTGGTCTTTTTGAAAAGGCTAAGCCAGGGGTCAGCAACCTGTGGCTCTAGAGCACATGTGGCTCTTTGGGCCCTCTGCTGTGGCTCCCTGTCAGGTGATCCCACTACTGTCTGGCCCCACCCCTTGCCCTCCTCGTCAGTCACTCCTCACCTGGCCTGAGAAGGTAAGGACGATGGTGGGGGATGGAGAAGCGGCCAGGGCAGAGACAGGGAGATACAAGAGAGGGGGAGAGAGAGAGACAGAGATACAAAGAGAGAGGGAGAGAGGGGGGGAGAGAGGGAGGGAGGAAGGGAGGGGAGAGAGAGAAAAATGTCAAAAGGATTTTGTGGTTTCCGGTGTTTCTTAACAACGGGTTCTCTGCCCTAATGACTGGCTGGGTAGGCGTGGCTAGGGGGGGTCATGTGACTGGTGCAAGTGAGTGACATTGAGTTGGCCATGCCCACCCAGGTTTTGTGGCTCTCGATGTTTTCTTTTCTGTGGGAAACAGGTGCAAATGGCTCTTTGAGTATTTAAGGTTGCAGACCCCTGGGCTAAGCCAACATTCTCACCACTGTGGTGTCCCTGTTGGTCTCTGAGTTTTCAGATTTTCATTTTTCGATCTGATGGCTCGATGATTTGTCTGAATTCTCTAGAGCAGGGGGATCAAACTCAAGGCCCAGGAGCCGGAGCCAGCCTACAGGGTGCTTAGATCTGGCCCGTAGGGCTGCCCTGGAAACAGCGAAGGACCGACCTGCAATGCCTCCGCCAGTGAAAACGGAGCTCGGAAGGGCCACGTGCGGCCCTCCCGTGCTCTGTTCTCACTGGCAGAGGGTTGTAGGAAGCTGTCACAGCTGAAAACAGAGCTTGGTAGCCTGTTTTTGCTGGCAGAGAGCTCGGGATGCCACAAGTGCCCCCGACACAAGTGACATCATGCTGGTCATGCCCTCCTGGCCACACCCACCCCAGCTCTCTGAGGTCAAACACAACCCTGATGCAACCCTCAATGAAATCGAGTTTCACACCCCTGTTCGAGAGTTTAAGGCTTAGTTTGTTCTATGATGCTCACATCGTAGTTGATGTGAGTTGAAACTCTTCAGAGGAACATTGATGGGATCATTGACACTATTACATTGTAAGTTGCCCAGAATTATCTCAAACCATGAGACAGACAGCCTATCCATTTAATAAATAAATAAACAAGCATATAGAGATAAACAGCATCTATATACAATTCAAAAGAAACCATTGAGAACCTAAAAAAGAAACAAAAAGACCAAAACAGAGAGCACCAAGGATCCCACAGTTCAACTCTGTGCTACAATGCTTGTCTTCTATTGATTGACACTGTGCTACAATGCTTGTCTTCTATTGATTGGGTTACATGAAAGGATAAAACACCCACCTTCCAGTTAGGAAAGCTGCTGATACAGTGGTTAGAAAGCAGTATTGCAGGCACACTCTGTCCACACCCTGGAGTTCGATCTTGATGGAACTCAAGATTGACTCAGCTTTCCATCCTTTCAAGGTTGGTATAATGAGGACCCAGATTACTGGGGGCAATATGATGACATTGTAAAGTGCTGCAAAGTGCTTATGGGATGGTATGTAAGTGTAAGTGCTTGTGCTATTGCCACATGGCAAGGAAGTTAAAAAGATCTGCTACTGTTTTCTAGATGATTAGATTTGTGGTTAGCAGTACTGAGTAGTGCAATTGAGTCCATTTTCAACCTTCTTCCTTTTGTCAAAAACCCATAAGAGAACTCAAGAAAATTAAAATGGGGTTGGAAATTTCAGATCTTACGTGTGTCAAGTTTTTATTTTTACAAATAACTCATGATGGCAAACATATCTAACATGTTTTCCTCCTCTTATTTTCCCCACAAGAAACAACTCTGTGAGGTAAATTGGGCCGAGAAAGTATGACTGGCCCAAGGTCACCCAGCTGGCTTTTGTGACTATGGCAAGAGTTGAACTCACAGTCTCCGGCTTTCTAGCCTGATGCCTTAACCACTGGACCAAACTAGCTCTTGTTCCTCACTTTCATATTCTCATCTTTTTCTTCTTAATATATTATAAAGTACATCTGAGTTAGCAGGTAATTAAGATATATGGCTGATCATTTATTTTTACACCTGAAAAAATTGGTCAAGTATCTTATTTTAATTAATCATCTTGAATATTCAAATTTCCACAATATCACTTTGACAAGCCTATAATTATTGTTTTTCTGCCATCAAGTTGATGGATATATTTTCTTGATGATGATGTGTCCTTTGCATCTTTGAATGGTGTACTCATTGCCACTGTCCCTGGGTGTCCATCCACCTTTCTACTTCTTGTATTTTCTTTCCTTCCATCTTCTCAGCATTAGAGCCTCCTTCAAAGAGCTAGAAGGGTAATTTGTGCCTGATCATTTCTGCCTCAAGCAAGAATTCTAGGTTTAATTTCTCCAGTGATCCTTCTGTATGTCTTTTTTTAAAATTTGATTTATATGCCGCCCTTCTCCGGAGACGCAGGGTGGCTTACAATGCGCTAAGCAATAGCCTTCATACTTTTGTATATTTACACAAAGTCAGCTTATTGCCCCCAAAAACTGGGTCCTCAATTTACCTACCTTAGAAAGGATGGAAGGCTGAGTCAACCTTGAGCCTTGGTGAGATTCGAATCTGCAATAATTGCAGGCAGCTGGTGTTAATAACAGGGTGCTTTAAACCACCCAAGGCTCTTTTCTTGGTTATCCATGATATTCTTAGGAGTCTTGGCCAACAGCAAAGTTCAAAGCCATCAATACTTTTCCTATTCTGCTTCTTCAAAGTCCAATTTTTGCTTCCATAAAGTAGCGCCCCGCCCCAACCTTTTGGGTACCAGAAACCATGGAGAGAGAGTTTTCTATTGACTGGAGGGGATGTGGTTTTGTGGGCTGCCTGCATCTCATGGATGGAGCTTTGCTTGTTTGTGTGGCCTGGTTTCTGGCATGCTGAGGACCGTTGCCTGTCCATGAACTGAGGGTTGGGGACCCCTGCCATAAACTATCACAGGGAATACCATTGTTTGTAAATAAATGCCTGTCTTTGTAGATTTTCACATTTTCTTTTCCCGTATGGCAACATTGGCAACAAGACATCCCGAAGGCTTTAATCTAGCCATGTCATAAACACCACTTAGTAGTCTGAAAAAAAACCTCAGATCTTTCTTTGTAGCACATTGAGTGCCATCCAACATAAGGGGACCATCATCCATAGCTATATAACCATTTTGTATTTCTTTTCCATGTAGGGTTTTTGTTTTTTGGGTTTTTTTGGTAAAATAGAGTAGTGGCTTCTCATTGTCTTCTTCCACAATGTGTAAGTATCTTGGCCTTGTCACTAAAATGATTATCTACCTCTGGCATCTTCCTCTATCACTGCTGCCCAATATAGAGACCTGTATGCTTTAGCAATGGAGCTGGAATGACCTTCATGTCTTGGGTGACTCTGCTGCAGTAGTGGGTTCCTCTTACCTTCGCTACTGGTTTGGAACCAGGAGCGTGCACATGCGCAGAACCTTCTGCGCATGCACAGAGCATCCATGATGACATCTGGGTGGGTGGGTGGAGCCTCCCGCTGCCACCATTACCAGTGTGAAATTTCCGAAAGATGCCCTAATTAATTCATGAGCCATGAGCCAAACTTCAAAAGACATACAGTCATTTATTAGGAGCACCATTTCAGCAATATTCGGATGCAGTTAGAACTAATCCCACGTAGATTTACGTTCCCCTATGACCCTGTCTCTCCCCTCCTCCCTGGCCATGTCATAAATCACATTCTCCAATTAACCACTTTGGCTGGCTGTGAAATCCAACACCCTCCTTCTGATTGCGGTACGGAAGCATGTATGGAATGTATCTTCAGTTAGGGAAATCAATCAGCTCTATCAGTTCTCCCTCCCTCCTGCTCATGGCAACTTGAAAGCTTTGCAAGTTGACAACCAGTTTGTCCGAACCAGGGAGAACTGGTAGAAACCCACCACCGCTCTGCTGGGAATGTATACCCTTGGAATACACTCCCAATATTCTTCACTCATTTTTCCAAGGAGCAATCCCTCCTGCCATAATGAGGAAGCATAATAGAACCTCTGGAGACAGGGGTTGGCAGCAATCTTATATACCTCCTTGCAAATAGCCATTCCTGCAGTCTCGTTTTGTTGCTTTTTAGAAAAGTGGGTTCAAATTTCTCAGAAGAGGAAAACATTCGGGGAACTTATTCCCCCCACCCTTTTTCTTTCAATAAGATGGGCTATTTTTTAATAATATTCCCCATCATGTGTTAACATGGAGTCCTTCCTCTTGGTTCAAAAGAAGACAACAATTTGAGGATTACATCCCCATCCCCAACTGAGATCACATTTAATAAAAGCTTCTTCCCATCTTATTGTGCTAAATGCGTAAAACATATTAGATGGGGATGTATGAATTATTGTTGGCTGGATGATCCCTGGAGAAATCTGCATCTCATTCTGTTTATGTAGAACTAGAGGAACATTTCTATTAGAATATTTCATATATTATGGCTCTCTAGCAGAGGGCTCCAGAATAGAGGCCTGTCAAGTGTTCAGAAAGGCTTCGAAGGTCTAGCTGTTGCAAATGGCTTTAAATTGTGGCAATTTTATTGGATCTGCTGTTCATTTACTGCTTTATTATTCCATTGCGGAGTAATTATTTTATATTGGCAGTTTTATATTTGAGCACAATATTATAGTTTGGAATTTCTGTAACTTTTAAAGGTATTAAGATAATGCTTAAAAATAAATGTAATTTTCAAGCATGGAAGAAAATCTGACAGATTTACTACTGATGATTGCCTGTATAAGCCATTACCATATTTTGCAGATCAGAGAAATATTGGATATGTATATTTTAAGACTGTAGGAATATAATACCACAATTGGTATTATATGCTTACATGTATTTAAAAAGAGGTGGCTTTTTTTTTTAAGCTGGGAAATAT
>WNWU01000001.1:84970660-84986692 GCA_012654045.1 Ptyas mucosa
AAAAAAAAAAGGCTCAGACAATTGTGCAGCACAGCTGTGATCGTCGGAACCTTTTTAAAACTTTTTTTTAAAAATATTTTATTTATAACTACAGACTAAACAAAACAGAAAAACATACAAAACATATAAACATATAAACACCAATTCAGATATACGCCTAGTTTATCGCAACTGTAATATACATTCTTATTCGTCTTTTGACTCCTCTTTGTTTGGTCTTTCCTTTCTAACTGTCTTTGTGGTTCTTTATTGACCTATGTTTGTAGTTTGTTTTTCTCTTTCTGTATTGGTCATTCCCTTTAGTTCTTAATCCTTTTTCCCTTTTCTATCTTCCAACCAGGTATACCACTTTTCCCATACTAAGTAGTAATCGTGTTCCTCCCTATTTTGTAGTTCCTTTGTGAGTCTATCTAATTCTGCACATTCCATGATTTTGCTAATTGTCCTGTCCTCTGTTGGTATATCACTACTCTTCCAATATTGCGCGTATATTATTCGTGCTGCTGTTATCATGTGTATGATTAAATATGTTGTTTCCTTTTCATATTTTCCATTTAATATGCCAAGTAGAAAGGTTTCTGGTCTTGTTTCTATTTTTTGTTGTGTTATTTCCTCTATTTGAGTTCTAATCCTTTGCCAATATTGTTTTGCCATTGGGCAGGTCCACCACATATGATAATAGGTGCCTTTGTGACGCTTACATTTCCAACATATTGATGATGTACCGGGAAACATTCTTGCTAGTCTGGCTGGTGCCAAGTGCCACCTATAGAACATTTTATAGAGGTTTTCTTTGTAGGGTACAGACATTGTCAGTTTATAATTTATTGTCCATAATTTTTCCCACTTATCTAATTCAATATTGTAGCCGAAATTTTTTGCCCAGGTTATCATATTTTCTTTTACTATCTCTTCTTCTAATTTGTATCCTCGTAAATAATTGTAAATTTTTTTAATCAATTTATCCTGTGTCCCTTGCAAAATTTTATCTAATTCAGTCTGACCTTTTTGAAATCCAAATTGGGCCGAATCTTTCTTATATCTTGATTTTATTTGTGCGTATGGCCACCAATCAATGTCTGTACCCATCTCCTTCAGTTCTTGCCTCATTCTTAGTTCCCCCTGATTGTTTAGCAAATCTTTATAAGTTTTTATTTTGTTGCTGTCCAAGGCGTTTGGATAAATCTGGGCCTCCATTGTTGATAGCCATTCTGGGATTTTGTTATAATGTGTCTTTTTGATACTCTGCCATATCTGGTATAGTGCTTGTCTGATTGTATGTCTTTGGAAATATTCATGCTTTTTGTCCGTACCCTCCCATAAAAAAGCGTGCCATCCTCTCTGGAGATCAAATCCTTCCAAATTCAGTAGTCGATGGTTTCTAAGTTCCATCCACTCCTTGATCCAGGTTAATGCTGATGCCTTGTAGTATGTTTCCCAGTCGGGTAGTGCCAGTCCTCCTCTTTCTCTTGTGTCCTGCAGGTGTTTTAATTTAATTCTTGCTTTCTTCCCCTGCCATATGTAATCTGCTATTAGTTTGTTAAGGTCTTTAAAAAAGTTTTTCCCTGGTTTTATTGGGATCACTTGAAATAAGAATAATATTCGAGGTAACACATTCATTTTGATTGAAGCAATCCTTCCCAGAAGTGATAATTGTAAATTTTTCCAGATTCCTAAGTCCTTTTTAATTTGTTTTATTAATTTATCATAATTATCTTCTCTAATTGATGTACTTTTGTTGGTCAGCCATATTCCTAAATATTTTACTTTCTTTGCCGTTTGTATGCCTAATTCGTCTTCTAGTTGCTTTTCTTGTTGGTTAGTGAGGTTCTTGGTTAATATCTTTGTTTTTTGTTTATTAATTTTGAGCCCAGCTACTCTCCCATATTTCTCTATTTTGTCTAATAGCTTGGTGCCGGTTGTTATTGGCTGTTCTATTATAAATACGATATCATCGGCGAAAGCCTGGAGTTTATACTCTTCCCGTTTAATTTTTAGGCCTTTTATTTCGTTATCTCTTCTAACTTCCTTTAAAAGAATTTCCAAGGCCAGTATAAATAATAGGGGGGACAAGGGGCACCCCTGTCTCACCCCTTTCAATATTGGGAATTGCTCTGTCAGATCGCCGTTGATTGTTATCCTTGCTGTCTGGAGAGAATAGATTCTCTTTATCATATTTGTGAATTTGTCCCCAAATTTCATGGCTTCCAGTTGTAACGTGAGAAACTTCCAATTGAGGTTATCGAACGCCTTCTGCGCGTCCAGAAATATTAGAGCCGATTGTTTATCTATATTCATTTCATAGTATTCTAGTACATCAACTATTAATCTCATATTATTTTTTAACTGTCTCTTTGGAATGAAGCCATTTTGATCCGGGTGAATATAATCTTTAATTATTTTCTTGATTCTTTCTGTAATAATTGATGTGAATAATTTATAGTCTACGTTCAACAGAGATATCGGTCTATAATTTTGGATATGTGTGTGGTCCGCTTCTTCTTTAGGTATCAATGTGATGATAGCCTCTGTCCAGGAATTTGGAATTTTGGCTTCCATAATTGCATCGTTGAATACTCTAAGCAGGATTTCATCTATGGAATGTTGGCAGTTCTTGTAGAACTCTGCTGGTATTCCATCCGGTCCCGGGGTTTTGTTTATTTTCTGTTTTTTCCTCGCCTCAATAAGTTCTGTCATTGTAATTGGCCTATCCAACAAGTCTCTATGTACCTCTTTTAGTTCTTTAATTTCCACTTCTTTTAGGTATTGTCTAATATCTTCTTCTGGGAGTTCTTCCTGTTCATACAGTTTTTGAAAAAATGTTCTTGCTATATTCTTTTTGTCCTTATTCCTGTATTGTATCTCACCAGTATTGTCCTGTAGTTGATGTATGGTCCTTTTTTCTTTTTCTTTCTTCAATTTGTATGCTAACCATCGCCCTGTCTTGTTGGCGTGTTCGAAGTAGTTTTGTTTCACTAATTTAATTTTCCTCGCTATTTCTATTTGTGTGATCAAATTTATTTTATGTTTGGTCAGGTTTATTTTTTCTCGGATTCTTTTATTCTGGGGTTCATTCTGTAGTTCATAGTTCAATTAGCTAATCCTTATTTATATATCTATAGTATTGATATTTGACTTTATAGATTCATTTTCATAGATTAATCATTTTATTGTATTAACTATATTAAGATTTAATGAAGTGTTAGAATTCTTAAGTTTTTTCCCCTTACCTCCTTCATTTTATTCTTCCTTTTCCTCATTAGAATATATAAGTTATCTTGATATATCTATATACCTAATTGTTTACCAGAGTGTTAAGTGCTGAGAATACATATAAAAACTATAAGTTAATTGTCATTGGAAGACCTATATATCATAGGCTCTAGAGATCAGTACATTATTAATATACTATAAATAACAATCTCAAAAAACAGAAAAAGTACGTAATTGTATGAAATTCTGGGAGAACCTAACAAAAAAAATCATCAAGATGACAAGCACCGGCATAACTACCATAACCAAAACTACCAAAAAAACGACTCCAAACCAGGCCTCCCTGGTTGCATCCCCTGCCCAACAGAAATCTATAGAAACCATGTTAATGACAGAAAAAGAAAAGACAGTCTCTACTTCCAGCATGCAAAACATTCAGTCAGCTCTAGCAATGATACAGGAAACGATGATCAAGACCCAGGAAACGATTGCCAATAACCATGAAGAGACAAGACGAAATTACGATGATTTGAAATCTGATGTGGGAAAGATAAATGACAATATACAGAAAATGGATGACAAAATAGAAAAGATCCAACAAAACATGGCTAAAAACGAACAAAGGATTCAAAAGACAGAACTTAAAATGGAACAGACGATAAAAAAAGTGGAAATGCTGGAACATCAGCAGCGGGCAAGTAACCGGGAGACGGAAGACTCACTTACATTTCTTGAAATGGAAAAATCATCATTCTATTTAAGGTTCCAAAATATAACGGAAACCAAGGAGGAAGATCTGGGAGAGACTATGACGGAGATTCTTGTGGAAGCGTTACAGAGAGATAAAAACGATATAAGAAGGGATATAGACGAAGTTTACAGGGTGCATACTAATTATGCACGAAGGAACAAACTCCCAAAAGAGGTACATGTCCGATTTACAAAAAAAACAGTAAAAGAGGAGATATACAGAAAAATGAGAGAGGAGGCGATGTACTACAAGGGGAAGGAAATAATAACACTGAAGCAAATCCCGAGACGTGTGAGAGAACAGAGGAGAAACTACAACTTCCTTACATCACAATTAAACAAACACAAAGTGATGTTCCGTTGGCTAATACCAGATGGCATTTTAATTTCATGGCAAGACAAGAAAGTGAAGATAGACAACCTAGAAGGAGCCCAGGAGTTTTTTGATCAATATTTTGTTATGGAAGAAGACCAAGAACTTAGGGAACCTTTTTAAAACTTTTTAAAAGCATTTTTTACTACCTATTTGGCTGAACTGGTAGTAAAAAATGCTTTAAAAAAGTTTTTAAAAAGGTTCCCAAGATCGCGCGCCACAGCTGATTCCCCCCTCCCCTTGCTGTTTTACTTACCTTTCCAAGCCTCCTTTTGGCATATACTGTGCATGTGTGCACAACACACGTTTGGTGCGAATTGTGCATGTGTGCATGCAGCATGTGCTTGGCGTGCAGCACACATGCACAGCCAGCGAACCAGTAGCAAACCAGTTCAGATTTCACCACTGAAAATATCTGTAGCACATATTTAGGGCAGTTCCTGAATCTTGCTGCAAATGTGAAAATAGAAGAACCTTTGGATGTTGGCTTCTTCAGCTCTGACTGGATGGTGGGCAATGGAAGGAAGGAATATAAACCCTTCCACTCCCCGCCATCCAGGCAGAGCTGAAGAAGCTTCTTGGATGAGAAGCGAAATGTCTTCAAAGAAAAACCAGAAAGTCCAGTTACCTCTTGAAAAAAGCACCTTTGGGACAACCATGATCTGGATGACTGAGAATCTCCATAGACACGTAGAAAGATAGGTATTGGATTATATGGTGTACTCATTAAACAGATGAGCTATTTCATAGCATATTAAAAATTAAACCAAAAACTCTGCTGAACTTCATTGTTGAATGAATGCATCACAGATCAATAACAGCCATCTTTACCAAAAAAATAAATTTATAAAAAAAGCATCTGAAAAAAGATATACTACTGAAAGTTGTACACAAACAGCTATACCTGTATTTAAAAGATAGCTTGCATCTCGGAAATTTGTATTCAAACCTTATACTCAGGTTTTTTTTATTGTAAGTATGAAAGCAGGGTTTATATTTTTTTTTAAAAAAAAGATTCTTAGTTTATGCAACAGTTATATAAATTACAGATCAGATGGATAGAAAGCCTTTGGATATTGGCTGTTGTAACTTTGAACCGTCACTAAATGAACTGTTGTAAGTCGAGGACTACTCTGTACTGTGGCTGCCTCTGGATCCTACAGATTCTCATGACACAGAAGTATTTTGAAGCATGTTATCAGCCGTAACAATGGTAATTTTGTAGGCCCCTTCAGACTTTCTTGGAATCCCAACATTTTTGCATTTGGCAGGGGGATCCTATAAAAATCATAAGAATTAGGTTGCTAAAAAAACCCAATTAGGTTGCTGACAATGTTGAAAAGCTACTGTATTTTTCGGAGTATAAGACGCACCTTAATTTTTGGGGAGGAAAATAAGAAAAAAACTGATTGGCAGATGGATTGATCTCCCGGAATATCCCCAATCAGCTGTTCCCAGAGATGAATTTTAGCAACAGGTTCCTTGGTTGTGAGCTCTGTGCCTTGCTTTTTTTTTTTTTTTTTTTTTGCTTTTTTTTCTGCCTCTGAAACTTCTGAAACAGAGCTTCAGAAAAAAAGCCTCTGAAGCTCTGTTTGGGGGCTTCTTTTCTGAAGCTTGATTTCTGATGCTTTTTTCAGCCTCTGAAACAGTGGTGGGATTCAGCCAGTTCGCACCACTTCGGGAGAACCGATTGTTAACTTTCTGAGCAGGTTAGCAAACTGGTTGTTGGAAGAAATCGTTAGGGCAGAGAACCGGTTGTTAAATTATTTGAATCCCACCACTGCTCTGAAACCTTCATTTGAGAAGTTGGGTGGGGCTACATTCAGAGTATAAGACACACCCAGATTTTCACCCTCTTTTTGGGGGAAAAAAGGTGCATCTTATACTCTGAAAAATACGGTATTTACCAGAAGCAACAGATAATTGATAGGCAAGAGATAGAACAGGGCTGAAGTTCAAGCTTATCACAATTCTTAACAGTGGTGTGGGACAGGAGACAATCTCTAGAATCAGAATGGGACAACTTGCCACAGTCAATTTGCTGTGACCAAGTCGCCACAGGACAATTCAACAATTCAATTTAATTATTTTAATTGTTGTCATTCACATTTCATTTCTCCCTCCTTTGGCATCCTTTCTTTAATGATTCTATTCCACCATTTCTTCGATATTAGTGTAACTCTTATCCCACGGTGAGTTGCCCTGTGGTAAGTTGGCCATGGCGAGTTGTTCCATGGCAAGTTGACCATGGTGAGGGTGAGAAATGGACCTAATAGCCTATTGGACTACCAGACTCCGTAAGTCTCAGAAGGATAGCAGGCCCTAAAAAGCTACATGAACCAAAGTTTTAGATAGAAAGAGTTCAAAGTGTATCAGAACTATTTGTAATCCTGCTGAGGCATTGCTGTGAAATGTGATTTTGCAAAGTACGTAGTTTTGAAATATA
The DNA here is from genome assembly GCA_012654045.1 of Ptyas mucosa. Classification (NCBI taxonomy): domain Eukaryota; kingdom Metazoa; phylum Chordata; class Lepidosauria; order Squamata; family Colubridae; genus Ptyas; species Ptyas mucosa. The sequence continues at coordinate 84,977,443 of WNWU01000001.1, forward strand.
TTTGAACATAGAAGGACAAAGCCGCGAGAAATAAGGAACTGAAAGTAGCAGATGGCAGGAGATTTCACTTGTACACGCAAGTATGTGCTAACTGACGGTCAGTATGGAGTACAAGGAAGTAACTTCAGTAAAATTCCAGTTACTGAGGGGCTGTCAGGATAAGGGTATAAAAGAAAAAGATGGGTCTGAGATCAGGGCTACTGGCCGTAGCTATTCCTTGCTGGACCTAGCTATTGTCTCTGGACCTCCTTGCAATCGGTTATTGATGTAAGTTGTGTTACGATGGCTTTTCATGTTCCAAATTGTTCATGAAATAAACCTCTGAATCTTAAAGTAAGAATTGTTTATTGTATTGCTGTTTCCTGTTTCTTTTATTGGAATATTTTTATGACATGAGTTTGTCATGGTAAGTTGGCTGCTGTGAATTGTCCATGGCAAGCTATCTTAGACCCTTCTAAAATATTACAGGTCCATAGTGACATGGAGGATTTTGTAAAAGAAGGTCGTAATAAAGAAAGAAAGAGCAATCCTCTCATTGCCAGAAGGGATCTCTTTTCAGATGGGCTCTATTCAGCTGCTACATTTTTTCCCCAGTGTATATGCTAATGATTCCCTTGCTCTGTTTTTCTAATTTATGTATAAGGTTATTTTCTAGGCTGACTCGTAGCAATTATCCCATAAACTGCACTCAGCAGAACTAGACCATAATTATACACACAGTTATTTCAGGGCACATGCCGAAATATGATTATTCATTCACAACACAAAAGATCTGGAGGAAGAAAACAAACACAGGTGGATAGAACAAGCAAACAAGCATTAAGCAGAGACATTACCATGCAGGAGATAAAGAGATGAATTTTCTTCTTCAAATAATTTTATTAAGATTACAGTTGGAAAAGTAAAAACTAATAGCAACTGCAAGAACTATAAAAAGAAAAATAGAAAGTGCAAGAAAAAGAAAAAAGAATAAAGAAGTCAATTTATCACAAAAATATGAACAATTGTAGTAAATTATTATCTCTTCAGCTAAAACAATGTACTTCCCCCCCCCCCCAATAACTCATCTCTTACTCTTAACAAAACCTTAAAGCCTTGTCATTAATTCCTAGCGATCAAAAGTCCATTAAGGCTACCAGAAATAAATACATAACTATTTTAACATTGATCCAATAAGCCCATTCTATATTCCTTCCCTGCATTTTTAACCATCTTGGGTTTTAACTCCTTGAAATAAGGTCCTTTAGCTTCACTTCTTTCACCTTCTTTTTGTCTCCTCACAGCAAATCCTTCAAAACTTTAACAGATCTGGTTTATAAACATTAGTAAAAAAAAATCCAAATAATTCTTCTGAATTTTGACAAAAGTATGGCTCAACATTGGAGAACAAACCCATCAGGACAAGATTCAGCAGTCCATCTGCATTTGAAAGATGAAGGTCATTATTTTGAAGACATCGAAGTCTACATTCTGGACAGAGAGGACCGCTGGTTTGAAACATGGGTTGAAGAGTTCATCTACAATAAGATTGGACAGCCCTCTCTCATCAGAGGAGGAGGGATACGATACCACCTATTTCCTGTTTATCACACAGTCCTTTCAACACTTCCAAGAAGATTCCACACCCATTTGCATTATTCAAGTGAACCTGCGGGCACAGATAAACCTCCAAGTGACCTCAACAACTCTCAAAAAGAGTGCTAACGACCAGATGACTGCAAGAAATATAAATCCTTCCATCCTTCACCATTCAATCAGAACTGAAGAAATGAAATGTTTTCAAGCAAAAGAAAGAAAGTTCAGTTGCCTTTTGAAAAAGCACTTTTGGGAAAAAGCACTTTCTGAATTAATGCTTATATCTCTTTTTCAAATATCAAGATTTTATCATTTGAAGAGCCAATGTGTCTTCTTTTTGCATATCATTCTTACAGCTTGTCATATTTAAATCCACATTCAAATCAATTTCAATTTTATCTGGTGTAACCTGTTCTTCTTCTGCAACAGTGTTTGTCACCATCCATCTATGATGTTAGACATTCTTAAAATTAATTTCTCAGTCCATGAGTTCCAAGTCACTTTAAAACCTTCTGCTATTAAATATTATGTTCCATTTTGTATTAACATGTCTACTCTGAGTATTCTTCTTTAGAGTAATTGTTAATTTCCTCTGGTTCCCTCTAGTGTCTAAAATTCAAAATCCTTTCTTATTGTGTTATTTTTTCCAGCAAACAAAAATATTCAGTTTTCCATGGGAAAGATTATTATATTTAATTACAAATTCTCATTTAAAACTATTTAGACAATTCTTTCATTTTTAACTTTTCAAAATCATTAATTTTGAACCTCCTTTTGCTGTTTATTTTAAAAAAGGCCAGCTGGCAGGAATAGCCAACACCCCAGAAGACAAGGTCAGGATCCCAAAAGACCTTGACAGACTTGAACAATGGTCCCTATCCAACCACATGAAATTTAATGTGGAGAAAAGCAAGGTTATACAGCTAGACAAGAAAAACCAAAGGTACAAGTATAGATTAGGTGAAACCTGGCTCAAAAACAGTAACTGTGAGAGGGACCTTGGAGTCCTAGTGGACAATCACTTAAAAATGTCCCAGCAGTGTGCAGCAGCAACCAAAAAAGCTAATACAATCCTGGGTTGTATAAACAGAGGCATAGAATCAAAATCAGATAAAGTATTAGTACTGCTTTATAAAGCCTTAGTAAGACCACACCTGGAATACTGTACCCAGTTTTGGCCATCACATTACAAAAAAGATGTTGAGACTTTGGTAAAAGTGCGAAGAAGAGCAACTAAGATGATTCATGGCCTGTAGACAAAAACAGATGAAGAACAGTTGCAGGAATTGTGTATGACCAATCTAGAGAAAAGAAGGAGTAGGTGTGACATGATAGCAGTGTTCCACTGCCACAAAGAAGAGGGGGTCAACTTATTTTACAAAGCACCAGAGGCAGGACAAAGAAACAACAACTAGAAATTAGCCAAGGAGAGGAGCAACCTGGAATTAAGGAGAGACCTCCTAACAGTGAGGACAATTAATCAATGGAACAGCTTTTCTTCAGAGTTGTAGGTGCTTCATCACTGGAGGTTTTTAAGAAAAGACTGAACAGCCACCTATCTGAAATGGTATAGGGTCTCCTGCTTGAACAGGGGGTTGGATTAGAACCGTGATGGCAAACCTATGGCACGCATGCCAGAGGTGGCACCCAGAGCCCTCTCTGTGAGCACATGCACCGTCACCCCAGCTCAATCAGCTGGTCGTTGTGTTTCCGACACGCACATGCGCACCCGCTAGTTGGTTGATGGGTTTCCGTCACTCTGGTGTGCGTTTGCATACACATGCCTTCCGATTTAGGCACTCTGTGCCAAAAAGGTTCTCCATCACTGGACTAGAAGATCTCCAAGATCCCTTCCATCTTTATTCTGATGGATTTTTCTAAATGCTTAAACTCATTTGTTAAATTTCTTTTACAAAGGAGAAGGAAACTCACCCAGTGAATGCAAAAAACCCTTGCTATTCCAAAGGTTGTTATTATTTTGGTAAAAAAATAAATAAACCCAAAAATGATTAAGACATGTGGCTCAGTCAAGCTTTTTGTCCATAAAAAGGCTGCATTAAAGCTATGGGTTCAGGTGAAATTCCTGACTCCCAGCCACTCAGCTCAGAAGCCAATCGCAAAGACTTCTCTTTCTGCAATCTGTTCATAAGAAGCAGATGTAGAGAGCACACATGGGTGATCTCATACTCTCTCCTTGCTCTGGAGAGACTTTAATTGTCTGGGTCCTGCATGCAACATCCAACTAATCTCCATTGCAGATGCCATCCCCTTCTAATAGAGGTATCTAAATCACTATGAATCCTCATCAAAAGTCCAGGGATGCCCTTTTTGGGGTGTGACTCCTAGTCATAATTTCTTTTTCCTTGATGCTCCGGTCTTTTCCATTCATAGTGCATTCTTTTTGATTTTTGCTTTAATATAGCAAAGCTTTCTCATTTGTATTTATTTATTCAGAATATCTGTATTCTAGGTTTTCATCCTGAAAAGATAGCTGGCAAGCCATAAAATTGTAAAAATATAAAATGAGATCAAACCCAACATATAAACAAAAAATAGCAGCAAAATCAATTGCCATCAATGCTACTTCGAACAAAAGGACTTTATGTCATTTCATAAAGGGAAGAATAACCAACTAACTTTTCTGTAGCTGAAGTTTCATAATGCCTTCTAGAAGTTTTGGAGCAAAGCTCCCACTGCCTTTAACCAATTTAATGGTGGTATCCTGTAATCTTATAATTATGGGAAGGTAGATTTTAAAATAACAGTTGGAGAGAGAACCAAATAATTGAATGGATGGACTTGTATACCATTTCCCTTATTTGTTGCTAAACAAACCTAAGAGACTGACCAACCATAGTTTGATTCCACCTTTCTAGAACAGATGAGTTTTAGTCGTATCGTGTTTATCTTTATTTATTTTCTAAGAATAAGGGATTGTATACTATGAAAAAATGTGGATGTTACTATATCGTCCTTTTTTAAAAAAAAAAAATGATTTATATGGCGCCCTTCTCCGGAGACTCAGGGCGGCTTACAAAGCGTTAAGCAATAGCCTTCATACTTTTCTATATTTATACAAAGTCAGCTTATTGCCCCCACAATCTGGGTCCTCATTTTACCTACCTTAGAAAGGATGGAAGGCTGAGTCAACCTCGAGCCTGGTGAGATTTGAACTTGCAGTAATTGCAGGCAGCTGAATGTTAATTACAGTACTTTAGTCTGCCGCACCACCAGGCTCTTTTGAAGGCTTTACTGCCTTCAAAGAGGTGTAGGTAAAACTTCAAATGTTTTGCAGTGAAATCATTGAATATGCTAGTCAAATTTGGCAGGATTAATGTCTTGTAAGGATCTACCATTATTTTCATTTCATTCTGCCAAAGAATTATTTCCTTCCTTCCTTCCTTCCTTCCTTCCTTCCTTCCTTCCTTCCTTCCTTCCTTCCTTCCTGTAATCTTTAATCTTTAGAAATTTATCTTTTAATATAATACAAATTCTAATCATGAGGGATAAAATATGTATTGAAATACATTGAATACTTGAAATATTACCTTGAAATACATTGTATATATTGAAATATTAAAAAACCCATGATGAACAAATGAAAATGCCATTTATTCAGCTCCAATCCTCATTTATAGAGGATTCCAAATGAGCACAAGTATTCACTGATTTTAAAGCTCATTTTAGGCTTCTCACCCACTAACCACCCCCCCCCGCCACCTCCATGGAATCAAACCAATTTGATAATCAGGTGCCAGGAGAATCTCTCAAGCTGCCCTACCATCCTCTGGCTGTATAGACACTGAGGTTAAAATTAATGGGAAACCTCATAAGTAATGACACCATTCATCCTTGGAACATGAAGATATTTGTATATTAATGAAGAGATGGGGAATGAAAAACCCCATCAAGATGGAAGGCTGATAATAAACAGAAATGTCCTTTCCTCCTTCCCATTTGAGATACCTACATGAAGACCCAGCATACAATGATAATGTGGCGCTTGAAACATATTTTTGACAGGCTGGCAAGGGGAAGATAATTTGTCTTTAAAATAGAGGGAGAGAAAGGCAATCAACATCTAAAATGTGGAACACATTGTCCTTGATAAAGCTAAAACAAAAGGAAATGAAAAGTGGGAGGGGTTGTGAAGTGTCGTGAGGTGAAATAGCTGATGATACTTACCTAAGAACAAACCCTTGTTTGTCACCATCGTTTCAGGCTTTTCACTCAGGCACACTAGTACACAACCAGAAGTGGGATTCTACTGGTTGGGACTGGTTCAGGTGAACCGGATCACTCCGACAATCAGGTCGGCCCGCCCACCCGCTTCTGTGCTTTACTTACCTTTATCTTCTCAGCTGATTGGTGTGGCAGAATGGATTGCCATGCCTCAGCTATGTTATTCCCAAGTGGTAACACAGAAGCGCATGATCACTGAACCAATTGTTAAGCTGGCAACATCCCACCATTGTGCACAACTCCAAATTCCACTTAAATCCCACCTTCATCTGTCATCTTTTTAACACATGTGCTCAGAGTTTTGTCTTTTTTTCTAGTCAACTTTATCCTTAGGGTGGGGTTCTCTGATCCAACCAACACTTTGCAGGGAAGATTTTTTGCAGCCTTCCATTAAAATAACCTTTACCACCATTGGCTTTGAAGACTTCTGAAATGTTTGCCTTGTATCTAAAATTTTCATGAATTTTCCAGTTCGTGTAGAGACCATTTCATTACACCTTTCTATTACAGTGGCATCCAGAACCCAAAATCTACATTCTTCCTGTTGACCCACACTAAAGCTGAGTATGCATAGCTTTGTATACTGAAAGTACTGGCAGCCCTTCAAAGTCAAAATAAATAGGGTAGACAGAATGTTTTGTGAGTGTGCCATTATGAACATTACCCAAGAAGGTAAGGAGGGTGTTGGAAAGGAAGAGTGCAGAAGAATGGGATGCGGTGAGTTTCTCCAGCCTGTTCTGTCTTGATATCTAGAGGCTGTGGGTGTCTCAATGGAGTACAACAGGCTTCAGGTCAACCCAAGCAGGACCTAGCAGCTCTGGGGATTTGGCTATGGATGGGATGCTGCTGACCAAGACAGCCTTGAGGTGAAATATGGGAGTCTTCCTGGATTCATGACTCCTGCTTGAAGCAGGATGGCAGCCATAACAGTTTAGGGCTGTTCATCAATTGCACCTGTTCCTGGACCAGGAGGCTTTGTTCACTGTCACTCAGAGATGGGATTCAGCTGACTCGGACTGGTTCGGACAAACCAGTAGTGGCAACCTGCGGGTGGGCCTGCCCATTCACCTGGGCGCAATCCTGTCCTATATTGCTGCGTTTTTGATGCAGCACACATGTGCTGACAGTATGCTTGAGCGAATTGCCATGTTGTTTGACATTGCACGCATCCATGCTCACATTTCCAGTGCTGGGCGAACCGGTTGCTACAGTATGTGAAACCCACCTCTACTGTCATTCCTGCCTTTGTGACCTCCCAATTGAACTACTGCAGTATAGGTGACAGGGGGCTGCTCTTTTTGCACAACTGGTGCAAAATGTGGAGACATGGGCAATTGTTGGGTGCCAATTACTCAGCATAGGAGACACCACTGCACGTCTTTGCACAGGAGACACCACTGTGAGCTACATTGTGCTCCATGGGTACAATTCAAGGTGCTGGTTGACACTTTTAAAGCCCTTCATGGCTTAGGACTGAGTTATTTATGGGGCCACCCCAGTTGCTTCTGCCTTTCCTATCCAATCTGATGGTATAAGCATGATTCAGGTACCTACAGTAGGGAATGTCAACTGGTGAGGCCCAGTGGTGAGATTCAAATAATTTAACAACCGGTTCTCTGCCATAATGACCAGCTGGTTAGGTGTGGCTCGGTAGTCATGTGACCATGTGGGTGTGGCCAACTGAACATCACTCACGTCGATGGGCAGTTTGTCTTAGCTGTTACAATGTAACAAGGGTTAACCAGAGAGGCAGTTTCTGTAAGCAGGGCAATAAAGATTAGGCTAGAAACAACACCAGAATATTTCCTTCCTGCCTTCCTTACAGGATTAGCCCTGTAAAGTGGGGAAAAAACAAAATAAGATTTCTTTCAACAACTGGTTCTCTGAACTGCTTAGAAAGTTAACAACCGGTTCTCCCAAATAGGTGCAAACTGGCTGAATCCTACCACTGGTGAGGTCCCAAAGAGACCATGCCATGGCAACCGCCCTTTGAAACATCATCTCTTCTGAGATTAGATTGGCCCTGCCCCTGTTGGCTTTTCATAAGGTCTTGAAAATGTGGCTTTATGCCCAAACCTGGAGCCCTGGATGTGGTTGCGAATCCCTCTCCTGTTTGTATGGATCACAGTTTAGATCATGCCTAGCTGCTCCATGTTTCTGCTTTTGTTTTCTACTATGTATTTTTATTTTTATTTGTTTTATTGCGAGCCACATAGAGCTACATAAAGGTGAGATGGGCACCAATATAAATCAAGTAAATTAAATCAACAAATAAATGAAAACGTTTCTTCTCAAGGTATTTTCACACTGCAGCTGAATTCTCTTGCCTCCTCTGATCCCTGTGTTTGTTTTTGAGCCAAGTTCAAATATTTCAGGCCAGATTGTAGTGGCTTGGTAATTGGGCCAAATGGATGATCAGTTCATACTGCAACAATTGCAAGGCCCGATTGATCATTTCCTGCTTCTCGCTTTTTCCATCTGGGCAAACTGGCTCCTATCTGAACTGATCTACCAGTGTGTGTCTTTTCTTTTTAGGGATTATTCCCTCTTCACCAGTCATTGTACCTTTCCTTTGATTTCTCAGATATTTGCACATATGGATGCCACCATACTACCTTTCCATATTATCTCTTCGAGGGAATAATGTAGCCGCTTCCTTTTTCTCTCTCTTATGGTTCCATTGTTGCTTTGATGCGACAATAATCAAAACAATATTGCAGCGAACAGGTTGTTCTTTTGTTCCTTTATAGGAACAAAAGGACTATGCAAACTTTGCAGCAAGGAAGAATGATGATTCAGTTTCATGGAAAACTGAAGCAAAGTTCCTACTTTTGACTAAAAGATGTTTTTAAAATGAATAAAGGGAAGGTGATGGGGAACAGAATAGAATAGAATAGAATTCTTTATTGGCCAAGTGTGATTGGACACACAAGGAATTTGTCTTTGGTGCATATGCTCTCAGTGTACATAAAAAGACAAGATACATTTGTCAAGAATCATAAGGTACAACACTTAATGATAGTCATAGGGTACAAATAAGCAATCAAATCATACTAGGAAACAATCAATATCAATATAAATTGTAAGGATACAACCAACCAAAGCCATCTCTGGTGGCTCAGCAGACTAAAGCAGTGTTATTAACTGTTATTAACATCAGCTGCCTGCAATTACTGCAAGTTCAAATCCCACCAGGCTCAAGGTTGACTCAGCCTTCCATCCTTTCTAAGGTAGGTAAAATGAGGACCCAGATTGTGGGGGCAATAAACTGACTTTATATAAAATATACAAAAGTATGAAGGCTATTGCTTAACACATTGTAAGCCACCCTGAGTCTCCGGAGAAGGGCGGCATATAAATCAAATTAAAAAAAAAAAAACCAAAGGAAAGGAAAGGAAAGGAAAGGAAAGGAAAGGAAAGGAAAGGAAAGGAA
>WNWU01000001.1:84986702-85004115 GCA_012654045.1 Ptyas mucosa
AAAGGAAAGGAAAGGAAAGGAAAGGAAAGGAAAGGAAAGGAAAGGAACTCTATGGAGATTCTCAGTCATCCAGGTCATGGTTGCCCCAAAGGTTCGTTTTTCTTTTTCTTTTTTTTAAAAAAGAGACAACTGGACTTCCTTTGTTTTTCCTTGAAGAAGTTTTGCTTCTCATCCAAGAAGCGTCTTCAGTTCTCACTGAATGGGGGGGGGGGGGGGGGAATGGAAGGATTAACATTAAAACATTAAACGTTTAATTACATTAAAATTGAGCAACCCTCTCTCAATGGAGGGGAGGGATATGACACCATCTGTCTCTTGTTTACAACACACTCAGCAGTTCCAAGAAGGTCCCACACAGGACACAGCTAAGCCTCCAAGCGGCCTCAACAACTCTCAGAAACAGTGCTAAAAGCTAAATGACAGCAAGGAATATAAATTCTTCTATCTGCAACCATTCAGTCAGAACTGAAAAACCTTTTTAGGTGAGAAGTGAAACATCTTCAAGGAAAAACAAAGAAAGCCCAGTTGCCTCTTGAAAAAAGCACCTTTGAGACAAAGGAAAGGAAACTTTATAGTACTATGGGCAAGGGGTGGGAAAGCAAAAGAAGCATTTTCACCCATCCTGAAACTGTACCTACTAGGAGATGGAAGGCTTGAATGAAGCACAAGCTTCTATAATTGTGGATAAAGGTAAAGGTAAAGGTAAAGGTTCCCCTCACACATATGTGCTAGTCATTCCCGACTCTAGGGGATGGTGCTCATCTCCATTTCAACGCCGAAGAGCCAGCGCTGTCTGAAGACGTCTCTGTGGTCATGTGGCCAGCATGACTAAATGCCAAAGGCGCACGGAACGCTGTTACCTTCCCACCAAAGGTGGTCCCTATTTTTCTACTTGCATTTTTTACGTGCTTTCAAACTGCTAGGTTGGCAGAAGGTGGGACAAGTAACAGGAGCTCACCCCATTACGTGGCACTAGGGATTTGAACTGTTGAACTGCCGACCTTTTCATCGACAAGCTCAGCGTCTTAGCCACAGAGCCACCGTCTGTGTGTATGTAGATAGTTTAATTCAATAATCAGCTGGCCTTTGATCAATTGCAAGATTATTGGGGGGGGGGGGAGTTACTGCTGATCAGCAGAGAGCATAGCTGGTTAGCAGCCCAGAATGAAATGGTTGCAAAGGACAATATTTAGCTACTGAAGGAGAGGACACAAACCAGGCAGTGCTGCAATTGGATTGCTAATAGAATGGAATAAAACACTGGGTGCATCTGTTCCCAAAGTCTTAAGACAGCTCAAGTCAGAAAACAGTTTTAAATGGAAGCTTAAAAAACCCCACAGACATGGGGTGCATTTGTAACAGGCTAGAAGTGGGAGAAAGACAACATTTTCCCTTATTGCACTCAAAAAATGGTGCTAAGTCAAGTAAAATGTGCAGATCTAACCGGGATATGAGATTCTTTTTTATCCATTCAGTAGGCATTCCTCTGCCTTTGTCTAGCTCCAAGTAAATCAGCAGTTCAATGCACCATGCTGCATGATCCTAAATTGCTTGAGATGCTATTACATTAAAATGATCATCCACCCTGCTGATAAGCCAACTTGAAGGAGAAGAGTAAGGGTCCAATTACATGCAATGAACATGTTGTTTTGCAGAGGGCACCAAAACAGGGATCTTTGGATATTTTCAAAGGCAAAATATTAGCTGGATGCTGAAGTCTCATAGGTGCTTTTTTCTTCAAAAGGCAACTGGACTGTTGTTGTTTTTTTCCCTTGTAAGTTAGGTTCCCTACCTTATTTTCGTATGGTACCAAAATGATAATTGCTTCCTCGCTGAATTCATCCTTCATATCTGAACCAACGTCAACATTGTTTCCCTAAGTATTAAATGAAGCCCAAGAGAACATGACAGCTTTACTCAACAAAATGAGCCTTTGCAGGACCTTGTCAGGAAGAACCGTATTTCTCTGTGCCTCCTTGTAATGAACAGATATCCAAACAAATGAAAAAATATCTGGTTTGCTGGAGGCACCCGTGCCTGGCAGAGGGAAACCAATATTTGGTGATGATGAGAAGGTGACTCTGTCTATGGGCTACTGATTTTTTTGCTGCCCTGTCAAAGAGCACTTAAGAAAGATTCATTCCCTGGTTACGTTTGGGACATCACAAGAAAGTATGAAAAACAGAAACAACCCCTATATTCCTCTCCCCCACCCAATCCCCGCCACCACACATCCTTTTTTATACCTCAGAAGGCATCTTCAGTCATTCAGAAATTACTGCAATTGGAGATAGATGATCCAAACCAAAGATCATTTTTTTTAAAAAAAATATTTTATTTGTCAAGAACGTATTTGGTAATAAGTATAAGCATGGATTGAATACATAAAATGAGTACAATTAAAGGGAACATTAAGACAGGGATGGTAGGCATGCTGGTGCTCTTATGCACGACCTTTACAGACCTCTTAGGAATGGGTTGAGGTCAACAGTAGACAGTCTTAGGTTAAAATTTTGGAGGTTTGGGGATGAAACCACAGAGTCAGGTAGTGCATTCCAGGCATTGACCACTCTGTTGCTTAAGTCATATTTTCTACAATTGAATTTGGTGCAGTTTACCTTAAATGTGTATCTATTGTGTGCTCGTTTATTGTTGTGGTTGAAGCTAAAGTAGTCATTGACAGGTAGGACATTGTAGCAGATAATTTTATGAGCTATGCTTAGGTCAGACTGAAGGCGGTGTAGTTCTAAGTTTTCTAAGCCCAGAATTTCAAGTCTGGTGGCATAAGGTATTTTGTTGCGAGCAGAGGAGAGGAGGACTCTTCTTGTGAAATATTTCTGGACACGTTCAATTATATTAATGTCCAATATGCAGTATGGGTTCCAGACAGATGAGCTGTATTCGAGAATTGGTCTAGCAAATGTTTTGTATGCTCTGGTTAGTAGTGTGATATTATCGGAGAAGAAGCTATGCAGGATTAGGTTTACAACTCTTAATGCCTTTTTGGCGATGTTGTTACAGTGGGCTTTGCCACTTAGATCATTAGATATGAGTACTCCAAGATCCTTGACAGAGTGAGGGTCATCTACAAGATCATGTCCACTCAGCAGGTATTTTGTGTTCTGGGGTTTTTTTTGCCAATGTGTAAGACAGAGCATTTGTTGATTGAGATTTGGAGTTGCCAATTGTTTGACCATTCTGAAACAAGGTCTTTTTGAAGGGTAGCAGCATTGTTGGTGGTGTTAAATATTTTTACATCATCAGCGAAGAGAATGCAGTTGCTTATAATATGATCACAAAGGTCATTTATGTATAGTATGAAGAGTGTTGGTCCTAGAACACTGCCTTGGGGGACACCACTATTAACAGGTGCAGGATTTGATAGGGCGTTCCCTATTTTGACTACTTGTTGTCTGTTTGACAGGAACGCAGCTATCCAGTTATATAGGGGTCCGGAGATACCATAGGATTTTAGTTTTAGAAGGTGGATGTAGGAGATGACCAGGTTGAGTGGGATGGCTGGGTCATCAGTTTGGAGTATCTACAACCCTATAAGAGACCTACGTCCAGCCTCTCTTGAAGTCCATTGACTCTTACCTGGTGACAATTTGTCTTGCCTGTTAATAGATCAGATTCATGTGTCTAGGTGGCAGGAAAGAAAGTAGTAATACATTCAAACTCTATCCTGGCTCCTGGCTTATGGAGATACTCAAGGTCATTGTTGTCCCAAAAGTGCTTTTCAAAAAGCAACTGGACTTCCATCCCCACAGACCAAATTATAATCAAAAAAATATACGAATGCACAGAAATAGACAGATTATCTATGGAAATCAAGAAGAGGGAAGACACTGAGTACTATTTAATTTGGAACAGATGGTATTCCTGTCTTGAGAGTAAATCTAGAACGTAAGGGATATTTTGTCATGAAATTGAATTGTGAATAGAAGTTATTATAATTTAGATAAGGATGTAAGCTAAGATAGAGATAGATAGAAGTAGAATTTGTGTACAGAAGTTAATTAGGATAGAGATACCGATGTAGAAAAGCTGTTACTATTGTTTAAGTTTCAATGTGTTTGCTTTTGTTTGTTCGTTTTTGTTGTGTGTTATGGTTTTCTTTCTTTTTTTCTTCCCTTTTCTATTATCTTTTCTATATTATTATTTTTTTTAAAAAAAAAGCAGCTGGACTTCCTTATTTTTTTTTCTTCTTGAAAAGATTTTGCTTCTCATCCAAGAAGTTTCTTCAGTTCTGACTGAATGGTGGGGAATGGAAGGATGTATATTCTTTGCAGTTATCTGGTTGTAAGCACTCTGAAAGTCAGTTGTTAGCTCTCTGAACGCCATTGAGGCCACTTAGGGGTTTATCTGTACCCTCAGGGTCACCTAAATTAGAGTGCAAATGAGTAGGGAACCTTCTTGGGACAGCTGAAAGGACTGTGTTGTAGACAGGAGAGAGGTGGTGTTGTATCCCTTGCCCTCTGTTAAGAGTCAACTGTTCAATTCCAACATAAATGGCCTCTTTGACCCCTCTTTCAAATCAGTGATCTTCTCTGTCCGGAATGTGGACTTTGCTGTTCAAAAGAGTGATCTTTGTCTTTCAAATGCAGATGGAATGCTGAATCTTGCCCTGATGAGTTTGTTCTCTTATATTGTGCCATGGATTTGTGAAGTGCTTGTTTTGTTTCTCCAATGTACAGATCTGCATATATCTCACTGCATTGTACTTCATATTGAAGGAAGTTAGCACCCACCCCACCCCTCTCCTAGGAAAATGAGATGTTTTAGGAAATATTAAAAGGGCAGAATATTTCCCCTAAAACGGAGGCAAAAACTCAGCCCCACACCTTTGTCAATGGGCCATTAAGGCCTGGGCCAGTCTATTCTACATAACAAAGATCTACCTCCTTCAGGCAGAGCCATAGTAGGAATTGCCCAAAGCCCTTTCATTACATCATCACCCAGCAAGAGTCAACCAAGCCTGGAACTCAAAAGACAACCTACAAAGTTACCTCTGCATGGCCCCATGGGAGTCTGACAACAAATCAGAACACAAGCTCAAATTCAAAGCCCAACAGAGGGCATAAAACCCAGGCATTCTCAGCATCTCTGCCCTTTTTGCCCAGGATCTCAAGCCATGTGATCCTGTTCATCAATAAACCTTCCTTCCAAGCAACTTCCATGAATCCAATTTCTTTTCCCCCACTTGGAACTGAACCCAGAAGGATATTTCCTCAAAAAATATATTGTTCAGTTTGTGTCTGGGTGTTTTATTTTTGGGGTGGACAAGCTTTTCCCTCAGTGTATTCTTGGGTTTAAAGTGTGTGCATATGTTGGTTGAAAATTCTCAGATTTCACAATTCAAACCAAATATTTACAGTTGGTGTGGGGGACAAAATGTTAGTAGCCAAGATGTGTCCTTTCAGTTTGTTTCTGGAAACTTTGAAACAGTGGTGAAATGTAAAATTTGTTATTACCGGTTCTGTGGGCATGGCTTGGTGGTGGGGTAATGTGACTGGGTGGGCATGGCCAACTTTTTTTTTTTACTTTTTAAAACATTTTTTTACAACCTATTCACCTGAATAGGTTGTTAAAAAATGCTTTTAAAAGTAAAAAAAAGCTCTGACGATCACAGCTGTGGCACGCGATCATCAGAGCCTTATTTTTTACGTTTCAAAGCATTTTTTTACAACCTATTCAGGCGAGTAGGTTGCAAAAATACGTTGTAAAATATAAAAATATAAAATATAAAAATAGGTTGTAAAAGCTAAACTTGCGTAGCATCTTCTCCGGTAATATAACACTACTAACCAGAGCATCCAAAACATTTGCTAGACCAATTCTTAAATACAGCTCATCTGTCTGGAACCCGCATTGCATATCCGACATTAATACAATTGAACGTGTCTAAAAATATTTCACAAGAAGAGTCCTCCACTCCTCTGCTCGCAACAAAATACCTTATGCCACCAGACTTGAAATTCTGGGTTTAGAAAATTTAGAAGTACGACGCCTTCGGTATGACCTAAGCATAGCTCATAAAATTATCTGCTACAATGTCCTACCTGTCAATGACTACTTCAGCTTCAACCACAACAATACACAAGCATACAATAGATACATACTTAAAGTGAACTGCTCCAAACTCGATTGCAGAAAATATGACTTCAGTAACAGAGTGGTCAATGCCTGGAATGCACTACCAGATTCTGTGGTATCATCCCCAAATCCCCAAAACTTTAACCTAAGACTGTCTACTGATGATCTCACCCCATTCCTAAGAGTTCTGTAAGGGGGGTGCATAAGAGCACCAGCGTGCCTACCGTCCCTGTTCTAATGTTCCCTTTAACTGTATTCATTTTATGTATTCAATTCATGCTTATACTTATATATATTATCTAATATGTACTCAACAAAATTTTAAAAAATGGGAAAAAAGGGGGCTCTGACGATCACAGCTGTGGCGCACGATCGTCAGAGCCTTTTTTAAAAAAACCTTTTAAAAGCAGGAAGAAACGACAGTCGGGTGGGTGGGCGGAGCCTCACGCCGCCATCGCTACCGGTTCTCCAAACTACCACAATTGCTACTGGATTGCCCAATCCGGTCTGAACCGGGAGCATTTCACTCCTGCTTTGAAACCCATATAGGACACAACAGCTGGCGTGAGAAAATACCAGAGGCAAAGGATTTTTTTTAAAACTACTCTTGTGAGTTTATTCCTTTTTCTCTTGGAAAGATTGCAGGATTTAATGTGTGAAATAAGTATGCTAAACCTATTTCACTCCTTTTTAAAGAATTTTGGAAACAGAAAACAAATGTTTCCTTCAAAAATCAGGTTTACCATCACATTTGGCAGCTGATGCATTACTTTTCTTCAGTTTAGGATTTGAGTTTCTTTTTCAATAGTTGTTAGAAATGAGAATGATTTTTCAAGACTGGAAATTGACTGCGAAAGCTACTTGTTATGATTAGCCACTTGCTTAGACACGCAGATGGAGAGGCCTCATCTTACAAAGAACCAGTGATTTGCTGTTCTTCGTGTATCCAGCTATGATTTGTACAGGATAGTGAATTTAAAAGTTTTAGATTCTTAATGCTTCAGTAGTAACAGAGCTACACATGAAATGGGGATGTATCCCTCTCCATTTCATAAAACATCCTTATGTTCCTAAAGTTCACCAAAGTAAGGCTCTAAATCTTACCTGTCAACAATTATCCTTAGCCAATCTGATCAACAGTATTAAGACTATGACTTTCACTGTGGATAAAAATGAAAAATGCAACATGTCTTTATATATCTATATCTAGTCTAAATCTAAGGCACTTAGACTTAAGTGACTAAACTTAATTTAGACTTAACTTAACTTAGACTTAAGGGAGGTGGTGGCTCAGTGGCTAAGACACTAAGCTTGTTGATTGAAAGGTTGGCAGTTCAGTGGTTCAAATCCCTAGTGCCCCGTAAACGGTGAGCTCCCATCACTTGTCCCAGCTTCTGCCAACCTAGCAGTTCGAAAGCATGTAAAAAAGGCAAGTAGAAAAATAGGGACCACCTTTGCTGGGAAGGTAACATCGTTCTGTGCACCTTTGGCATTTAGTCATGCCGGCCACATGACCACGGAGACATCTTCAAAAAGCGCTAGCTCTTTGGCTTTGAAACGGAGATGAGCACCACCCCCTAGAATTGGGAACAACTAGCACATATGTGCAAGGGGAATCTTTACCTTTAGTCTAAGTCTATATCTATATCTAATCAGGCATGTCCAACCAGGGGACCACTGGCTGCAAACAGCTTTGGATAGTTAGTAAAATGTGACCTCAGAAGATCATAAACTTTTAATATTATGTGATTTATATACATTAATTATATCATATATTTTATATGGTTATAAAACGTGGCTATTTCACCTGGCCGTCTGGACTAATGGGGGTTTTAATAGAATTTTAACTGGGTTTTATTGAATTTTTGTTAATTTTAACCTGGATTTTGTTTTAATGGTTTGTTCGCTTTGTTTTAATTGTTGTGAGCCGCCCCGAGTCCACTGGAGATAGGGCGGCATACAAGTTCCATTAATAATAAAAAATAAATATGTGGTCCAAGACAATTCCTCTCCACTCAATGCAGCCCAAGAAAATCAAAAGGTTGGACAAGCATGATCAACATCATTTATGTCTATGTCTACATCTGATGCTTGCTCCTAATTCAGAAGGAAGTCCTTACCATCAGCATCTAATTAGGATCACTTTGTTACCTTTCATCACTTTGCTCTAAGGAATGGGCACAACATAGGTTTAACAGATTAAAAGAGTTGGAAGAGAGTCCAACTCCTCATCCAAGCAGGAGGCCCTACACCATTTCCAACAAATGGCAGTCCAGTCTCTTCTTGAAAGCTTCCAGCGATGAAGCTCCCATCAGGTAACTTCATGCACCTTCCATTCCCCCTTATTCAGCCAAAACTGAAGAAGTTTCTTGGATGAGAAGTTAAATGTTTACAAAGAAAGTCCAGTTGCCTTTTGGAAAAACGCCTTTGGGACAACTTCATGCACCATAAAAACATTAAAGATCAAATGTGAAACATAAAAGCATTAGGAGAGTGTGAGGAAACATACTTTAAGCTGCTATTTATTTTTTGCAGCTTCTCTTTTGCTCTGACAAAACCTTGTGCTTTTGAAAAAGATGGGTTTGTTTTGATTTTTAGCCTGTCCTTGTCTTGGCCACAGTGGTTGCCACAAATCCCAAGGCCCTGAAGGAAACAAGAATGGCCTGAATTACTCCACAAAGTGATTAACAGGTCTGAATTATTCTGGGCTATAGAAGCCACTTGGGGTGACTTTCAATGGATAAGCTAATGACTTTGACATTTACTTTCTTGTTTACTGTCTCACTTGACTAAAGCCAAATGGCTTTATATTAATATAATTCCAGAAAGAAATTTCCTACTCTTTTCAGGACAGAACTTGAAAGAGTGTTCTGAAGTCCTTAGGATAATAGCTATTGATACAGAATAGCTGACTTCAGTTCTATAAAGAAGGAAGAGACAATTTGATCTAATCTGATACTAAAGAAGCAAGCTCTGTCAGTATATTCATGAACTGGAATAGGCATAGCAACAGGTCAGCCAATGGGAGACTGTTTGGTAACTGAAACAGAGTATTTGTTGTAAGAGACAGTTTGGAACCTGGGCATGGCTTAACTACTCTTTATATAAGCTTGAGGGCACTCTCCCAGGGGTAGGTTTTACTTACCTTTACTACCGGTTCACCTCATGCCCACGTGTGCTCTTCTGCGCATGTGCAGATTGCTTCTGATGACATACAGGTCAGTGGGTGGAGCCTCCTGCCGGTTTTACTATTGGTTCTATAGAACCGGTCCGAACTGGGGGCAACCCACCACTGCTCTCCCCCCTCCATTTTGCCTTCTCCATTTTGCTGCTTCTATTTGCTTGCCTCCTTTTGCTGGCCTCCATTTTGTGCCTGTGTTTGTACCTACTTACAATTTCTTCTCTCTACCACGTTGGAAAAACTAGCATGGGTATTGTATATTTGCCTTATGTGTTTATAGTGTGTGTGTGTGTGTGTGTGTTTTCTGAGGTTTTCGCGGGTATTTGTATGTAGGTCTTTGGTCATTTGGGTTTTCTCCTGCGTAAAATTGGAAGTGTCTTGGCAACGTTTCAACGAAGTCTCATTCGTTATCTTCAGGCTGGTGTTCTCGGCTTCATGGAAGCACGAAGCCGAGAACACCAGCCTGAAGATGACGAATGATGTGCAATTTATGTGCATTTATGTGCAATTTCTTTCTCGCCAGGTTCTACCTATGTAACCTAAGATGTTCCTCAGCCCTGGTTCTGTGAAATCTCATTCATTCTTAGCTTACGTAGGTAGAACCTGGCTAGAAAGAAATTGCATATATATATATATATATATATATATATATATATATATATATATATGTTTTGAATCCTGCTGCATTGTCTGATTGTATGTGCCGCAACAAACTCTGACAAGCTCCAATTTATTATACAAGATGCATATTATTATACAATAAACTCAAGAATGTATATGAGGACTAAATACTTGTTATACCAGTTGCTAAAGTTGCAATTAGAGGAGCAACTAAAAGAAGAGCACATGAATACCCTCCTTTGAACCAGTATCTTTGTAGGCCTTCAAATAAGCTCAGTTGTGTCAGGGGTGCCTGTGGCAGCCTGAGCACTCTGCCAGTGAAACCGGGCTCTTGAGCTCTGTTTCCAGCTGCAACGGCCTCCTGCAACCCACTGCCAGTGAAAACGGAGATGGGGAGCCCATTTTCACTGGCAGAGGCACCGCCCTTGCTGTTTCCAGGATGGCCCCGTGGACCAAATCTAAGAACGGATCTGGCCCATGGGCCTTGAGTTTGACACCCCTGATATAGAAGCAATAGTTATGCATGTTGTTGTTTTTTTTTCCCCTCTGTAATCTGCCTGGAGTCTTTAAAGTGGGTGATACATAGGTCCTTAAAAAAATACATATCGTGGACCAAGATAGACTAGAAGTAGAAATATTTCAGATAGATAGTTCGGAAATCAAATTATAAATGTCATATGGTGGACATACATTATTTATATTGGAGGAAAGAAATTCATAGTGGCACCAATTCAGAATGGGGGCATCACTGAAACCTCTGCCAGATAGCAGAGCAAATGAAGCCAAGATGCACTCTCTTGCTCCAAACATGAAGCAATTCCAGGACTGCCTATTTTGTTAAACATTTAGGTGAAGCTATATGGTCACAGAAAAAATCTCAAAAAAAAAAGTGGGGGGGAACAGCCTCTTCTTTATTGGATTTTCCTTAACTGAAGTTACAAAGGAAGATGCTGAAGATGCATAAACTTGGAGATGCATATACTTTAGAACTTCTACTGACCATGATCTCCAATATAAGCTTTGATTCCTAGATTCATAGAGAGGTGATTTACTTCTGTGGAAACAATCATCCATAAACATCCCTGTTATCAATGAAGAGAGCCAATCTTTCCCACTTCATCTGAAGACTATTCAAGAGAATCAGTTTTGGTCCTAATATACATAGCGATATGTTGGTTCTAAGTTGGAAATTATTCTGCTGTTTGAATGCATATGGCCTCATCACTTTTAGAGAACGCAATGAGAATCGTGTTTTGAAAAGAGGATCCAAAGAGCCTGGCACTCGATAAAGACTTGAAGGAAAACAATGCTTTGGAGTACATGCACATCAACAATTCTTTAAATAAAATATATTTTCTCATACCTTACATCAGTTGCAGAAGGAAGCCATATCATTCTGGGAAAATATGTGGCTTCCTTAAGTTGATAGTAAGTACCCACTCCCAATATTCTTCAAAGCAATTTTCCCCCCCGCTTCAGCTTTGTTTCTGTAATTTTAATTTCCAAACCTAAGATTCTAAAACCCCAAATGGGCTCATAGATTATTATGTCACTGTCCATGGTACTGAGAAATTTGTCCCCCCCCCCCCTCCCGAATGTGGTTTTCAACCTAGAGTTGAAAGAAGAAAGTAAAGAAGGAGGGGGGAGGCATTTCATTTCCAAAAATTCACATGAGAATTTTTCACATGAGAAATTTTTCACATGAGAATTTTTCACATGAGAATTTTTCACTGAGAATTTTTCACATGAGAATTTTTCACTGAGAATTTTTCACATGAGAATTCACATGAGAAAAATTCACAAGATGGGCTTTAGGAACAAGACTTAGCAACCTTCTCCAATAAACCACACGCCATGCCTTCTGCTCAAGCAAGCAATATGCATCGGTGTCATTGCTCATGGGTTGAGCTGGATGGCTCCTAACTGTGGTGGGCACTTGGTGATGTCTAAAAAGAGTCAGCTTGGAGTAAGGCTCATATCAATGCTGTACATCTGTCTCAGCTGTTTTCTTCCCATTGCTTCGCAACCCTCAGCCCAGCTCTTTGATTTTAAAACAGTTTTGCTAAAAACAGAAGAGCGCCTGAGGCCAGCAAGCTGAAAAGTGAGCCAGAAATAGTTTCTCAAATGTAGCTGAACAGAAAGCTGCCTTGCTCATTATACATTATGATGGTGCACCCTATGTTCACGCAGCATATGCTGCAATGTTTGAGGCAATTACATGAGTCTACACCACTGTGTGGATATACACCTTGCAAGAACCTGCGGTTAAATTAGAAGACTGGGACATTGAGAGAGACACCAGATTGTGGAATTCAACAAAGGTTTTGCTTTGTCATTTGTGTGTATAGGGAAGTGACTCACATTTCAATGGGATCATACGGAATTGGAGATTAATAGGCCAACCTGTCATGTTAAATTCATATTCCTGACAGTGGTGGTATTCAGCCGGTTCTATCCGGTTCCGGCAAAACCAGTAGCGACAGCAGCGGGAGGCTCCGTCCACCCACCCGGACATCATCACACCCCGTTTTTGACATTCTGCATATGAGTGGAAGGTCTTGCGCATGTGCGGAGGTGGAAATGTGCACACGCTCACGTTTGTGAACCGATAGCGAAGGTAAGTGAATACCACTCCTGATTCCTGATGTTGTATTTGTAGTCTGATACTTCTCATCACTCATCAGTTCCAGAACAATATTTCACCTGTCCATATATATTACAACTCAAATATAAGGAGTCAAAGATAAGACAGAGTAAGAAAAAGAGATCTTTCTGGTTCTTGGTATAAAAATCAGGCGGTTGGATAGTCAGGAAGGCAAGAAAGCTGTCTGTAATAGCATTGTGGATAAGATCAAGCCGCACCACATTCCTCACTGATATCCTCAGGGATGCACAGAACTACAAAATGGATTCAGAAAATGAAAGTGAATAGTTTGGCATTTTAGGCCAGTTACAGAGCTGTTTGTTTCATTTTTCATCTAAGATGGCTCATGCAGACATCTCCAGCGTTTCAGTAATTGAGCAATGTGTGAAGAAGCCCTAGTTTGCATTGAAAGTGGCTGCATGTAAAGGACTCCTATCTTGGTAATGGAAGAGCATAAACCCTTAGAGTAACCCCTTGCATCTCCCTTTGAAAGTCTCTTAGGTACAATAGCATTGGGATAAAATTTGGAAGAAGTCAGTCAGTCAGTCAAGGGCCTCCTTCTTCTAGATACAGCTTGAAAACCTTACACATTCGCACCCCCAATAGTTCATGGCTGATTAGTTAAATGCTTTTGCTTTGGTGTACAGCACTAGATGCTTGCTCCTGGGGAGGAAAGCTATGGTAAATCTAGACAGCTTACTAAAAAGCAAAGACATCACCCTGCCAACAAAAGTGTGTATAGTCAAGGCTATGGTTTTCCCAGTTGCAATGTATGGCTGTGAAAGTTGGACCATAAGAAAGGCTGAGCGCCAAAGAATTGAGGCCTTTGAACTAAGGGTGCTGGAGAAGACTCCTGCGAGTCCCTTGGACTGCAAGGCGATCAAACCAGTCAGTCCCAGAAGAAATCAACCCTGACTGCTCTTTAGAAGGCCAGATCCTGAAGATGAAACTCAAATACTTTGGCCACCTAATGAGAAGGAAGGACTCACTGGAGAAGAGCCTAATGCTGGGAAAAATTGAGGGCAAAAGAAGAAAGGGACGACAGAGAATGAGGTGGCTGGATGGAGTCACCAAAACAGTCGGCGTGAGCTTAAATGGTCTCCGGGGGATGGTAGAGGACAGGAAGGTCTGGAGGAAGGTTGTCCATGGGGTCGCGATGGGTCAGACATGACTTCGCAGCTAACAACAGCAGCAGCAGCAGTAGAGCAAGCTATGCTCTCTTTATAAATATAAATATTAGTCTATGATACAGAGATCTGCCCTTTTCAGAGCCATAAGAAAATAGCATTGCTTGAAAAGAAAGAGCGGGGGTCTTCACATTTGCTTCTCTCTTTAATTAAAAAAGAAACCAAGCTGCTCTCTCGTGTTTACCTTTTATCTGAAGTTTTTGTGTGATCATTACATCCAATAAAACAGCATCTTCTCAGGTAATTATACTTGGAAAGCAATTGTCCCTCCTGTTTCTTGCCATATGTTCTATCAGAACTCTTTTTACATGTAGTTTCCTGAAATCACACTTGAAGTTTGCCAAGGAACAAAAGTTAGAACTTACCTCAATTAGCAACGCAAGTGAATGGAACTATACAAATATCACAGGTTTAGATACAGGGTAGCAAGAGCAGAGAGGAGAGACAAAATTTATGTGCAGTTCTGGACCTGTGGTTAGGGATGGGGTGGGCAAATGGGGACAATTACTCCTAGTCGATAGCAATACCAATAGCATTTAGACTTAGATACTGTCCCATAGCACTTTACAGTGTCCTCTTGGTGGTTTACAGGTTAAAAGCAGTGGTGGGATTCAGCCAGTTCGCACCACTTCAGGAGAACTGGTTGTTAACTTTCTAAGCAGTTTGGCAAACTGGTTGTTGGAAGAAATCATTAGGGCAGAGAACCGGTTGTTAAATTACCTGAATCCCACCACTGGTTAAAAGCATTGTTTGCACATTGCCCTCAACACTCTGGCTCCTCATTTTACCAATCTTGGAAGGATGGAAGGCTGAATCAACCTTGAACCCCATCAGGATCAAACTCCAGGCTGTGGGCAGAGTTTTTGCCTTCAATACTGCACTTTAGCCAATGCATCATCAAAAGAGCCTGGTCAAACAATGAGTCACATTTTGAAATGATCAAATAGATCAATAGCAATAGCACTTAAACTTAGATACCACTTTGCAGTGCTTTACAGCCCTCTCTAAGTGGTTTCCAGAGTCAGCACATTGCCCCTAACAATCTGGGTCCTTGTTTTATCCACCTCAGAAGGGTGGAAGGCTGAGTCAACCTTGAGCCTGGTGAGATTCGAACTGCCAAAATGCATACAGCCAGTAGTCAGCAGAAGTAGCCTGCAGTACTGCACTCTAACCACTGCGCCACCGTGGCTCATACTTTTCTTTCAAGAGAGTGTGATCAGTTTAACTATAATTCTAAGAATTCAAATTATCCATTGGAGGAGGAGGAGGAGGAGGAGGAGGAGGAGAAAAGAGAGAGGAAAAGAGAGATGAGGAAAGGGGAAGGACAGCAGCAACAACATAACACTCTATCAACCATTTCTATGTCCAAAACAAGTTGAACTCTAGAAATTGTATCTCTTGTGTTTGACTACTGTGAACCTGTATCCTCGCTCTGTTCCAGATAAATCCTAATCTTCTGATTCTTTTCTACTTAAACCAGTTGTACTGACTTTGGGGGTGCTTTAGAATTATTTTCCACGTAGTGTTGAATGAATAATATCACTTGAAAGTACTACTAATAAACAAAAACAAATAAATAGCATTCTGTCATGGTGAACTGTGTTACTGGACACATTCTGGCTTGGACTTTTGATTTTTTTTTAAATTTGATTTATATGCCGCCCTTCTCCAGAGACTCAAGGTGGCTTACAATGCGTTAAGCAATAGCCTTCATACTTTTGTATATATTTATACAAAGTCAGCTTATTGCCCCCACAATCTGGGTTCTCATTTTACCTACCTTTGAAAGGATGGAAGGCTGAGTCAACCTTGTGCCTGGTGAGATTTGAACTTGCTGTAATTGCAGGCAGCTGATGTTAATAACAGTGCTTTAGTCTGCTGCGAATTTAAAAAAAATTTTTTTTTGATTTATATGCCGCCCTTCTCCGGAGACTCAGGGTGGCTTACAATGCGTCAAGCAATAGCCTTCATACTTTTGTATATTTATACAAAGTCAGCTTATTGCCCCCACAATCTGGGTCCTCATTTTACCTACCTTAGAAAGGATGGAAGGCTGAGTTGACCTCAAGCCTGGTGAGATTTGAATTTGCAGTAATTGCAGGCAGCTGAATGTTAATTTCAGTACTTTAGTCTGCCGCGCCACCAGGCTCCTATAGAATTTGTTTCTATTGCACCTAGAATTGCATTTAGTATCCACCTCTCAGTAAGCCTAATTTACTACTCTTATCTATTGTCCTCATTTAGCATCTACCTGTTCAGCGCTGGACAAGGGGCTCTTACAACAGGTCTTTGTTGGCAGTTGCAGCAACCCAATGGTCATGTGACCATAATTTTGGTATTCAGCAACCAACTCACAATTACAACGTTGCAGCATCCTGCGGTCATGTGTCCCCATTTGCAACCTTCATTGCCAGCTTCCCACAAGTAAAGACCACAGCTGTCAAATAGGCCCAAAAATCAAGAATGACACACATGATTCTTCCAAGCTGAGTTTATAGTTTCACACCTATAAACAAAATATTACCAGACTGAGGATTCTACTATCTGCATGTACAAGAAACTCCATGAATTTAGGGAGAGGCTGCCTTCACCCTCTTTCTCTCATAATATCTAGGCTAAGTTGATTCTGAGCCATGGTAGCACATTGGTTAGAGTGCAGTACTGCAGTTCACTTCTGCTGACTGCCCGCTGCCTGAAATTTGGCAGTTCAAATCTCACCACGCTCAAGGTTGACTCAGCCTTCCATTCTTCCGAGGTGGGTAAAATGAGGACCCAAATTGTTGGGGGCAATATGCTGATTCTGGAAACTGCTTAGAGAGGGCTATAAAGCACTGTGAAGCAATATATACAGTAAGTCTAAGTGCTATTGTTATTGCTTACTCCTCTGGTTCTTACTCCTTCCCCCCTGGAGATCCTCCTGCTCACTATATATCAACACAATGGGGAAACTGGCAGGATGTCACAAATAGAGATCACGTGACCACCATAGAGACAGTGGTGAAATGTAAAATTTGTTACTACCGGTTCTTTGGGCGTGGCTTGGTGGGGGGGTAACTGGGTGGGCGTGGCCAACTTTTTTTTTTAAAGCATTTTTTCTATAACCTCTTCAGCCGAAGAGGTTGCAGAAAAAAATGCTTTTTTTAAAAAAAAAATTGATTTATATGCCGCCCTTCTCCGGAGACTCAGGGCGGTTTACAATGTGTTAAGTAATAGCCTTCATACTTTTGTATATTTATACAAAGTCAGCTTATTTCCCCCACAATCTGGGTCCTCATTTTACCTACCTTAGAAAGGATGGAAGGCTGAGTCAACCTTGAGCCTGGTGAGATTAGAACTTGCAGTAATTTCAGGCAGCTGAATGTTAATCACACTGCTTTAGTCTACTGCACCACCAGGCTCTCTTTTAAAAGCTTCTGATGATCAGGCAATTCATTGGGATAGTCAGAGGTTTTTTAAAGCATTTTTTTCCTACAACCTCTTCGGCGGAAGAGGTTGCAGAAAAAATGCTTTTAAAATGCTTTTAAAAGTCTGATGATCCCAGCTGAGCCGCGCGATCATCAGAGGGTTGTTTTAAACTTTTAAAAGCATTTTTCCACCGAAGAGGTTGTAGAAAAAATGCTTATAAAAAGTAAAACACCCTTACTTTTATAAGTAAGTTGGGGGGGGGGGTAATGTGACTGGGTG
>WNWU01000001.1:85004215-85018114 GCA_012654045.1 Ptyas mucosa
TCTACAACCTCTTCGGCGAAGAGGTTGTAAAAAAATGCTTTCAAAAGGCTCTGACGATCCCAGCTGAGTTGCCTGATCGGCAAAGACTTTTTTTCTTTTAAATGGCTCTGACGATCAGGCAACTCAGCTTGGATCGTCAGAGGCATTTAAAAGAAAAAAGGGGTTTTTTTTCTTTTAAAAGCCTTTGATGATCCCAGCTGAGCCACGTGATCATCAGAGGCTTTTTTTTTACTTTTAAAAGCATTTTTTTCTGCCGAAGAGGTTGTAGAAAAAATTCGTATAAAAGTTAAAAAAAAAAACCTCTGATGATCGCGCGGCTCAGCTGGACATGGGGGGGGGGGGGGAACAGGGATTTTTGCTACCAGTTCTCCGAACCACCCAATACCATCACTACCAGATTGGGCAATCTGGTCCGAACCGGGAACATTTCACCCCTGCACAGAGATCACGTGCTTCACCTACCAACAGCAATTGGGACTGCTGGGATTACTATTATAATTCAACCCTGTCATGAGAGCCCACACCTTACGACCATAGTGATACAGTTCCTTGGCCCAACTACAGTCCGTAAACAAGGATTATCCAGATCTGAATAGAAGAGTAGCTCTTCCCTTCCTTTCCTCAAGTCCTATGTGACAGCTAACAAGGACTGTCCTCCCCCACCCTGCACAAAGTATTTTATATTCATGAGAGGCTCTACTTGCGAAAATCACATTACTGTGCCTAGAAATTACCAAGGCAACCCAGCCATTGGCACCCGGCACATCTCAGCCATATTGATGTTCCTAAATTTGTTGTTAGGGAAATTCACAATCTGTTGCATGTACACTTTTTATTCACATCGTTTCCACTGCACCCAATCATAGGTAATGAGCTGACCAACATTTTTACATATAAAGGCAGCCGTAAACATAATTGTGGCCTTATATATATATATATATTAAATGACAGAGCTAAGAATTAGCTACAATTGGACTGAGAATTGCAAGGCAGTGTGTTGGACTGAAACTCTTCTTCTCTAGGCAGTACAATGACCCCTCACTAATGCAGGGGTCTCAGCTTTGCTGGCTGAGGAACTCTGGGAGTTGAAGTCCACAAGTCTTAAAGTTGCCAAGTTTGGAGACCCCTGCCACTAATGCAATCACTATCTTGAGGCCCGGAAGGCCAATGTACAAATTAAGCCACTCTTTCAAAGAGCCAAGAGATATTTGAGTTTTATATTTCTTTAACTCATTTCTTTAAAGCATTTCACACATTTTCTACAGCCAAAAAGAATCTTGGAGTAGTTTGTAAATGATTGCTTAGTGACTAACAAGACAATGAAAAAGGGATGAAGAGAAAAGAAAAAATAAGCAGGTTCATCTCTTTAAGATCAATATTTATCATTTCATCTGATGTTGCTGAGAATCATTGAACTGGAAATCCAGGCAGCATGCAAATTAAGAAAATAAGCAACAATAAATATTAATGCATCAAAACAAACAGCTAAAAAAAGGAACAGAGGTGATCTTGATCAGAGACCTCATCTGTCTAAAACTGATACAACGAGGACAACCTTTTTGACAGGCAGTCCTACAATTGTCTTGCTCAGAAGCCCTCATTAGCTCATTGCTTATTATGTTGAGCCATGAGGGCACAGTGGTTAGAATGCAGTATTACAGGCTAACTCTGCCCACAGCCAGCAGTTTGATCCTGACCAGCTCAAGGTTGACTCAGCCTTCCACTGTTCCGAGGTCAGTAAAATGAGGACCCAGATTGTTGGGGGAAAATATGCTGACATTGTAAACCTCTCCAAGAGTGTTGTAAAGCTCTATGAAGTGGTATATACTATAAGTCTAAGTGTCATTGCTAATCTATTACTATGTTTTCAATGGGTGATATTGAGGATACCATCTCTTACAACCAGGGGTGGGCTGCTGGGGGTTCACAGGGGTTCGGGAGAACCTCTAGCTAAGATTCTGTGCAGTTCAGAGAACCCCAAATCCCACTCCTGGCTGGCCTCGCCCACCCTGCCCCTCCCAGGAGTCCCCATGCGGCCTGTTTTGGATGCAGGTAAGTGCAGGGCATGCATGGAGGCTTGGGGAGGGTGAAAAACGGGCCTATCGGAAGTTCAGGAAGGCCGAGGAACGGGCCCATTTCCAGTCTCCAGAGAGCTTCCAGAGCCTGGGGAGGCCATTTTCGCCCTCCTGGAGGCTCAAGGAAAGCCACCAGAGCCCAGGGAGGGCAAACCCACCCCCACCATGGTGCAGGAGGCCGATTAGGCCAAGCCAACCCAGCAACTGTTCAGAGAACCCCTTGCTAAAATTTTTGAAGCCCACCCCTGCTTGGAACTCCTAATGAATAATAGTATACTGTCTCTCTTGAATAGTCCTGAATAAACAAGGTGGGATAGGGTTTTTTTTTTAACAAAAAATGTTATCATACAATAAAATTCAGGATTAGAGTAGTGATAGAAGTTTAATACTCTCAATGCATTGCAGACCTTATTATAACAAAGAGATGTCTTGGTAATTCTCAGTTTTGTGTGTATGTGTGTGGTGTTGGTGTAGTGTGGTGTGTATGTAGACCCCTGGTCTACGCCAACATGTGGGAGGGAGCACACTGCTTCTCTTTCACCTTTCAGCTCCAATCCAGGAGTCCTCAAGCAGTCGCATTCATGACAAACCATTTTATAACAAATTTATATTTGGTATAAATATTATACACAGAGAGAGAGAGTGTGTATACACACAGTAGACCATATTCTAGGTAACCAATGACCCCTTGGGCACCTATCAGAGACATTACTTAACTACCATTGGGGCACCTCCCTTGCACCCTCCCCAACCCATACTGCAACCCCACCTCGCTTACACCTCTATGTAACTTTCCCAACCCTTGCTGTGCCTCACTCACAACCTTGCACACCTTCCCACACCCTCACGCATCCCTCTGCAGTCCACAATCTGCACTGCACCCTTGCACACTCTTCCCGACCCCGCACAATGCCTCTTGCATATCCTCCCTGAACCATGTGGCACTTCCCTTGCACCCATGTACTAACTCCCCCAACCACCAGCAGGTACTTACCTGGCTGGATTGAGTAGCCTAAATTGGATTAATACAAAATACTTTCCAACCTAATGCTATGTATCTTGACCGTAGTTCTCTACTAATTTAACAGCCCTATTGAATTCAGTATGATTCACTGGGAAGACGGATGCATTGTTTCACACTGAGCATTTCCACACTATGCATTTCAAGAACCAAAAGGGGCTGCTAAAGAGAATTTATATAATTGTAAAAATCAGCAAGCTTGTTGGCAAGAGGGAGAAATTCTGAATCAATTGTCTACGTTGCTACACAGCACTCGGATTCATATCTTTTCCCTTTAAAGTACAGGTTGCTTTCACGCGGCTGATTTTGAAGTAAAGGGGTTTGGCCTTACATGTCATGAAAGTCAAATTCATCATGTAGAAAATACAGGCTATGTACTCAAAACAAATTCAGCCGATTTAGATCATTCAGCGAATAAGACTCTTCTAACTGGAAACACTGGGATTATCACAAAATTACTGCTTTGAAGAGGGGGACTTCAAGGAGGAAAAGAGAAATATAAAAAAGGAGATAAGGTTGCAATAAGAGTCGCTTTGGATAGCGAGTTGGGTGGCATATAGCTTTAATAATAAATAAATTAAAATAAAAGGAGAGTCATCAGCAGATATCGGAGAACATGAAGGAAGACTCCGTTGTCAAAAGCTAGTTTCACCAGCAATTCTAGTAACACCATGTCTGGAATACTGCATTCAGTTTTAATCACCACATTATAAAAAAGATGTTGAAACTTTGGAAAGAGTGCAGAGAAGAGCAAGAAAGATGTTTAGGGGGCTGGAGGCTAAAGCACATGAAGAATGGTTGCAGGAATTGGTATGGCTAGTCTAGAGAAAAGAAGAACGAAGGGTGACATGATAGCAGTGTTCCAATATTACAGGGGCAGCCACAAAGAAGTGGGAGGGTTAACCTATTTCCAAAGCATCAGAAGGCAAGATAAGAAACAATGGATGGAGACTAAACAAGGAGAGAAGCAACCTGGAATTAAGGAGAAATTTCCTAACAATGAGAACAATTAACCAGTGGAACGGCTTGCCTTCAGAAGTTGTGGGTGCTTCATCACTGGAGGCTTTTAAGAAGAGACTGGACAGCCACTTATCTGGAATGATATAGGTCTCCTGCTTGAGCAATGGGTTGGACTAGAAGACCTCCAAGATCCCTTCCAAATCTGATATTTTGTAATTCTGTAGTCAAGATTTGTACTGATGCAGTACATTTATGATCAGGTCTCTTTTTATAATGACACTTCATGCAGGATTCACTTAATTAGATCTAACTCTATGAATTCAAATTTCCACTCCCCGTTTGAAATATCTGATAATATAGCAATCTCTGCAGTTGTATGATAATTTCTGTTTTATAGCAATTCTCAAGGGCTGCTGATATATCCCTTGGGAAATTGCAGCAACTAAGCCACAGAGCAAAATACATAATACAAAATACATATCTGACTTTCTCTTTTGATTTCCAACTTCATAGAAATCTTTACCAATTAGATAGTGTCTTCTGAAGCTCCTTTGCAGAATGAAGCAAGGTGAACAGAGACAGAATTTGTTCACATTATGTCATGATGTTTTCCCTTTCTATCATGCTGACTGGTTGCCAGGATTCTTCTTTGACCAATAATCAAAATGAAGTATTTTCCAAGGTATAGAACAGAGTACCTTGGGTGGAGGCACTGCTTAATGGAAACACGAGCTTGAAGTGACTTTGGTTCACCTAACCTGGTATTATTATATTCTGATTGGCAGAAAAACTCAGCAGGATTTCAGATGGAGATCCATCTCCCATTTCAGATCAATCATATGCAAAACATCCATTAAGGTTCTTTAAAAAAAAACACCCTCTGTGTTAAGCTTATGCATTTCCAGAGAGTAGGCAGACGTTTTGCATAAGGGGAGCTTGAACTTCAAACCAACTATATAAAATATGCATGCATTTACAATGGTCATTTTTCAGTTTGTTCTAGGATGAGATCTCATTCAGTTTAAAGCCTGAATCCAGTGCAGATTGTATTGTGGCCAAAACCTGGTTTGTCCAAAGCAACCAAATCAATTTGAAAATACTACATCTTTTTAGTTGCATGCATATAAACAATGATGCAATACATACTCTAACCCCAACAGAGCCTTGAAACTTGGTTCTGCCAGGGTTTATATCAGGGGTGAAATTCTACCGGTTTGGGCCAGTTCGCCCGAACCGGTAATAAAAAAATGCTACTGGTTCACTGAATCAGTAGTAAAAAATGTAAAAAAAAAAAGTTCCGATGATCAGCTGAGCGACGTGCGATCGTCGGAACTTTTTAAAAAAAAAAAAATTAACATTTTTTTACTACTGGTTCTCTGGAACCAGTAGTTAAAAATGCTTTAAAAAGTAAAAAAAAAAGTTCCAATGATCGCGTGTCACTCAGCAGATCATCTGAATTTTTTTTTTTTACTTTTTAGTCATTTTTTTACTACCGGTTCGGGCAAATAGGTGGTAAAAAATGCTTTTAAAAAGTAAAAAAAAAAAAAAGGCTCTAACGATCACAGTTGTGCTGCACGATCACCGGAGCCTTTTTTTTTTTTCCTGTTTAAAAGCATTTTTAAAGCTCAAGCTTCGCCCAAGCCGATAGTAAAAAATGCTTTTAAAAAGTTTTTTAAAAGGCTCCCACGCGCACCACAGCTGATCACACACCCCCTGTGCACTGTTCTACTTACCTTTCCAAGTCTCCTTTTGGTGCGCACTGTGCATACATGTGCACAGCTTGCATTTGGCGCATGGCACGCATGCATGGCCAGCGAACCGGTAGTAAACTGGTTCAGATTTCACCACTGGTTTATATACCTTTGGCCCAATATATTGCAAAGGGAAAGAAAAGCAAAGGCAAAACCAAGTACAAGGCAGATACAGTGGAAATTACAGCATGAAGTTGGAATATTTTAGATAAACCCATCTGTGTGACCTTATTATTATGTATCTCTTCCTACTAGGTCAGCATGCTATAGTCATATTACTTCTGAGATATGGTCAGTGAATAGAAACAATTTGGTTTACTGGGCCACAGGTTCCTGACTGAGTCTTGCCTTTTTTGCCACTCAGGGAAACTTCAGCTTGCTGTGCATATGTTCTTACCAGGGCACTTGAAGTAATTCATATGTATTGGAGGGCATTCCATAGATTTTTCACTGAATGAGTTTAGATATGCATATGACAGGCCCCAAAAACCAAGAAAAACACATGGTGATTCTTCCAAGCAGATCCCTTTATTGTTCCCCACCCATAGACAGAATCTTGCCAAACTAAAACATTCTGCTATCTACATCAAGCCTATACGTTGAGTACTATTAAGAAGGAGCTGTTTTCACCCTCTTTCTCTTATGCAAACTATCTGAATTGAGCCGTCTCTTCTTCCTCTGGAATGTACCCCCTCCCTCCTGGGAATCCATATTACTTCATGCCATCACATCATATTGGGTACCTTTTACTGTCATATTTCTGACAGATCTCATTCTCTCTCTCTCTCTCCCCCCCCTCTCTCCATCCATCTACCATCTACCATCTACCCTCTACCATCTATCATCTATCATCTATCTATCATTTATCTAACTATATTATATAGCTGCCCATCTCCAGCAGTGAGTGGTGCAAAACAATAGATTAAAAATATAAATCAATGAATACAAACATATAATATAGATTATTTCAATTGAGGTGGGACATGTAACTTTACTTGTTTGGTCCTGACTCTTTTGCAATTTCAGAGCTTCACAGGACCATAGCTCACAGTGTCGAGACAACAAAATTTAAAAGTCTTTTTTGCAACTTCCTTGCACAAAACACTTTTGGAATAGAGAGATGATAGAATTCAGTTATTAAAGAGTTTGTCTTTAAATCAGAGTGAGCCTTAGGATTAGATCTGTTCTCCACTAGTTCCAACCAAATGCCAAAATGAACTAAAAGTCTGGGCTGAAACATCATTTTCACTATACAGGGACACAG
Organism: Ptyas mucosa; assembly: GCA_012654045.1. Classification (NCBI taxonomy): domain Eukaryota; kingdom Metazoa; phylum Chordata; class Lepidosauria; order Squamata; family Colubridae; genus Ptyas; species Ptyas mucosa. The sequence continues at coordinate 85,011,287 of WNWU01000001.1, forward strand.
CTGGAGCATCTGGACAATGATTCCAACCAACATTTCCCTTTTTAAGTTGCTTCTTTCAGTGAAAATACCTTTGGAGTGTAATATTTTGCAAGATGCACTGACATCCTTGTCAGAGGTTATTATTTACAGTGAAAAACAAGATGGGAAGATAGGAGAGCTTGATTTAAATGGCATAGAGACTTTGAACAGCATTGATGGATCATCAATCAAAACAGAAAGTGATATCTTTCACAAGCAGCAGTTAATATGATGGCAAACTTTTAAAAAACCCGATGAAACCATAAAGTTCAGGAAAGGGTTATACTTGAGAGTCTCCGGATCTCTTTGTTCAGAATACCAAATTCTACCAATGGGATAGCTGGAAAAATCACACTGTTTGATGGAAGAATTCATAGCTCAAGGAACAGTGTTTTTACTACTGGATGTTCTGATCTAGGCTTCTTTAGAAAGCATAAAGCACAATCTTAGTCCCAGCAAACCTCTTTTATTCATACAGCTGTGAATTATTGTCATTCACAGTCCGAAAGGCTTCCCAAACAGTCTTTCAGAGGAATGTTTATAAACACCCACCTTATCTCCCTTGGAATGCTGCCAGAGAACTAATTGCCAAATGCAGGGCAAGGCCAAACTTAGCACAAAGTCAGAACTTTCCAAAGCTTGAACTGACCAGTTGAACTAATTGCTTCCTGCAAAAGCTCATGACCCGTTCACTCCTCTTTTATGTCTTATGGGAGGGGCCAATCATCTCCAAGCCTTACTCCCAAATCGACCCTGTTTTCTTAATTGTTCTTGTCTTCTGGCAGCTCTGCGCATGCGCACATTGGGAACAGGCTCCAGCTGTTTTTCTGCCTCACTGATGTCAGATTCTGGAGGCAGCAAATAACTACTAGATGGCCTTGGCCCCCTTTCTGCCTCTGACTCAGAGCCTTCCCCAGACTCCAGGACTGGCCCATGTTCCTTCCCAACCTCCTCACTCTCCAAATATGCTGCCAGCTCTGCCGGCCACTGGCAGGCCACAACACTGGAAGTGAATGGAAGTCATAGTCTTTCCACCCAAAATTTCATTCATGGTTTCCCTAAATTAAATAGGGGCAGTTGAGACTTGTGACTTATTACACCTAGTTTGGTTTTCTGCATTCTGCCAAAATTGTGATTGAGATTTGGTTTTGCCACCAAGCCTGGGGCCCTGATATTGTGGGTGAGCCCATTATTTGGTTATATTGATTGGGCAGGTGGTTGATTATTCTCAATTGCTCTTTTACTCTGTCTAGTGTTATTTATGTTTTTAATCACTGGTTGTGTTTTACTTTGCTCCTATTTTGTTTTAATTGTGAGCCACTCAGTCATGTATTTAAGATGGACAGCTGTCTAAAGTTACTAAACAAATAAGTGAAAAATCTGGGAGAAGCTAGTCTAATGGAATCATATTAAACTTACCCTCCAATCAATAATCAATAATATTTATTCGGTCAATGGCCAGCAAATTTAAAAGAATAAAAATAAAGCAAAGCAAATAAGACCCTTGGATAGTACAGTGGTCTAAAGCACCCTGTTATTAACATCAGCTGCCTGCAATTATTGCAGGTTCGAATCTCACCAAGGCTCAAGGTTGACTCAGCCTTCCATCCTTTCTAAGGTAGGTAAATTGAGGACCCAGTTTGTGGGGGCAATAAGCTGACTTTGTATAAATATACAAAAGTATGAAGGCTATTGCTTAGCGCATTGTAAGCCGCCCTGAGTCTCCGTAGAAGGGCGGCATATAAATCAAATTAAAAAATAATAAAAAAAGTATAATAAGGTACTGACAACTTGGGAAATAAATTACATAGTAAGACATTGATGGATGAATGGATACCTTCCAAGCCTACACTGATTGCTCCTTTGTTCCTAGGCTTTGTTTCAAAATTTATCCCTGATCTTTAAAGCAAAAACTATTGTATGGCCACACCCAGAAAAATATCATAAAGGCTTTCTACAGTTTCCCCAGCCATTGGATCTGACAAAGATGCCCTCTTCTTTGTCCCAAGTAGAGGCAAAGTTGTTCCTCCGTTTAATTTCTGCAAGTCTGTGTTCAGAGCAAATCAGGGGGAAAAAAAATTCTATGGCTTATCTATATATGGTGAATTTCTTGCATAAGTAAACAACTGTTTTATTGGGTGGATAAATTTGAGCTGATGCCTGTCTTACCCATGCATGTGATTGTTTTATTATATTAGTGTTTACCTCCTGCTTCAGAATTTCATTGCATTTCATTATTGTTTTTCAACATTTCAAGCTGCTCTCACTCTATGGTGCATCTAGATTTTTTTTTTAAAAAAAACCCCAAACTTATAAATAAATGCAAGAAAAGAAAGACTCAAAAGTCTGCTGCAAAAGTTGCCACTTAATTGTAATTTTTAATGAGGCTTTGAAGAGCTTAACATTTGGAAGGCAAAAAGGATGGTTCTGTGGGTATGTCGTAGCTATCTGCAGTTTCTTAATCTAAATGCCTTGTCTGTCCCAGAACAGGCTGTTGCTGCAGAAGGAACCTTTGCAAGATGCACTTCTATAAGATAGTATAAACAGATGCTATATATCAGGTTTTACAGGAGGGCTTGGCAGTAAATCAAAGCTGCCTCGATATTTAGCCTTTTCTTCAGCAATTGTCTTTCAAGCATGGCTTGGCTAGATTAGAAACTTTATTGCAGACCAGAGTAATGCCTTCAGTGCTAGAGCGGATTGCCCATTGCAGGACAATGCAGTCAGATATATATATCTACAATACAGAGCTTTAAACTTATTTTTTTTCCTCTTACCCTTCCACGTTCATGCAGAGGAGAACACAAGTACTCCTCATTTAACATCCAGTTGTTCAGCAACCGTTCAAAGTTAGGATAGTGTTAAATGAGGAATACTTACAATGGAAGTTGTGGCTTCCCCATGGATATGTGATCACAATAGATAGCATAGAATAGAATAGAATTTTTATTGGCCAAGTGTGATTAGACACACAAGGAATTTGTCTTGGTGCATATGCTCTCAGTGTACATAAAAGAAAAGATACATTCATCAAGAATCATAAAGTACAACACTTAATGATAGTCATAGGGTACAAACAAGCAATCAAGAAACAATCAATATCAATATAAATTGTAAGAATACAAGCAACAAAGTTACAGTCATACAGTCATAAGTGGAAGGAGATGGATGGTGGGAACGATGAGAAGATTAATAGTAGTGCAGACTTACTAAATAGTTTGACAGTGTTGAGGGAATTATTTGTTTAGCAGAGTGATGGCGTTCAGGAAAAAACTGTTCTTGTGTCTAGTTGTTCTGGTGTGCAGTGCTCTATAGCGTCGTTTTGAGGGTAGGAGTTGAAACAGTTTATGTCCAGGATGCAAGGGGTCTGTAAATATTTTCACAGCCCACTTTTTGACTCGTGCAGTATTCAGGTCCTCAATGGAAGGCAGGTTGATGGCAGTTCTAATTATCCTCTGAAGTCTGTGTCTGTTTTGTTGGGTTGCAGAACCAAACTAGACAGTTATAGAGGTGCAGATGACAGACTCACCTCTGCCAATTCAGATGCTCAGCAACTGGCTCACAATTATGACATCACAATGTCCCATGGTTGCATAATTGCCATTTACCTCCTTCATTGCTGTCTCCTGATAAGTTAAGTCAATGGGGAAGCTGCAAGTGGCAACCATGCAGGATTTGCCTAACACTGGAACTGGGATTGCTAGAACTGTAGTTGTAAGTTGGCACAGTCACGTGATATCACACTTTACAATCATATCACTAAACAACAGAGTTCTCAGTCCCAGTTACTGTTGGTAAAATGAGGACTACCTGTGCTGGCCTAGTCTTGTAACATATGCATAAATATCTATGTAATTATTCCTTCGAACCTGGAGACCATTAGTCCTTCCTCACCAAACTCAGCCCTATCATTACAGTGCATGAGCATCTCTTGCAGTGGCATCTGGGAGGGACGTTGAGGGTGTGTGTGGATCAAAAACAGAAGATGGCATTTTGACATAAATATTGAAGCCCTGTCCCTTGTACCGAAAGGTTGGGGATTCAGTCACATGCCTACAACCACCATCCTACATTTGTGACACTTCCACCCCACAAGAATGCTGCAGATCCCTTAGATCATGGGTGTCAAACTCAATCATGTCACATGACATCATGTGACATATCACATTTTTTGCCATTGTGGAGCTGGGGTGGGTGTGGCCTGCATGTGACCCATCCAGCCACATGGTTCTAACAGTATGTTTTTTCTTTCTGATCTAAGGAATCACACAAGCTTAGTTTTAAGTACGATTAAAGGGAAAAAACAATAATTATGTAGGAATTAGTTCTATACCTACCCTGCTTCCCTGAAAATAAGTTCTAACTGGATAATCCTAGCATGATTTTTCAGGATGCTCGTAATATAAGCCCTACCCCCCAAAATAAGCTCCAGTTAAGATTGTCAGCCAGATGGATGCATTTAATACCATATTTCCCCCAAAATAAGACCTAACCAGAAAATAAGCCCTAATGCATCTTTTGGAGCCAAAAATAAGGACTAGGGGAGACATGATAGCAGTGCTTTTTTTAAAAAAAAAAATTATTTATATGCCGCCCTTCTCCGGAGACTCAGGGCGGCTTACAATGCGTTAAGCAATAGCCTTCATAATTTTGTATATTTTATACAAAGTCAGCTTATTGCCCCCACAAACCGGGTCCTCATTTTACCCACCTTAGAAAGGATGGAAGGCTGAGTCAACCTTGAGACTGGTGAGAATTGAACTCGCAGTAATTGCAGGCAGCTGGATGTTAAATGCTGCCTTAGTAGGAGGCATTAGCCTCCTACGCCACTCAGGCTCAAGCCACTCAAGCTCAGACTGGAGGTTTCAATATCTCAGGGGCTGCCACAAAGAAGAGAGAGTCAAGCTATTCTCCAAAGCTCCTGAGGGTAGGACAAGAAGCAATGGGTGGAAACTAATCAAGGAGAGAAGCAACTTGGAACTAAGGACAAATTTCCTGACAGTTAGAACAATTAATCAGTGGAACAACTTGCCTCCAGAAGTTGTGAATGCTCCAATACTGGAAGTTTTTAAGAAGATGTTGGATAACCATTTGTCTGAAGTGGTGTAGGGTTTCCTCCTTAAGCAGGAGGTTGGACTAGAAGACCTCCAAGGTCCCTTCCAACTCTGTTATTCTATTCTATTCTTTTCCAGCTTAGCATGTTGTATAAATCAGACCGCTGTGAACAGCTGATGTTCTGTTGCTTTATAAAAAGTCAGAGAATGAGTTAATTCCTTAATGAGGTTACACAGTTTGTGTGAACTCGACTTTTGAAGGACATCTCTCAGCATGATCATCAAAATCCAAGTACAATGGTTGAGGTAAAAACATGGCTGACCAACACTTTTTACCTCTCTTCCAGGATACATTCTACTGCAGCCTCCTAGCTCTTCATGTCACAGTTTGTTGTCCAATATTATACAGGTAGTCCTCAATCAGGATCCAAGTTTCCATTTCTAAGCAAGACAGCTGGTTTTTTTAAAAATAAATTTTATTAATTTGTTCAAATTATAATCAACACAAGACAAAAACATTGTTTATATATACAAACAAAAACCATACATTCCCCTCCCTCCCTCCCCCATTCATAACACTAAACATAAAAAAAAAACACGTCTATCCTGGCAGATATTGTTCCTGCCCTCATTAGTAAATAATTATGCCCACAACACAAATGTGATTTTCATACAATTATCTTTCAATCTAAATAAGTATATCTCTCTTCATATTAACATAGGCCCTCACTTCATCTTAATTCTTTTATTCAACCACCTACGAAACTCAGCTGGTATCGGTGGTTGAGCAAGACAGCTGTTGAATCAAGTTGCGCCTGATTTTACAATCTTTTTTGGTCACTGTTAAGTGAACCACTGCGTTTGTTAAATGAGTTGTATGGTCATTATGCAAATCTGGTTCTCCCATTGACTTTGCTTGTCAGAAACCAACTGGGAAGATCACATAACTCAGGAATGCTGCAACCATTGTAAATAAATGCCACTTGACTAAGCACTCAAATTTTGATCACGCCAAAATGGCTGTAAGTACGAAGGACCGCTTAAGTCACTTCTTCAATGCTGTTATAACTTTGAATGGTTATAAGTGAAGAACTGCCTGTAATTGTGACCCTGTACCCTTCAAACAGATTATTCCTCCCTCCAGCTCTGAGGAAACTTTACACCAGTGATATTGATAGGGAGAGAGAAATCAAAAAACTCAAAGCAGTGTGACTGTAACTGTGTGGTCTAAGCCAGGGGTGAAATGTAAAATGTGTTACTACCGGTTCTGTGGGTGTGGCTTGGTGGTGGTGGTGGTAATGTGACTAGGTGGGCGTGGCCAACTTTTTTTTTTAACTTTTCAAAGCATTTTTTCTAATGCTTTGAAAAGCCTTTGCCGATCAGGCAACTCAGCTGGGATCGTCAGAGACTTTTCAAAGCATTTTTTTTACCACCTCTTCGGCCAAGAGGTTGCAGAAAAAAATGCTTTGAAAAGCCTCTGATGATCCCAGCTGAGCCGCACGATCATCAGAGGCTTTTTTTTTTACTTTTAAAAGCATTTTTTCATCGGAAGAGATTTTAGAAAAAATGCTTTTAAAAGTAAAAAAAAAAGCCTCTGATGATCGTGCGGCTCAGCTGGGATCATCAGAGGCTTTTCAAAGCATTTTTTTCTGCAACCTCTTGGCCGAAGAGGTGGTAAAAAAAATGCTTTGAAAAGTCTCTGACGATCCCAGCTGAGTTGCCTGATCGGCAAAGGCTTTTCAAAGCATTTTTTCTA
>WNWU01000001.1:85023114-85079498 GCA_012654045.1 Ptyas mucosa
ATTTGTTACTACCGGTTCTGTGGGCGTGGCTTGGGGGGGGTAATGTGGCTGGGTGGGTGTGGTCATTTTTTTAAAACCATTTTTTCTACAACCTCTTCGGCAAAGAGGTTGTAAAAAATGCTTTCAAAAGGCTCTGACAATCCCAGCTGAGTTGCCTGATTGGCAGAGACTTCTTTTCTTTTAAATGCCTCTGCCGATCAGGCAACTCAGCTTGGATCGTCAGAGGTATTTAAAAGAAAAAAAAGGGTTTTTTTCTTTTAAAAGCCTTTGAGGATCCCAGATGAGCCACGCGATCATCAGAGGCTTTTTTTTTTACTTTTAAAAGCATTTTTTTCGGCCGAAGAGGTAGAAAAAAATGCTTTTAAAAGTAAAAAAAAAAAGCCTCTGATGATTGTGCAGCTCAGCTGGGCAGGATTTTTGCTACCGGTTCTCCGAACCACCTGCCTCCATCACTACCGGATCGGTAGATCCGGTCCAAACCGGGAGCATTTCAGCCCTGTGCCATAGGATCCTTAAACCCAGAGTCTAAAATAATCGACATTATTGTAGTTTTCAAGGAATTTCTGGCACACAGCATGAAGCTTTGAGGGATTCTCCAAGGAAATTTAGAAAGGTCAGGAATCTTTAGGGAGTGTCTAGTATCAAATAAAATGCAACCTCCTCCCCTCCTCCCAACACACGAAAGATGCTTAAGGGACAAGTTTTAATACTTTCTTTCTCTCTCTCTCTCTCTCTCCTTCACACCCATACACAAACACAGACTCAGAAGGAGGTTGGAGAGAAAAGCAGCAACAACTTCTGAAGACAAATATAGCTTTTTATATTGTATAATGGTTATGAATGCTTCTTGTTTTCATAATTTTATGTAAACTGCTTTGGGAAGTCTGCCAGAAAAGCAGCATGTCTTAAATAAATAATACACAAAATTTCATTCTGGTATCCCTCTCCCCTTTCTTTGGCCATAATTAAGGCTATAAATTTGGAGCTTTGCATTTTTGTCATTCAAAAGCTTGCTGCAGGTATAAAGTGGTTTTCAAACAAAATCCAGCATACAAAAAAAAAAAAAGCCAAACTTCCTCTCTCCACCCCACTCCTCCAAGGCTGGGGCTTCCATTTATATTTTGCTAATAGCAAAAATAAGGGTATAAAATTATGCAGCTGAAAATAGACCATTTTGTGCTTGATGTGTTGCTGCTCCGAGGATCCCAACATCAGGGCTCGAAATGCACATAGAAATGGTGCCCAACTTTAAAAAATAATCAGAAGCAGAAGTCTTCTAATGAAGCTAAATGGAAGGAAAATTAAAGGAGACTGAAGAAAGCACTTTCTCACACAGCATGTATTTAATCTCTAGAATTCACTACCACAAGATGGATATAAAGAGCGCCATTAACATGGGTGGCTTTCCATGGGGTTTGGAGAAATTAGGAAATAGCAATAGCAGTTAGACTTATATAGCACTCCATAGAGCTTTAGAGCACTCTCTGAGCAGTTTACAGTGTCAGCCTATTGCCCCCCAACAATCTGGGTTCTCATTTTAATTTACCTCAGAAGGATGGAAGGCTGAGTCAATCTTGAGCCCCATTAGGATCGAACTCCTGGCTATGGATAGAGTTAGCCTGCAAAATGCATTCTAACCACTGTACCATCATGGCTTCTTGATGAAGATCTAGTCTTACAAGGGTTATTAGGTTGGGCTAGACTGGGCAAAGCATGCCTCCAGATACCAGTTGCAAGGGGAAGATACAATATAGAACAATAAGCTTGGAAAGGACCTCCAAACCCCTGCTTAAACAGGAAACCCTATACCATTTCAGACAAATTGCTGTCCAGTCTCTTCTTGAAAACCTCCAGTGATGGAACATCCACAATTTCCAGGAAAGGAGCAACCTGTTCCATTGATTAATTGTTCTCCCTGTCAGGAAATTTCTCCTTAGTTCCAGGTTGGATCTCTCTTTAATGAACTTCCACCTAAGGAGAGAGAGAAGTAGGTTTTCATCTCCTGCTACCCTGGTATCTGATTAGCCAACGGGAGAAACAAAATGTCAGACTATATGAGGGCCCTTGGTCCGAGTCAGTTTCTTTACAAGTATAATTCGGTGTTCTCCTGGAGCTCCAGAATCCACACCGTATCACCCGCTGTCGGCACACCCCCTCTACAGATATAATTCAAGGTGCTGGTCATCACCTCCAAAGCCTATATGGCACAGAGCCAGGTGATATGCAAGACTGCCTTTCCCTGAGGATATCTACAGAGGTGGGCTTCACACATACTATAGGAACCGTTTCACCCAGAACCGGAAATGTGAGTGTGTGCCATCCACGCATGCGTGCAGCATCACAAAACATGGCAATTCACTCTCAAGCACCGTCCACATATGCATGCAATGTCAAACAACATGGCAATTTGCCTGCATTCGCTGTCTACATATGTATGCAATGTCAAAAACACAGCGATATAGGACGGGATTGCATCTAGGCAGGTGGGCGGGTGGGACCACCCGCAGGTCACCACTACCAGTTCGGTCTGAACCGGCTGAATACCACCTTTGGATATCTACCTGTCCTATCAAGTTAGATTGGGTGGACATGCTCCTAGTCTCTTCCTCTAAATATTGCCATCTGAAATGTTGTGTTCCGTTACATTTTGGCGGGAATTTCGAACAAGGGAGTAATTCCTGATTCGCTGACAGTCCCTCCAGAATTGTATATAAGGAGGGCTGCAGCCCCAGTTCTTTGCTGAAGTCTCACTGTATAATAAAGAGCTGCTGTTACTTGCCTGCTTGTGCATTTGTTAATTCCAAGCCACCACATTGGCGACAAAGGTAGGATAGAATCACAAGAGGCGGCCCAGTGAGACATGAGCTTCAGCTAGGCTACGGGGCGAACAAGAGGAGGCATATCGAACATGTCTGCCTACGTTCCACCCAAGCCTTTTGACCCGGCCCGCAAAAAATGGGCTTCATACATGACTCGGTTCGAGTGCTCGCTCGAAGCCAGCGATATGCAGGGGCTCTCTGCAAACCGAAAAAGAGCTCTCTTCCTGAGCCACTGCGGACCGGACATGTTCGAGATGGCAGAGTCACTCAGCGAGCCAACGCCAGTCCAGACCGTTCCCTGGGACACCCTGATGACGACCCTTCGGGCTCACTACGCTCCCGTACCCTCCAAGTTCATGCAACGGTACCAGTTCCGACAGTGCATCCAACGGGAGGGAGAGCCGGTCAGCGCCTATATGGTGAGCCTCCGAAAAGCCGCGACCCACTGTGATTACAGAGATCTAGATGATGCCTTGCTAGAGCAACTGATCTGTGCGGTTCGCGACACAAGACTACAGAGGCGGCTGCTCGCCAAACTGGACCTGACACTTTCAGGCGCCTTAGATGAGGCCAGGGCTCACGAAGCCTCCACGAAAGCCGCGGAAGCTCTGCAGCGCCCAGTGACCAGCAAGGACAGTTCCAAGTCCTTACCAGTCCACAGAGAGGATGCCCGATCCAGCTCGGAGGCTGATTCAGACGAGGACGTTTTCCGGATGGAAAAACGGAAAGACTCAAGCAGCCCCCGACAAAGCTGCCAGAGTTGTGGCGGAAACCATGAAAGACTGTCGTGCAAATTCAAAGAGGCCATTTGCAGACGTTGCAATAAAAAGGGGCATTTGGCACGAGTTTGTAGGGCCGCCATGCCCAGAAAAAACCAACCACATGACCACCATAGCCAACCAGAATTGATGCGCCAAATACAACCAACCAAAGATGGCAGCGCGAAAAACCGGCGTGAAATTCAACTGCGAGACGGCTACAGCACACATGTTGACCAAGCCAGCACAGTGGTCGAGGACAAAGTCTCCACGATTGTTGAGATCAATGGCAGACCCTGTGAAATGGAAATTGACACCGGATCGGCTCTTTCCATAATGTCGTGGGCGACCCTGAAGTCAATCCTACCATTGTTTCATAGAGACCAGCTCACAAGGCAAAGGCTGCGGATTCTCGACTACTAGGGCAACCGAGTTCCTGTCGAAGGTGTTGGCATGTTCCGAGTAACCTACGGTGACTACAAAAGCACCTTACCACTGACCGTCGTGACCAGGCAGCTGCCCAGCCTTTTGGGCATGGGGTGGTTCCGAGCCCTTGGCATGGGTTTCACTGGTGTCCACAGCATGCTCAAGTCACCTCTAAAGGACAGCCTCCTGACCGAGTTCCAGGACATCTTTTCAGATTCTTTGGGCAAGTATGTGGGGACCCCTATTTCCTTAAATATAGACCCCAACGTGCCCAAGGTCAGATTAAAGGCTCGTAGAGTTCCATTTGCACTATGGCCAAAGATAGACATTGAACTGGACAAATTGATTAAGCAGGGAGTGTTGGTCCCTGTTGACCATGATAAATGGGAGACCCCCATAGTCACCCAAGTAAAATCGGATGGGTCGGTCAGAATTTGCGCCGACTACAAGTGCACAATCAATAAGGCTTTGCAGCCGAGCGCCTATCCGGTGCCGATTGTGCATCATCTACTACACTCCCTGGGACCAGGCAAAATTTTTGCAAAATTAGACTTGGCGCAAGCCTATCAACAATTACCAGTTGATGATGCCACAGCTGAGGCACAGACAATTGTGACACATAGGGGAGCGTTCAAATGCACCCGGCTCCAGTTCGGAGTTAGTGTCACTCCGGGGCTCTTCCAGAGCACTATGGAGCACCTGTTGCAAGGCCTTCCAGGGGTGGTGCCCTATTTTGATGATGTCTTGATTAGCGCCCAGACCGAACAACAACTGGGAGACAGAGTGAGGAGCGTTCTGTCATGATTCAGGGAAGCGGGACTCAAATTAAAGAAAAGCAAGTGCATGATCGCTGTCCCCTCCATCGAGTTCCTGGGCTACAAGATCAATGGTGCAGGCATCCACCCCACAGAAAGTAAAGTTAGGGCTATCAGGAATGCACCCACCCCAAAATCTAAAGCAGAACTCCAAGCCTTCCTTGGACTGCTAAATTTCTATTCGATGTTCTTAAAGGACAAGGCCACCATGGCCGACCCACTTCACAAACTTTTGGGAAAGAACGCACCGTGGGTTTGGGGAAAATCAGAGTCTGCCGCGTTTGAAGCTGTAAAGAGACTGCTAGCGGAAGACAGTTTCCTTATACAGTATAACGCTAAATTGCCACTCGTCTTAGTGTGTGACGCTTCTCCGTTTGGAGTTGGCGCCGTTTTGGGCCATAGACTGCCAAATGGCCTAGAGGCGCCCATAGCATACTACTCCCGCACTCTGTCTAGCGCTGAACGGAATTATAGCCAGCTAGACAGAGAAGCATTGGCCGCAATTGCGGGAGTGAAGATATTCCACGAATATCTCTATGGCAGGACATTCGAGTTGGTTACTGACCATCGGCCACTGCTAGGACTATTGGCCAGAGACAAACTCACCCCCGCTGCTCTCTCTCCGCGTATGACTAGATGGACTATTTTTCTGTCTGCATATTCCTACAAACTGGTTCACCGCCCCGGGCGAGCCCTGGGCCATGCAGACGCCCTCAGCCGTTGCCCCCTTCCCGAGCTACTGAACGACCCGACACCGGAGGCCCCTGTCCTTTTGCTGGACGCTCTGACTCTGGGTCCCATTTCCTCTAGAGAGGTAGCCAGGGCCTCCGCAAGGGACTCTGTTATACGTACTATCTGTGGTTGGGTTTTGAAGGGGTGGCCGCCCAAGGTGGACAGAGGGGAGTTTCAACCATTTGTCAATAAGCGTAATGAATTGTTCATGCAGGGGGGATGTTTACTGTGGGGTGATAGAGTTGTCATGCCTTCCAAGCTGTGCACCAGGGTCCTGGAGTTACTTCACGAGGGGCACCCGGGCATAGTTGGGATGAAGAACCTAGCTAGGGGCTATGTCTGGTGGCCCAATATGGACCAGGACATCTCTCAGTGGGTAGGGACATGCACGCCCTGCCAGCAATCTCGCCCCGATCCCCCGGTTGCCCCAATCCGAGAGTGGGAAAAGCCAAAAGGGCTGTGGGGGAGGATTCACATCGACTTCGCAGGCCCATTCCATGGCCAAACATTCTTGATAGTAGTCGATGCATACTCTAAATGGCTTGAGATCGTTCTCATGTCTTCGACCACATCCGAAGTGGTCATCAGGGCCCTTTGGAAGTTATTTGTCACACACGGCCTTCCGGATACCCTGGTATCCGACAACGGCCCTCAGTTTACGGCCACCCAGTTCGAGGGTTACCTAGCCGAGCTGAGCATTCGCCATGCCCTCTCGGCCCCCTCCCACCCGGCGTCGAATGGCCTGGTTGAACGTTTCATGAGGACGGCCAAGGAAGCCCTGTCCAGGCTAGATAATGGTGACTGGCAAGCCAGGATAGATCAATTTTTAATGGTTCAGCACGCCTCACCATGCACAGCTACAGGGAGAAGCCCTGCAGAGCTACTCATGGGGAGGAAACTTAGGTGCATCTTAGACAGGCTTCACCCGAACTACTCCCACGATAGCTTTAAGGGTGAAATCACGGGTCTGAGACAATTCCAAGTCGGGGACTTAGTATACTCCCGAAACTATGCAAACGGCCCACTCTGGGTTGCAGGAACAATTACTGGGGTAACTGGACCAAAGTCCTACACTGTAGATGTCGGGGTTGACAAAATTTGGAGACGCCACATAGACCAGCTCAGGAGAAGGGTAATTAGTGAGGTCGAGCACAACTCAGAATTCACTGACCATAACCACGACAACTTCTCTAAAACAGCTAACTCAAACCCGTTGCCGAGGGAATACTTATCTGAGAAACCTTGGGTCCCGCACTGCCCCAGCGAGCCGACACTCCCAACTGGAGATAACCACGGCCCGGATCAAATCCAGGAGGTTCCATTGGCGGAGCCGGGAGAGACAGAGGGTCCCTCCGACCGGCTCGACGCCTCACCAAAGACTGATCTGCGCAGGTCAGCCTGGATGAGAACATGCCCAAGGCACCTGCGAGATTTTGTTTGTACCTATGTAAATATTTGAGTGTAAGTGCCTTCTGGGAGGGGAGGGGTGTTGTGTTCTGTTACATTTTGGCGGGAATTTTGAACAAGGGAGTAATTCCTGATTGGCTGACAGTCCCTCCAGAATTGTATATAAGGAGGGCTGCAGCCCAGTTCTTTGCTGAAGTCTCACTGTATAATAAAGAGCTGTTGTTACTTGCCTGCTTGTGCATTCGTTAATTCCAAGCCACCACATGAAGGAAACTAGGAAATGTGCATTTTCTTTTTTAAAAAATTGTTATTAAACAAACACTAAAAACATTGGACATAGTCTCTGGACATAGAGCTCTATTGGACATAGAGCTCTGGTGGCTCAGCAGACTAAAGCAGTGTCATTAACTGTTATTAAGATCAGCTGCCTGCAATTACTGCAAGCTCAAATCCCACCAGGCTCAAGGTTGCCTCAGCCTTCCATCCTTTCTAAGGTAGGTAAAATGAGGACCCAGATTGTGGGGGCAATAAGCTGACTTTGTATAAAATATACAAAAAGTATGAAGGCTATTGCTTAATGCATTGTAAGCCGCCCTGAGTCTCCGGAGAAGGGCGGCATATAAATCAAATTAAAAAAAACAAATAGTGTGACCATCCCGGTCTTATCATATCTATACATATTTTTAACATAACAACAAATATAATTACTATTTAACATACATTACTATTTTGTTCTTATATACATGTCTCTTGTCCTCATTTACATATTTGTGTAAATATTATCCAGTATCCATTTTACAAACCCCAATTCTTTTTTGTTCCCACTCCTTTTCTCCTTTCCAACCATTAGTACACTTTGTTCCCAATTTTATAGTATTCTGTCTCGTCCTTGTTTTTGAGTTCTAATGTCAGCTTGTCCATTTCTGCACAAGTCAAGATTTTCTTTCTTATTTTTTCTTATTTTCTTTATTATTTCTTCTTCTGGGGGAGTTTTTTTCTTTTTCCAGTATTGTGTGGATTTTCTATGGCAGCCCCTGCACTATGGATCACTCTTCCTCTTGAAATTTGGCAGCCCTCTTCCTCCTAGTCTTCCATAAAGCTTGGAAGACTTGGGTACCTCCCCGCAAGTTGCTGGGATAAGATTAAGTGACTGCACATCAGAAATTTGAGTTGGTGCCAGGTTTTTGCTGTTTTTAATATGCTTAGTTTAGGGTTTTAATATTGTTTCGTATGTTACTTTAACTTTTGATTGGGAATCACTGGAATTAGTTATAAAATGGGAGAGATATATAAATGTTTTAAATCAGGGGTGAATTGCTCCCGGTTCAGACCGGATCACCCGATCCGGTAGCGATGCAGGCGGTGGTTCGGAGAATGGTAGCAAAAATCCCTGCCCCCCACCCAATGCCCAGCTGAGCTGCACAATCATCAGAGGCTTTTTTTTTTTACTTTTAAAAGCAGTTTTTCTACAACCTCTTTGGCGAAAAAATGCTTTTAAAAGTAAAAAAAAAGCCTCTCAGCTGAGATCAAAGGCTTTTAAAAGCATTTTTTCTACAACCTCTTCAGAGTGAAGAGGTTGTAAAAAATGCTTTTAAAAGGCTCTGATGATCCCAGCTGAGTTGCCTGATCAGCAGAGGCTTTTTTTCTTTTAAATGCCTCTGACGATCCAAGCTGAGTTGCCTGATCGTCAGAGGCATTTAAAAGAAAAAAAGCCTGTGCCAACTCAGCTGGGATCATCAGAACCTTTTGAAAGCATTTTTTTACAACCTCTTTGCTGAAGAGGTTGTAGAAAAAATGCTTTTAAAAGTTAAAAAAAATATTGGCCATGCCCACCCAGTCACATTACCCCCCACCAAGCCACACCCACAGAACCGGTAGTAGCAAATTTTAGATTTCATCACTGTTTTAAATACATAAAATAAAAGTTATTCTTATGAAGATATATTTAGCTGAGAATAATTGTATTATTCGTATTTAGCCACTTGAAAATAATTGCAACTCTTTTTAAAACCACATTTAATGGGGGTGGGGAAAGAAACTTTGATTTTGGGTTCTACTGATTAGATAGGTTTGTTGTTATAGAAATGGCTAGTTTATACTATTATGTAATAGTAAAAAGTTGAGGTTTGATGTTATTTTATTCTACTGCACCAAAGGAAATCAGAAGTCAGTGCCTTTTTTCTTTTTCCCCTTTTTCCCACACTTTTCCCTTCCCATTTGCCTCCCCTATCTTTCGTTCTTTTTTTTTTGTAGTTCTGTATCTTGTAGTATTAATACATAAATAAATAAAACTTTGGTTAAAAAAACACATTTAATTTTGACTAGGACTGTGTAAATTTTACCTTCTCCAGTCCTGGCCAATCCAATCCAGCTGTTCAAGGAATGGTCAATGGTTGAGCTGATGGGTTTGGTCAAGATATATTTGTTTTAATTCTTCATGAACTGAATCAGAACTGAATCAGAACTACCCTGGATCATCTGCTTCTACTGTTATCGGACACAATTGCATCTTTTTCACTTTATATCCATCTCCCCGACTTCTGTCATATTGTGATCCTTTCCTTACATTGAGGGCTGACAGCCGTTTTCAATGGAATAGTCCAGAAAACTGCTGTTGATTTTCAGCAGTATACATATACTTCTTGACTCAGGACCAGGATTTTGCTTGCAAGTTGTGACAGTTATAAGTCAAGGCACCCATGTGACCAGACCTGATTTTACAACTATTTTTATGGCCATTGTTAAATTAATCATTTGGTCAAAAGTCTGAATCCATTCTCCCAAACGCATATTTTTGGTTGAGAACTGGCAAAAAAACCCACAATGTGAATTGTAATTGTGTGACCATGAAACATGCAACTGATGATCCAGTTCCTTGAAATGCAGTCCTGGGACTGAGTACAAAGGGGACAACATTTTACAATAGCTGGAAGTACTTTAAGACCTATGAAGCATCCCTTTTGAAGCCATCACTGTAACTCTGAATGGTCATTAAATGACCCATCCTAAGTTAAAGTCTACTTGTGGAATATCTTCTCTTGCTTGTGATTGTTACAGTCATCCATTGGGTTTGCTCCTTTGACTGTCTTCCTTTGCAGGAAAATCTGCAGAACTTAGTCTCTTTGAACGGGTAAATCTTCCTCCTTTTTCAGTAGCTGAAATATGGCAATTTGCTGTTCTGATCTTTTGAAATTTACCTCAGAGACTGCTACAACTTGCATTTGTGGCAGACCTATTTGACTTCCTGCCAGAAAACAAGCAAGTTACGATTGCAGGCATCTGTCTGTTCACTGTTGCTTTTTTGGGGGCACCACCGATAGAAAAGGTTTTTCCCCACCCCGTTGATTAAACCGAACATATTTGGGTGTGAAATGGATTGACACTGTTTACCTTGAACTGTGTCTCTCCTCGAATGCTAATAACCATATTGATACATGTGGGTTTAAGTGTGAAAAAGTAGGGCAGAACTCTGACTCAGTGCAAACTCAAACCCCAATGCAAGAGGAGGGCAATTTGAGGGATTTTTTTTAATCACACAAAGGAAGCTACTTGGCCTATCTCAAACAGCTCCATGGAGCTCAGTCTCTGACACATCGTTTGGGAACTCAGTGGGTTGGTACGGAATGGATGTCAGGCTATGAGCCAAGAACTGGATCATATGTTTTTTTTTAACAAAGGGTAACTTTCAGGTATCTGACAGACATTGGATATTATGGTGGGTAGAAGGGATCACTGTGTTTTGAATAAAATTAGTTGCCCAAAATTTCTGCCCTTTTCATCAGTGGTGGGTTCCTCCCGGTTCGACCCAGTTCCACCGAGCGGAAGCGGTGACGATATGACGTCACCGAACTGGTTCTGCCCCCCGCCCCCCCACCCCACCCCGCATTATTATTACCTTTTATTTGGCCCCACCCCCAATCTACTGCTGCCACCTGAGTCCCAGCTGATGGGCTATAAGGAAAAACTGTTTAAACTCTTGCCGTGGGGCTTCAAAGGGCCGCTCTACAGCTGACCAGTGGTAAAAGGCAGTTTGGCGGTAGACCAGTGCCTCCAAAAACAAATGAGTAGACTGGTGCTTGTAAAAATACATGAGTAGACCAGTACCTGCAAAAATAAATGGGTAGACCAGTACAGCTCTGCAAGCAGTTAAAAGCCTGGTAGACCAGTACCTCTGCTAAATCCTAAATAATTGTCACATGACCATCAAGCCATGCCCCCACAAAATAAGCCACGCCCACAGAACCGGTAGTAAAAAAATTTAGAACCCACCCCTGCTTTTCATATATGGAAATTTGTGAAAAAGAGAGGAATAGATACCTGCATATAGGTCAACTTGCAATCATTCATTTAGCGACCATTCAAAGTTACACCGGCATTGAAAAAAGGTGATTTAAGACCTTGCACTTATAACCTTCACAACATCCGTACGGTCACATAATCAAAATTTGGACACTTGGCAACCAGCAAGTATTTAACAATGGTTGCAGCATCCCGAAGTCATGTGATTGCCATTTGCCATCTTCCCAGACAATTTTCAACAAGCAAAGACAATAAGGGAAACCAGATTTGCTTAATGACCGTGTGATTTACTTCACAACTACACTGATTTGCTTAACAGCCATGGCAAAAAAAAAAGATTGTAAAATTGGACACAACTCACTTAACCACTGCCTTGCTTAGCAATAGAAATGCTTGTCTCAGTTGTGATCATACATTGAGGATTGCCTTTAATCACTGAAATAGTCATTCAAAATCTGCTTTTGAGTGCTGTGTGCGTGGCTGCCTCCATATGTGGAAACAGCCAATAGATTTTTATTCTATATTCTGTCCAGGCGTGAAATCCAGCAGGTTTTGACAGGTTCTGGAGAACCGGTAGTGGAAATTTTGAGCAGTTGGGAAAACTGGCAAATACCACCTCTGGCTGGCCCCAGAGTGGGGTGGGAATCAAGATTTTGCAATATCCTTCCCCCAGGAGTGTGGAGGGAATGGGGATTTTTCAGGATCCTTCCCCTGGAGTGGGGTGGGAATGGTGATTTTGCAGTATCCTTCCCTTGCCATGTCCACTAAGCAATCCCCATCAAGCCACACCACATCCACCAAGCCACGCCCACAGAACCAGTACAGTGGTAGGTTCCTCCCGATTCTGCCCGGTTCCGCCGAGTCCGTAGCAGTGACAATATGACATCACCGAACTGGTTCCCCCCCCCCCGCTCTCCCTGCATTATTCTTACCTTTTATGTGGCCCCACCCCCAATCTATTGCTGCCTCCTGAGTCCCAGCTGATGGGCTATAAGGAAAAACTGTTTAAACTCTTGCCGCGGGGCTTCAAAGGGCCGCCCTACAGCTGACCAGTGGTAAAAGGCAGTTTAGCAGTAGACCGGTGCCTGCAAAAATAAATGGGTAGACCAGTGCCTGCAAAAATACATGAGTAGACAAGTGCCTGCAAAAATAAATGGGTAAACCGGTGCCTGCAAAAATAAATGGGTAGACTGGTACAGCTCTGCAAGCAGTTAAAAACCTGGTAGACCAGTACCTCTGCTAAATCCTAAAGAATTGTCACATGACCCTCAAGCCACGCCCACAAAATAAGCCATGCCCACAGAACCGGTAGTAAAAAAATTTAGAACCCACCCCTGAACCAGTAATTTAAAAAAATTGGATTTCATCCCTGATTCTATCCCATTTTCATGCTAATTATTCATTACATAGGAACTCATATATGTGGTTTTTAATAACCACATATATAAATAATTGGAAATAATCCAGTTGTGTGAGGCAGGCAAGGTCAGCTTTGATATGAGGTTCTGTGTGAAAGATGGGGGGAGAGGAGGAGGAGGAGGAGGAGGAGGAGGAGGAGGAGGAGGATGTGCCAAGTTTTAGCCTGTAAAGAAGATCTTTTTGGCAAGTGAGGTGAGGCACCAGGGCCATTTTCCCACTTAGAAGAGATGTATAAAAAGTAGCCCCTTTGAGGTTTTCTTAAAACCTTAGTAAATAATTGATTGCAGAGTTCATTTTGATTCATTGGAAATGTGCTTCAGAGAAAAGCACATTTGAAGCAAAAAAAAAAATCTTTTTCCAGGATAGTGCTGCAGCTGCAGAGGGCAGCCAAGTAATCTCAGGGAAACACACAGCTGTTTTAAGAAGATCTCTACCAGAGTCATGACGACGATTCCGTGTGCCCTAGCATCTTTTTCTCTTGGAGTCTAAAAATACTGCCCATTCCTAATAGAACATTATGTGTGGCTGTTTATTCTGCCTTCAGGACTTATAGTGTGAATATTTTCTCCACCACTTGGAAGGGGTGGATGGATTCATGTTGTTGATTAAGTAGTCTCACCAGAGGGATAGGAGGAACAAGAAAGCAGACTTTCTCTTCCTGCAAGGAAAAGTGGGTGCCAGTGAGTTGAAGGGCAACCAGAGAATGATCTGCCCATTTATCTGCCCCATGTAAATGGGCCCAATATCATGAAGTTTATATGTGATAAGCCAGCACATTAAGTCCCTTCAAGGAAGCATGTGTGCAACCTGTCCAGCTTGCAAAGCAGTGTTGTCACGTAGGCTGACCTCACACTGCTCCATCCTGGACCAGTTGCCATTATTGTTCTGAGTTGAAGGGCTACCACAAAGAAGAATGGGTCAACTTATTTTCCAAAGCACCAGAAGGCAAGGCAAGAAAGAATGGATGGAAACTAATCAAGGAAAGAAACAACCTAGAACTAAGGAGAAATTTCCTAACCATGAGAACAATTAACCAGTGGAACAGCTTGCCTTCAGAAGTTGTGGGTGATCCATCACTGGAAGCTTTGAAGAAGAGACTTGTCTGGAATGGTTCAGGGTCTCCTGCTTGAGCAGTGGGATGGACTAGAAGACCTCCAAGGTCCTTCCAACTCTGTTATTCTGTTACTCCATGGTCAATTCAATGTAGAGGACATTGCAGTAGTCAAACTGTAACATGACAAAGGCATGATTCTGGAGAGCTGACCGCCTGAGGAAAGGCACAAGTGGAGCCCCAGGTGGGGCTATTTAAAGGTCCTTTTGGCCATATTTCTCAGTATCTTACCTACATTTTTATTCAAAACCCTCCAACTAAACCTGTTAACTCCTCAGTTAGTGAGAGGGGTGGTGGAGCACAACTCTAGAAGGTTCTGGTTCCGCCAAGCCAGTAGCGGTGACGATATGTCACCGAACCGGTTCTGCCCCCCCCGCCCCCCACGTTATTCTTACCTTTTATTTGGCCCCACCCCCAATCTATTGCTGCCTCCTGAGTCCCAGCTGATTGGCTAGAAGGGAAAAAACTGTTTAAACTCTTGTCATGGGGCTTCAAAGGGCCGCCCTACAGTTGATCAGTGTTAAAAGGCAGTGTGGTGGCAGTGTGGTGCCTGCAAAAATAAATGGGTAGATGGGTGCAGCTCTGCAAGCAGTTAAAAGCCTGGCAGACCAGTACCTCTGCTAAATCCTAAAGAATTGTCACATGACCACCAAGCCATGCCCACAAAATAAGCCACGCCCACAGAACCGGTAGTAAAAAAATTTAGAACCCACCCCTGAACTCTATATATTTCAATTTTTGATTATGAGCCATCAAGTTATTTTTGGTTCCTAGCAACTACATGGATAGATCTTCTCCAAGGCGCTCTCTCCCTAACCTTGTTTTTCTGGTCTTCCAATGCTGTATCCATCACCACTGTAACTGAGTTCATGCATTTTTCTGCTGTTTATCTTCTTTTTCCTTTTACCTTTCCTAACATTAGAGCCTTTATCAGAGAGCTAGGTGTTTGCATAATATGTCCAAAGTAGGATACTTTATTACTTGCATGAAAACAATAAACATACCAATCTATACCATGATTTACCATGATTTAAAAAATAATTTTATGCAATAGTAATTACTGAACTTAATCCGTTGGATTAAAAGCTTGTTCAGCACTTCCTTCATCCAGATGCCCTAAAAGGGCAAAACCCTTTTCACCTAATACATACACAAATATGTAGCCCATATCCAACAAAGTACTGTCTTTCTTTGTCAAGAATACTCAGCCATAATTGCCCTTGTCTAAAGGATCACCTCTGGTGAATTGAGCTCCCTGGAATCTTCTTAAATCCTCTAGATCCGTGATGGCGAACCTATGGCACGCGTGCCACAGGTGGCACGCGGAGCCATATTAGTGGGCACGCCAGCTCAGCTGATTTTCGGGCCTTCTGGGCCCACCAGAAGTAGGGAAACAGGCTGTTTCCTGCCTCTGGAGGGACGGGGTGGGTGGGGAAGGCCCATTTTTCTTTCTTACCTGGCTCCAGATCCTGCCTATTTATCTGGGAAGGGCGAAAACAGCCTTTCCCATTCCCTTGGAGGCCCTACGGAGGCTGAAAGGAGCCATTTCCTGACTCCCGGTGGGACAGGAAGTGACGTTTTTTGCCGTCCCTGGCCTCCAAAGACTCCTAGAGAGGCTCCTAGAGATTCCTAGAGGGGCTCCTAGAGACTCCTAGAGAGGTTCTGGAGGCTGGGGACAGCAAAAAACGTCACTTCCTGTCCTACCGGGAGTCAGGAAATGGGCCCTTTCAGCCTCCGTAGGGCCTCCAAGGGAGTGGGAAAGGCTTTTTTCGCTCTTCCCAGATAAATAGGCAGGATCTGGAGCCAGGTAAGAAAGAAAAACGGGCCTACCAGGCCCTCATGTGCCAGGAGTGGGGGGGAGGGGGTTGCGAGTGCATGTGTGTGGGCACGTGCGCGCATGACCCGCCCCCGCCCCCCCTCTCCTGGCACGCGATGGCAAAAAGGTTAGCCATCACTGTTCTAGATCCAGTCATCTTCCTGTCAGCTTTTGACACTAGCAGCACTATTCTCTACCTCCAACTTCATAAAATTGAGCACTTGTCATTCCTCTGGCCTCAGTTGTCCACCACATTGGGTGATTCCTTCCATAGTTGGGACTCCTTGTAATCCACTTCCATTGGGCTCAAGCTATAGGCAAGCATATAAGTAAGACAGACAGTAAGGATAAAGCTTTGAGCTTGACATTCTTCCTTGACCTCTCACTCATAAGATTTTTTTTTTCTGTCACTCACTCACTCTTTTACCTGGAAACTATGACTCTTCTCTTCCTTTGGTCTTCTTAAGCAGCCTAACCATAAGTTCCTTCCTATTCTTCTCTATTTTTTGCCTTTGGAACGCAGTGTTTTTGCACCCAGATCTCTTAAGCTTTTATATTTTTTCCCAGACTTCAGCTTGATGTCTTCAACATTTTAATTTGGATTCTTGCACTGAGCAGGGACTCTGGTCTCCCAGTGGAGCATTTCAATTCTATGATTCTATGTACAGAACATATTTTGCACTGCCAAGCAATGCCTTTGAATTAATCTTTCACTATACTGAAGGCTTTGTTAGGTCTATGAGCCAGTCATTTATTTATGTTCACCATATAATTCCCCTACAGGAGCCCATCAAATCATAACATCCAGGTTCACGGTGCATCAGATCTGCTGGGAGAAGGAAACGGTCTGCTGTCTCAATCAACCCGCTTTCAATCCCTGCCTATGTCTGGATGTGTTTTGCAGAAATTAAGTCCCAACTCAGCCAGTCAATTATGAGTCAGCCTTGTATCACAATTATAGCATGTATCATTAATTATTAGCTTGACATGCCTTTTCCTTGCTGGATGCTAGATTGTGGCGTGTCCCCTCATTTATGTGTGATATGCATAATTCCTCTGGGTAAGTAGTCTAGAAGAGCAGATGGGCCTCGCAACACTGCATTAAAAATGGTTTATGAACTGAGCACAGATTTTTTTTTCCTGTTCAACATTTTGCAAACATCAGGATTCCTCTCTGATATTTCCATCTTTAGAAAAGAGGAAAGAAAACTGCCGTATTTTGAAAATAAAGCAAGGTGTATTTACTAGGTTATCTTGACTATAATACAACAAACCTAGACTTACAATTCTGTATGTTTTGGCTCTGAATCACCAAGTATACATGAACAACTGGCTTATAGATTTAACACAACCTCCTGTCCTGAAAGATTAATTTGAAGGCTTTGCTTAGCAGTAGAGAATATACTTTGCATATAAAGTCATGAGGTTGGAAAGGTCCATTAAAGTAATCAAGTCCAACTCCCTGCTAAGTGCAGAAATCCAATTAAAGTATTCTGTTGCAACAATGTTCTAGCTGGAGAAAGACCTCTGATATTTTGATCTACTCTGCTATTGAAGAATTTATTATTCATCCAGAGAGTGGAGGACTTCTCTATATAAGTGGTGTGCTTGACCACTAGCCCTTGATTTTTCATGTATACATATGTTTCTTGAAGCCCACTGGGGACAGTCAAAGCCAGGAATCCACAAACATAACCAGCTGGCCATCATGATACTTTCCAGATATGTCAGGAGCAGAACTATGAGGAATTCTGGAGGCTCATCTCACAGTGCACTTGGTTTGGTAAAGGTGACGTATTCCAATTATCTTGAGTTTGGATGGCAGGGAGTACAGAATCTGGAAGGAAATTCAAAACTCTGGGTGGCATATTCTAGAGCAGGGTCTCCAACCTTGGCAACTTTAAGACTTATGGACTTCAACTCCCAGAATTCCTCAGCCAACAAACCAAGTGCACTGTGAGATTTCTGGGAGTTGAAGTCCACAAGTCTTAAAGTGACCAAGGTTGAAGACCCCTGTTCTAGAGGACAGTTGCAAGCATCAAATAATCTATATGCAAAACATTCAAATTTATCTGGACTTATACCGTAGCCTTGCTCTGAAAGGCCTAACTTTGTGTCTTAAGGTTTGTGCAAGAAGACTACTTAGTAATAGGATTCAGCAATAGGATATAGTGGGCCATTTTAGTAATTCTCTGACACAAAAGTGAACATCACCTTTGCTGGTTTCTTTCTTTCATGATTGGTTTCAGTAGTGGAAACCAATGAGTTAGATCTTTGGAAGATCTAACTCTGCATAGAATTGGGTTCTAAAATACATTTTGCAACAAGAAACCAAAGGATAACATGAATATATCACATCTTCAAATTTAGCAGAAGTGCCTGACTAATTTGTTTGTTTTATTTATATCTTGCCTGTTTATTCAATGTACTTGGAGGATTACAATTGGTATACATGAATTCTGGATAACTAGCAAATAATAAATTCCTAAAACTGGAAGGACCACTGAGACTAACCTCTTATTCATTGCAGGAATCCTAATTAGGCTTCCCTAACAGTTTTTGGTACCCAAGTGAAGAGGAACCCATCACTTCCCCGGTCTTTTGTTCTGCTGATTACTCGCTCTTACTATTAGAACATATTCAGATTTGATTTTCTGCTTTCTTGGACAACATAACTTAGAGATGATTTGGGGCAGGGGTGAAATGCTCCCGGTTCAGACCGGATCGCTGGTAGCGATGGCAGCGGCTGGTTCGGAGAACTGATAGCAAAAATCCCTGTGCCCCCCTCACCATGCTCAGCTGAGTTGCACAATCATCAGAGGCTTTTTTTTTTTACTTTTAAAAGCATTTTTTCTACAACCTCTTCTGACGAAAAAATGCTTTTAAAAGTTAAAAAAAAGCCTTTGATGATCACGCGGCTCAGCTGGGATCGTCGGAGGCTTTTCAAAGCATTTTTTTCTGCAACCTCTTGGCCGAAGAGGTGGTAAAAAAAATGCTTTGAAAAATCTCTGACGATCCCAGCTGAGTTGCCTGATCACAAGAGACTTTTCAAAGCATTAGAAAAAATGCTTTGAAAAGTTTTTTTTAAAAAAAGTTGGCCACATCCACCCAGTCACATTACCCCCCACCACCAAGCCACGCCCACAGAACCGGTAGTAACACATTTTACATTTCACCCCTGATTTGGGGGGTAATATTCCTTCAGCTGTTTGATAGTCCACTTGCAGCAATTTTAGGGTGAGTTAAAATGCCTAGGTTAGATGACCTTTATTAATTGGACATATTTTCAGGAACTGAATTGGGGGATTCCAGTAAGCTTGTTCCACTACATGATTAGTTTCCCTGAGAATTCCAATGTTTTTATTCATAAAGCTTCTATGCATGGCCAAGTATTTAAACAACAAATAGTGTAATGGCAATGCATGTATTTAGCTTCAGGGCTGAATTGGATGTGACACAAGAGCTTTGTCAATGTCTTCTTTAATTACACTGTGCCATCCCCAGGTGTCTGCATACTGTCCAAATGTTTCCATGGGATGGGTGAATCTCTCTCTCTCCCTTATTGGGCTTCTGAAGGACTGAAAAGACTTTGTTCTTCAGAAATTCATTTGGGACTATGGAAGGTTAGTCTACCTCTACAGTTAATATAGTTCAGTGTAAATTGTTTGAATGTTGTTTATATCAGGGGTGAAATCCAGCAGGTTCTGACAGAACCGGTAGCGGAATTTTTGAGCAGTTTGGAGAACTGGCAAATACCACCTCTGGCTGGCCCCAGAGTGGGATGGGAACATAGATTTTGCAATATCCTTTTCCCAGGAGTGGAGAGGGAATGGGGATTTTGCAGTATTCTTCCCCTGGAATGGGGAAGGAATGGGGATTTTGCAGTATTCTTCCCCTGGAGCGGGATGGGAATGGAGATTTTGCAGTATCCTTCCCCTGCCATGTCCACCAAGCCACACCACACCCACCAAGCCATGGCCACCGAACCGGTAGTAAAAAAAATTGGATTTCACTACTGGTTTATATGTTGGATGGTTTCAATCCTGTTTTGACCTAGCCACTTAGAGACTATGGAAATTTAACAACATGGAAACAACAACAACAACGACAACAAAAGAATCATAATATACTAGGAACAGGATTCACACCAAATACCATTTGGACCTGCCCCAATGGATCACACAGATATAAGATGAAGGGTGTGACCTGCTAAGCTGCATTAGAATAGCTCATTGGTGAATGAAGGCACCATGAATGATTCAGGCCTTCCTTCTTTACTTTCTAGATGGTTCTTTTAAATGAAGGACATATCCAGACCATCTTATCTGAATGCATATCCTAGGATGAGTTCCCCATGATATATATTCCTATGCTAACCAGGAAATATAGAGAGTCAATTTGGTGTAGTAATTAAAACATGAAACTCAAAACTGGGAGATTGTGAGTTCTAGGCCCGCCTTAAGCATAAAGTCAGCTAAATGATCTTGGGCCAATCATTCTCTCTCCGCCCTAAAAAGGAGGCAATGGCAAACCACTTGTGAAAATTCTTGTCAACAAACCTTCAGAAATTTGTCCAGGTAGTTGCCAGCAATGAACACTGTCTTGAAGGGATTCCCCCCCAAAATGGTACTGAATAAATGGTACAAAAACATAGCTATCTTCCACTTTTGGAATTTATTCTATTCCGTCAGAAACCCCTTAGAAACTCCTCTTTTTTTCTACCTCTTTAGAAACCCCCATCTGGTAAATTTGCTTTGCTTTGATTTCCAAAGACTGACAGAATGCAAAGCCCAGACCCTGCTGTGAAGTTCCAAGGAAACATTTTGTAAGTATTCTGAAAGGTTAAGTTTTACACTGGGTTGGGTAGATATATTGCTTAACGTTTAAGTTACCAAAATCTGTGCTTTTGCTGTCTTTTAAATAGCAACAATTTCTGACCCTCTCTGCTGGAGTTTTTAATAAATGTACTGAATTGGAAATTAGGGTTGATTAGATTTATTTTTCATAGCCTGGAGAGCCTGCCAGACAATTTGCATATATATATTTATCTAGCTTCAGAAAAGGAAAGAAAAGTTATAGGGAAATGGTTTGTTCGTTTGCTAGAGACATAACCCTAGACCTGGATTCAGAATGAACGCTAAACTTGTATTTAAACATTGTTCTAAAGTTATAGGACAGATGTGGGAATCAGTGGTGGGTTGCCCCCAGTTCAGACCGGTTCTATAGAACCGGTAGTAAAACCAGAGGGAGGCTCCACCCACCGACCCCGATGTCATCAGAACGTTGCATGCGTATAAGAGCGCTCATGTGTGCTCACTTCACTCGCGCATGTGCAGCCCCGTTGCAAACCAGTAGTAAAAGTAAATAGAACCCACCCCTAGCGGGAATGCCTGTGGCCAGATAAAGGGGGAAGAAATTGTCTACTGTACAATGAGTGACCGTCCTCCCTCTTCTATAGAATCATGTGTTTAGCACTCTTCTAAAGAAGCATTAAACCTGTATTTTAAGGAAGCCCTCCCATAAAAAACCACCTAATCCATGCTTCATTGCAGTATCCCATTAACTAACAGATCCTTTTAGTTTGTTTGACTGTGGTCGTAGGTAGCTTCTGTCACCTCACGGGTTACTGAGTATGAAAAGAGATCTGTCTAATAAATTAGGGAGGCTCTTTGCTTCCGTAGGAACCCCCCTCCCCAGATTTAAATATCTTTTATTCTTAACATTAAGTGAGGAAGAATATTATATTTCTCCAAAGGAGAAATGGAGAAACACGTTCTTAAAGGCAGAAAGCAGCCCCAGTCTTTCTTAATAGCCTCCAGCAGATGCCTGAAGTCTTTAGAGATGGATTTTGTGCCCATTAAGAAATCCAGGCCAGCATATTCATAAACAAAACACCTTCAGCCCAGCTCCCCCAGAAGGGATTAAAAGTAGAAAAGCAAAGACTCCTAAAATCTACATTCCCTGCCCCATATTCTAAGGACAGGACAGGATCTTTAAGACATAATAGGATTAACCCACCACCATTAGAATAGCAAAAAGCACAAGGCTCCCTACATTGCATAACCCCCTGGAGCAACTCAAACAGAACCCTATAAAAAACCATCCATTCACCCAGCCAAGGGGTCACCCGCCCCAGAAACATTGTTGTTGTCACTGAAGTTTCTGGAAACCAAATAAACCTTCTTTCCTTGCAAACAGTGAGCCTCCATTTTATTTCCAGTGCCTTTCTCCTGGCTTGGAACCGGACCGGATTTTTCTTACACTTCATTACGCAGGCTTTTCCTCCACATGATAGTAAATCAGGAGAAGTCCCTTCTCCAGTTTCTTCCTGCCAAGTTGATTTCAATTCTCAGGACAGGCTTCCTGATTTTTTCTGGAACCTTTGATCTGTTCTCTCATGTTGCATACAGGGCAAAGTCTTCCAAGGAGCAGGCTAAGGAAGGGGAGCAGTAGCAAATTTTGACAACCCACCTTGGTGTGTCTCCTCCAAGACAGGGATCACCTACTTTTTACCCTCCACCTCTCCCCAAGAGCACTCTTGAGTTAGGGAGGCAGAAGTGTGCAAATGCTAGATCTAACTCTCCTTCTAGGACACTGCTCTCCAGCTTGACTTGCAAAGCAAATTTGGGATGCCAAGAATACCAGACAATTTCCAAAAAATTGGGTGGTGGCCAATCTCTTCAAAGGAACATTAGGGTGGTGGGGGAGATAGTCTGGAGACTAGGGGCATGGCTACATCAACCTAATCTAGCCAATAGAAACTGGGCAAATCCCAACCCTCACAATATAATCACCAACATCATGAATGCATCATGAGTGAGGAGCCTGGTTTAGCTCAGCAGACTAAAAGCATAGTGATCAACACCAACTGTCTGCAGTTACTGTAAGTTCGAATCTCACCAGGCTCAAGGTTGACTCAGCCTTCCATCCTTTCTAAGGTAGGTTAAATGAGGACCCAGTTTGTGGGGACAATAAGCTGACTTTGTATAAATATACAAAAGTATGAAGGCTATTGCTTAACGCATTGTAAGCCGCCCTGAGTCTCCGGAGAAGGGCGGCATATAAATAAAAAGAAAAAAAAGAAAAAAAAAAGAAAAAAAGAATGAAGCATTGGAGATCACTCCACAGCAAGTCTTCAGTTGAGATAATGTTGTGTCTTCGGCTCCCGAGCCCGGACCGTCAGAGGAAGAACCCTCCGAAAGTGAAGAGGAGGAGGAGGCAAGGCCCCCCTCTCCTGGCCCGTCTGGTTTGGCACCACCCCAGGCCCCAGCTGAAAGCCCTGAGGAAGAAAGCTCCTCTGAGTCAGATGTTAATGAGGAGAGGGAGTGGATTAATCCCAGGTGGCGACGATCAGAGAAACGGGCTCAGCAAAGGAGTGGGTGGGGCCGAGCACGAGGTGATGAGTCACAAAGCCAACGCCCCACAAGGTATAAAAGGAGCTGACCTTACTTGTTGGCTTTTGTGACGAACAAATTATTAACTTGGCTGCTTGTTTCCTGAAGTACTGCATCAGATAAGTGTTTGCTAACCTTAAGACTGTTTGTTTTTGGACATGCCGGAGAGCCTTATCAGGGACTGGCCGTGGCAACTCAAAATAACAGCTGTCTTTATCTCTCCCGGGCTCACTGCCAGCTTGTTGTTTATAAATGGTGAATAAACGACTTTCATACACTTCTGTTTGTGTGTGTGCTTGTCTGGGCTCCTGAAGCAGGGAGGGGACAGAACAGATAAGGCTCTTTTGAAACTAAACAAATTTACATTGCTTCTATATGGATCGAGGAGGAGAAAAGAGCAATATCATGAGGCTGCATCATCTAAAAATGGTTCACAGCATCTTTGGGTTACAGTCAGAAAGAGGTGAGAGGTGATTACAACTGATGATGTCTATGGAGATTCTCAGTGATCCAGATCATGGTTGTTCAAAGGTTCTGAAGAGGCTTCTTGGATGAGAAGTGAAATGTCTTCAAGAAAAAACAAAGAAAGTCCAGTGGCTGTGGTGGCACAGTGGTTAGAGTGCAGTACTGCAGGCTACTTCTGTTGACTGCTAGCTGCCTGCAATTTGGCAGTTCAAATCTCACCAGGCTCAAGGTTGACTCGGCCTTCCATCCTTCCAAGGTGGGTAAAATGAGGACCCAAATTGTTGGGGGCAATATGCTGACTCTGTAAAACGCTTAGAGAGGGCTGTAAAAGCACTGTAAAGTGATACATAAGTCTAAGTTGCCTCTTGAAAAAGCATCTTTTAGAACTGATGATGTTACCTAGCTTAGGTAACGAAATGTCTGCAAGAAAACAACTAAGCTTGGAAAGCATTGAGGACCCCTCATTACAATTTGAGCTACAAAAAAATTATCCTTTAAATATTTAGTAATTTTGGTAAATTGTCACAAAGGTGAGTTGGTAATGTACTGTCTCTTATAGATTGGGCATTACAAATGTTCCTCAGCTGATCCTTCAACAATGGCTTTCTGTGAAATTGCATTAATAAGACCAAAGACTTGTTTTCCTTGTCAACATCAATCAAGAGCACCCTGACTGGAGTCATCTAGCTTGTTCTAGTCTGTCTCCTGATGCAAAGGGGTGAGGGTTTTTTTTGTTCCCCTTTCATGAGGAAAATGCTAATTGCCTCTTTGTCTGACCCTCTCTTTCCAGTTTATAAATAATTTGTAAACTACCTGTCTAATGTTCTGTTATGTGGGAGAAATGACCACCACTATCCAGCTTTTCTCTCCCCAGCAGGAAGCCATCCAAACCCAGGCTAACCTGCAGATGTCATGGTATTCTTTCCACAGAATCTTCTAAATATATACTCACCAAATGCAGTGATTTTTGTAAACGATGTTTACTCAGGGGTAGCATAGAACTATAATGAACCCTGCCATTCCGGAAATCCTTTGCTCTAATAATTTAGAAAAGTCATTTCTTTCTCATCCTTATAAGTGTGCTGTCAATCATACAGCCTGCTTAAGAACTTCATTTTCTCCAATTAGTAGAGTCACAGCAGGTTGGAGAGAGCAGCAGAATTATCAGCATTAATGAGCCAGGTTCTAACCTGCACCATTGTTTGGCTAAAATTGTGTTTTTCAGCCTTGGCAATTTTAAGATGAGTGGGCTTCACAATGCTGTCTGGAGAATTCTGGGACTTGCAGATCACACATCTTGAAGTTTCCAAGCTTGAAAAAACATTGAGCTAAAGCTACCAGATCTGGACCCTAATAATCCAAATAGCACTGGAAGGCAACAAAGAAATATAGATTTTTTTTCTTTGCTTTTATCAAATGGTTGTTTGAATTTTAGCAGACCTGCCTTTGGCCATTGAGACTCTTATCAGCGAAGTTATCACAATATCTGTTTGGGGATGTTTTAATATGAACAAAGGATCCAAACCCCTTTTAAATTATGTCTTAAAATTCAGAAGTTTCTCCATTTTTTAACCAAATATTGACAAAAATAGTGGCAGAGGTTGTGCTTTGTGAGGCTCCAAACTTCAGGCTGGGTAGCTGCCTTTCCAGATCTTTCTTAACCTGAAATACTCAACAAACAACAGATTGAGGGAGATTTTTTTACTTGTGAAATCCCACCCAAGTTTCATGTTGCGGATTGATTCTTCCAATATGTCCAAGTAGAATCATGAGTCATTTGAGTAATGAAATGGCGTATGAGGCATGCTTGATCTTTCATCAAGTACCATCTTGAAATAACTCCAGCAAAACCTGTATCAAGCAGTGAGTTGGGCTAGATGGCCTTTCTAATCCTAGAATACAAGTCCTATGATTCCTATGTTGGCAGAAACTCTGTTTTAAACTATTTCCTCTCTGCCTTAGAAGTTGTCTCCTTATTGCCATCAAATTTAAGATAAATAACTGAGGTTCAGCCACTTCAGTTTTGATTAGAGGCTTTGACAACATCAGATGAGCATACCAATCTTATTCCTTTTTAATTTAATTTTTATTTTTAAGTATCCAAGTGCCTTATATATAACAACAGGAATACTTAATAAAGATTATTAAGGCAATGAAGTTTAGTGGTGAAGGTCTTGGACTAGAACTAGAGATCCTCAGATTCAAGGCCATATTCAATCATGGAATCTCACTGGGTGACTTTGGGACAATCATCTTGCTCAGCCCATCCTACCTCACAGGCTTCCTGGTATGGCGTAAAACTATAGATCCAGATTCTTTGTAAGATCTTTGTTTAAAAATTTGATTTATATGCCGCCTTTCTCTGGAGACTCAGGGCAGCTTACAATGCGTTAAGCAATAGCCTTCATACTTTTTGTATATATTTATACAGAGTCAGCTTATTGCCCCCACAATCTGGGTCCCCATTTTACCTATCTTTGAAAGGATGGAAGGCTGAGTCAACCTTGAGCCTGGTGAGATTAGAACTTGCAGTAATTGCAGGTAGCTGATGTTAATAACAGTGCTTTAGTCTGCCACGCCACCAGGCTCTTGGAGGGAAAGTAAGATATATTTTTAACATATGCGATCAGGGCAGTCTGTTGGTATTTTGGATGATCACAGATGCTCTTTTTTCTTTTCTTTTTTCTTTTCTTTTTTCTTTTCTTTTTCTTTAATCGCCAGAGCTTTTAACATGGGGTGGGCTCTACAGATGGAACCTTCTTGAGCTAAAGAATCAGTTGTAGCCTGAAATAGACTATTTCCACTAAAATACAATTCAGCTTTGGGAAATGCCCATTTCTGCTTTCTTTAGCAATTCTTCTGGCCTGAAAGCCATTGTATTTTTGCAATAGCAGTTGAGATCTATTAGCAGCTAGGTATTTATAACACCTAATGGATGCCTTTTCCCGGGCCTCTTTCATCTGTATTTATGGAAGGAGATCTTAGATACAGATGAAGAGCGGCAGGAAGCACACCCTACATCCTTGCAAATGTACCAGGGCTAATTGTATAGCATTACTGTCAATGAGGTAACATTATGTGGTTGTTGTTGTTTTTAGCTAGCAGCACGTGAGGATAACAAAGTGTAGCTAGAAACAAGAAAGCTTGGCTTCTTAGGGCATTTCCTTTCCATTCAACAAGATTTTCCTAACTGGAGGAGAAAAAAAAAAGCTGTGCATTTCTTCATGTACAGGGATGAATGTTTCATGAGATTAGAAGTATTGTCCCCAAATGTCAACTGTCTGACAATGAACCCCAAATAAGGAAGCACTCTTAGAAGATTTGAATTCCCAAAAGTAAAACTTTATTGGATACACCATTTTGGTACTGAAGAATCAAAACCAACTCTGGTTTTTCCATACAAATGCTTGCTTAGTTAAATAATAGCTTCCCTTTCTCCCCACCCCTGAGTGACCACATTGTCCTATTATGAGATGTCCTTTTGTTTTGTCCTCCTCTTTCTCAAGCACCTGCAGTGATGACCTTGATGGTTGCCAGGCTCTCACAAATTGGTGCACAATTTCTAAGCATTCCATTCCATCCTTCCCTCCCCCTAGTTTATTGGCAAATTGAATAATGATAGGATTTTAAAGAAGCCAAGCAGATCAATTTTGACATCAAATTTATAATCATCTAGTTCAAAAATACAAAAGAAACCAATTTATGTGACTGTGGTCATCCAGAGTTTTTGCACCAAATTAAAATGTTCAGTTTACAAGCTCTCTTGAAGCTTTTGCATAGCTATTATTGGATACTGGACTTTGAAGGAGCAGAATAAAATGATTATTGTCTCTCTTGAAATTTGGTGTTGGAGAAGACTCTGAAGAATAACATGAATAGCAAAGAACACAAATAAATAGATCATCAGACAAATCAGCCTGGAATTGTTACTGAAGGTACAGTCTTTTTTTATTAAGAATGTTATTAAAATTATAATATACAAATTAAAATAAAAACAATAGAAAAATTGGAAAGGGAAAGAAAGCGGAAGGAGAGGTGTAGGTAGATTGCCCACCGAGCTCAGGACAGCCCCCGACCTTCTTTCCTTCCGTCGCGAGCTGAAGACGTGGCTCTTCCGTCAACTCAACTGATCTGTTTGGGGGTACACTGTTATAATTTTAAATTGTTTTAATAGGGTTGCTGATTTTAATTTTTTATTTCATTGTGATTTGTATTGGAAATTGTCATTTTGTAAGCTGCTTTGAGTCCCTAGGGAGAAAGGCAGCATATAAATCGCAATAATAAATAAAATAAATAAATAGAGAGCAAAAGAAAAAAAAAGCATAAACTTTCAAATATTTTCAGGGCAATAAAGTAGAGCAGAGGTTCCCAATCGTTTTGGGTTCGCGGCTCCCATAGCAATCCGACTTGCAACTGCGCGGCTCCCATAAGCAATCCGACTTGCAACTGCGCATGCGCATTAGACGTTAGACCCAGCGGGCGGAATATTTCGCGGCGCCCTTATGACGATAGCGCGGCTCCCCAGGGAGCCGCGGCGCACAGTTTGGGAACCGCTGAAGTAGAGAATAAAATGATAGCTTCAACAAATACCAACCATTTCTATAACAATGTATGGATATAAAAAAACTCCAAGAGTTCATTTTTTTTCTGTCTCATGCACAAAGTCCAAAAGTGGTTTCCAAGAAGAAGCAAAGCTGAATCTGTTCTTTTCTCTAATTAAAGCAATCAATTTTGCCATTTCTGCTAGCTCCATCACTTTTCCCATCCATTTTTCTATTGTGGGGATTGATATACCTTTTTGTTTCTGGGCATATAGAATTCTTGTTGCAGTCAACATATACAATAACAAAGTTCCAAATCTTCCTTCCAATTCCTCACTCAAGTTACAAATGACCATGGTGGAAATTATATACAAGATGTGAAGACCCAGCTGCCCTGAGAAGGCTATGGTTTTAGGAAAAGTGAAAGGAAAGAAAAGAGGATGACCAGCAGCAAGGTGAACAGATTCAATTACAGCAAGGACGGTGTACTGTTGGAAAACCTTTAGAACCTGGTAGGACCATGTAGATCTGTGTTATTGGTCCTCAGGGCAGCTGGGACTTCACATCTTATATATAATTTCCTGCCTAAGCAGGGGATTGAACTAGAAGACCTCCAAGATCCCTTCCAACTCTGTCATTCTCTTCTCTTCTCTTCTCTTCTCTTCTCTTCTCTTCTCTTCTCTTCTCTTCTCTTCTCTTCTCTTCTCTTCTCTTCTCTATTCCACCCCATCCCATCCCAGCTCATCCCAGCTATTTATTGGATGAGGAGGACTTTAAGAAGTGAAATGGGTAGTAAAGTTTTGTGGGAAGGAAATCAAAACCTTCACTGCCATTCAAACAAGTTGGAAGGGACCTTGGAGGTCTTCTAGTCCAACCCCCTCCTCAGGCAGGAAACCCTATACCATTTCAGACAAATGGTTGTCCAATCTCTTCTTAAAAATTTCCAGTGATGGAGCACCCACAACTTCTAGAGGGAAGTTGTTTCACTGGTTAATTGTTCTAACTGTCAGGATTTTTTTTCTTAGTTCTAGGTTGCTTCTCTCCTTGATTAACTTCCATCCATTCTCCCAAAGGTGCTTTTTCAGGAGGCAACTAGACTTTCTTGTTTTTTCTTTGAAGATGTTTTGCTTCTCAGCCAAGATATTTCTTCAGCTCTGACTCAATTGAGGGGAATGGAAGGATTTATATTCCTTGCAGACAGATGGTCACTTACATTCTTTTATAGAGTCATTGGGGCCACTTGGAGGTTTATCTGTGTCCTCAGGGTCACCTGAGTAGTGCAAATGGGTGTGGAGCCTTCTTGGCTTCAGGATGTTTTGCTGCCCTGTGTCCCTTCACTGTTGAAGACAGGAGCAGGCTGTTGGGGATGAGTCTGTGCTGTCTGCATTTGCACTACTCCGGTGACCCTGAGGACACACATAAACCTCCAAGTGGCCTCAATGATCCTCTAAAAGAATGCAAATGACCAGCTGTCTGGAAGGAATATATTCCATTCCCCACTATCCAGTAAGAGTAAAGAAGCTTCTTGGATGAGAAGCAAAACATCTTCAAAGAAAAGTGGAAAAAAGACTGCCTAAGTGATGCCACAGAGTGATGCCTGGAGACTCTGAGGGCTCTTCATGTGGCACAAAGGGGTCAGCTCAATCCAAGCAAGACCAAGTTGCTTGGGGCTTTTGAATCTTCCAGTTCTGGGGATCTTTGATCTTTGAGTCTAGATGGGATGGAAATGCCCCAGACAAATCTGGAGCTCGTAGATTCACAGCTTCTGTCTGACGAGCAGGTGACAACTGTGGCTTGGAGGGCTGTGGGTTGAGCATCTGTTGTGCCCATCCTGGACCAGTGGACATGCTTAGGGTCATTTATGACCTTGTGACCTCCAGACTGGATTATTGCTGCATACCGCTGACCTATATTTAAGTGATTGTCCACTAAGACTCCAAGACCCCTGTCACAGTTACTACTATTGAGCCCAGTATCACCTATACTATACGTGTGCATTTGGTTTTTCTTGCCTAAATGTAGAGCCTTACTTTTTTCACCATTGAATTAAATTGTGTTAGAAAGCACCCAATGTTCAAGTCTGTCAAGATAAATTTTGGGCTTCCCAAAGCCTTCTCTGGCTTTTGAGCTTTTGAAATCTCATATTTCTCCATTGAGAAACATAGTTCTGTGTGTGTGTGCAAGAGAGAGAGAGAGAGAGAGAGAGAGAGGGAGGGAGGGAGGGAGGGAGGGAGGGAGGGAGGGAGAGAGAGAGAGAAGCAGAGGAAGAGAAGCAAGGTTAAAATTCTCATCATAAGTCAGGAGATTCTTTTCATCTCCCATAACACTGTTATATCCATTAACATGCAAAGCTGGAACTACAGAAAACATCAATGGTTTCTTTCTTACCTTATCCTCCAACTCTTTAAAAAGAAGCATTCTTTCACAGCATCAGAAGAGCAGGACCAATAATAGAGCTTTGCAAAATGCATTTTCAATTATGTCCATCTGCTTTCAGCAAAACAGTGTCAGCAGACACGGAATGAGAAAAACCATGAAACGTGGAGTCATTGCTATTACATGGCACAGCAGGCTTAGGAGTGACAGAGAACTATTAACCGAGATTTACAGCCTGAAGCCTCAAGAGCCCAGGTTCCTTCTCAAGCCCTCAGTGTGACATGAATGAAGAGCAATTGACTGGATTCTATTTCAATTTAATTATATGTAAATTAAATCAATTCAACTTTTGTCTCATCCCGTCTACATCATTGCTCTCCCAGCATGCTAAGATCAAGTGTGGCCCTCAGCCCAGAAGTAGTTGGGTATCCCTGGAATAAATTCATAACTTTTATAATAAATAAAATCAAATTTCCATTGAGTTGAAAACAACTCCTGGAGACTTTATAGAGAAATGCAGTTTTCTTGGCATGATGCGATTTGCCATTGTCTTCTCAGATGTTCTCAGAGTCCACTGGAGTTGGGTTCCCATATGTTTAGATAAATAATAATGGACAGTAGTGTTAGGAAATGGTTATTTGTCTAACTAGTTGGTCAGGCAATATATAAACCAACAATGTATGTTTTCAGTCAGAAAGGTATTATATTGCTTTAAGACTGTATTGCATCATCCTGTATCCTGATTGGCTAAGCTCTGTAGCCAATGTACTTAAGGGAAGTCAGGATCATGGCTTGTGTGGATACTACACCATTTTACCTGCTTATTTGCTGTAACTCTCTACCTGATCTCTCTGCATGATCACTGTTTGATCATAGCTACATGTTGTTTTCTACTATTTATTGAATGTTTTGATATTGAACTTGTTCCTGTTTTGAAACTCAAGAAGAACTATTTTATTATGTATGAATACAACTGGTAAGAAGACTTTGTACTTGAAATACCCCTGGATTGATCTTTTAACTCTCGACTTATCTGTGTATGACTTGGATTGTTTTTGGACTTTGCTTTACTTTCTCTAAAAGTAAAAGACTACAACAACTCAGTGTGTTTGTATGTTGATTGTGATAGTTCACAACCACACCCAGTCGCTTTTCATGCGTTTACTCAAAGGGTACTTTGCTCAATAACCCACAACATCGGTTATGAACCAAGAATATCCTTAACAAGTAGAATAGAAGACAAAGAATTGGAGAAGATCACAAAGCATCAATATCTAAAAATCAAACTTGAAAGATTATGGCGTAAACTCACTGTGGTGGTCCATTGGCTCTTAGCACTCTGATACAATATCAAAAAATTGTGGACAGCATTTAGAAGATCTACTCATTGACAGTGTACATCTGTCAATTACAATATCCACATTGCTTTGATCCACACATATACCCCGTTTCCTCGAAAATAAGACCCAATTGGAAAATAAGTCCTAGCATGATATTTCAGGATGCTCGTAATATAAGCCTTACCCTATGACACATGATGTATCACATTTTTTTGCCTTTGCAGAGCCAGAGTGGGTGTGGCCTGCATGTGATGAATCCAGCTGCATGGTTCTAACAGTATGTTTTTTCTTTCCGATCTAAGGAATCACACAAGCTTAGTTTTAAGTATGATTAAAAGGAAAAAACAATAATTATGTAGGAATTAGTCCTACACCTACCCTGTTTCTACAAAAATAAGACACAACTGGAAAATCCTAGCATGATTTTTCAGGATGTTCATAATATAAGCCCTACCCTTCCTAAAATAAGCCCTAGTTAAGATTGTCAGCCAGATGGATGCATTTAGTACTGTATTTCCCCCAAAATAAGACCTAACCAGAAAATAAGCCCTACCTAATACGTCTTTTGGAGCAAAAAATAAAATAAGACTCGGTCTTATTTTCGGGGAAACACAGTGGTACACCAGTAGATTATGACATTTTAAGCCCTTGGGAAGAATTCAATGCATATGAAAGTCAATACCAGTTAAAGAATTGGCAGCTGTGATTTACACCACGGTATACAATAATAATGTCAGTTTTGATTTCCCAGTCTAGCCTGCAACCAGGATTCCCAATGACCCTAGCAGGGCATTACTTCCCTGTATGAGAATTAATTGCTTCCCATTGTAAATTATGCACCGGAATTGGTTCAGAATTTCTGAAAACTTAATACTATCATCAAGCCAACAGGTCCAAAATCCTGGTTGTAGAGAACTCTTGTGTTCTATGTTGGTTTGGAGCCTGAAAAAAAAATGAAGGTGCCTTCCTGTGAACAAGAAAAAGAATAAATACAAATGGTATTTTAAAAAGGGCTAAAGGTTGGCTTTCCCAAAACTAAGATTTAGCTGACATCCTGCTTTTGCTCTTCCCATTTCCATTGCAATTATCTGGGTCATGGTAAAATATATAAAATAATGTGAAGGTTTCCTGAGATACTCCTTTTCTTAATCAGAACAATAGGCAATGCCATTCCCAGTGACTCATCTGCTCTTTTGTGACATCTTTTTGTAGTCAAAAAGAGTATGGCAATCATTTTCAGGGTCATCAATCTTTAGCAAAACTTTTGTTGTGATAGTAGGAAACCATTAATCAAATCCAATCACTTGCTACAACTCTTCCCCCTTTTTTGGTCTCTTTTGTCAATCTTGACCAACTCTTTTGTCACCTGTTTTTTTTTAACATCTCCAGTATGTTGGAAGTACATTTCCTGGGTCCTTGAAGCAGGCTTACTGAATTGGGTTTCACAGCCTAGGACAATTAGCCAGTTTCACCTGATCAGATGCATCCAGAACTATACAAAGTTGCAGTAGAGCAATATCTACCTTTTGACTTAGCCTGACTTCTAGGAGAATCATGGTTTCAAGCCAAGAAACCACATCGAGCAAACCCAGCTAAAGAAGATGGCAACAGTTGATAGGAACTGTTACAGCCCTGCCAGGGGACAGGTCTTCAAAAGAGGTGGATGGGAAGGAAGTAGAACCAGAAGCAGGAAATCCAATCCTATTGCTGGATCCCAGCTTTACTGAATCCAATAATTCCATTCTTGCTCACAGCCACTGGCATTAACTCATCCTTAAAAGTGTGGTCAGTTAGTCCTAGGCACAGGTCTTTGATGAAGACTCATGATCAGAAAGTTGAACTTTGCAGATCAAAAGGTTACAAAAAGGCACAGAGTAGATTGCTCTGAAGCTACGGTTTGATGAGTCTCAGATGCACATTAGGCAAAAGCTTAGTGTGACTTACTATTAGCTTGTTTTGCTATGATTTAGACCATGTGGGTCCAACCTTTTGACTTGTCTGGGTTGCACTGAGTGAAGAGGAATTATCTTGGGCTGCATATAAAATGTATAATATAATTAATGTATTTATTGTATATGTATAAATAATGTTACAAGTTTATGAGATGCATTACTAGCTATCCAAGACCACATATGGCCCACAGGCTGCAGGTTGGACATACCTGTTTTAGACCTTGGACTTTTCTCAGTTTCTATCTTACTACTTCTTTGGATTGTTAGATTATTGGTTCAGATATTGGCTTTGGTTGTTGGGCCTTAAGGATAGCCTTCATTTAGAGGT
The DNA here is from genome assembly GCA_012654045.1 of Ptyas mucosa. Lineage (NCBI taxonomy): Eukaryota > Metazoa > Chordata > Lepidosauria > Squamata > Colubridae > Ptyas > Ptyas mucosa. Next base: position 85,057,113 of record WNWU01000001.1, read on the forward strand.
ACTATGATTGAACTTCCCCAAAAGATGGTTTCAACTTCAGCTAGCCTTTAGAAGAGCTATAAAGGTAAAGGTTTCCCCTGCCCAATCATGTCCAACTCTAGGGGGTGATGCTCATCTTCATTTCCTAGCTAGGGAGCCAGCATTGTCTGAAGATACTTCATGTGGCTGGCATGGGTATACACCAAGGTGTATGGAATGCTGTTACCTTCTCACCAAAGTGCTACCTTCCTATTTATCTACTTACATTTGCCTACTTTAGAACTGCTAAATTGGCAGGTGCTAGGGAAAGAATGGAAGCTCATCCCATCACACTGTACTTGGGTCTCAAACCCGGAGCCAAACCAAAACCCATGACAGTATATCACAGCCAGCTGCTCATGACACTACATGACAGAACTCAGGAGGTTGCAACACTAAAGCCCAGGAAGCCAAAACACAGCTAATTACCCAGGATGTTGCAGCACAGAACTCAGGAAGCCACAATAACAGAGCTCAGGATGTTATCACACAGCCCATTCCCCAGGTCATTACAACACAAAAGACTAATCAGCACACAGCCAGGACTACACCCACACAGGATGTCACAAGACAGCAAACTAATCTGCAAACATCAACTCCAGATGTTCTCAATCAAGATGCAACAACACAGCCAACCAATCCACTCACAGCAACACAGCCAACACCTCACACATCTCCAATATTTATAGAGAGACGGCAGCTCAGATCACACTTTGCTCGCAGAAGCACAAAGCCGAAAACACCAGCCTGAAGATGATGAGTGAGACCTCATCGAAACGTCGCCAAGATACTCTCAATCTTACACGGGACAAGACCCGAATACGCCAAGACTTGCATACCTATACCCGTGAAAACCTATGAAAACATATATATATATAGTGTTTTGCCGAGACACCTGGTCTACCCCAACATGTGGGAGGGGGCATTCTGCTCCCTTTCGCCTTTCAGCTCCAACCCAGGAGCCCTCAAGCAGTCGCATTCACGACAAACCATTTTATACCAAATATATATTTTGCTGATAAAGTCTTCCTTTATTTCTTTATCAGCAAAATATATATCTATATATAATTTTTTCAAACAGAAACATAATTTTTTCCCCCCAAAGAACGAAGTCTTGGTCTGGTCACAAATAGGTAGACTAGTTTTACAAATAAAGACAGATATTTTTAACATAAATTCCAACATCTTAATTTAAGTCTTTCTATTATCTCATCATACATCTTAATTTCCTACTAAACAAAGCTCATTTTTATATTCAATTATAAATTCAATTATAAATCATAATTCAATACCGCTCTAATTTTTTCTCCATTGCTCCTTTTAACATCAACATTAAACACAAAAACAGTCTAATCTGTTAATCTATATATTTACCTTACAATTTTATCACCACGAATCTTAATTTCCAAATGTATACAACTCAATTTTTATTTCAGTTTATTAATCAAAATTTCTTTCTATTTTTCTCGGTTTCTAGACCCAATTCATCCAATCTTTTAATCTTAAACTTTTACACAGACATCTCAAAGTTTTTCATTTCATTTTAATTATCGCCCAACATTTTCTTTTTCACCCCTTATTAATAATTATTCTTCAATGTATTCTCCTCTATACCTCCAATTATTATTTTGCTGATTTCCAGCATAGTTTATTTTAGCTAATTTCAGCATTCTCCTCCATCACTCCACCTATTGTTTGGCTGATTTCCAGCATAACATATTTTGGGTGAGTTTTCAGCATATTCTCCTCCATAACTCCAACTATTATTTGGCTGATTTATTATTTGGAAATCAGCCAAATAATAGGTGGAGTTATGGAGAAGAATGCTGGAAATCAGCCAAAATAAAGCATGCTGGAAATCAGCCAAAATAACACTGTACTTAGGTCTTGAACTGCTAACCTTCTGGTTGACAAACCCAGCATCTCAACCACTAGGCCACCACTTCCCCAGAAGAGATACAGCCCATGACAGGCTTTTGTGCTGTGGTGGAATCTGGTGCTGAGTTGAGTTGAGCAATGAAACAGCTGAGTAGCCTGTACTCCCTTGTGGGGAGGAATAGGCTGAAGGGAGATCATCCCTAAAACATTGCAACATTTATCTAGTAGTTATGCAGTGAGGGTTTTAGTCTGGCATGATCCCTGTCTATAAGCGAGCAATGTATTATTTTGATCAGCTCAGTGTGTGGTTTTGGTTCTTTGCACCTGGCAATAGCCGAGGAGTTTAGTCCTTGGAAACCAGCCTTGTCAGGACACAGAAGGGGAGACTCTCTGGCTTTTTCTCCCTCTATTGTTAGAGGATCCATCTAATCAGCTAATCACCTTGGAGGACCCAGCTTTGTACAAAGCAGCCCAGCACTGCAAAGGTTATACTTTTTTCCCCCATATCTCTCTAGCTCTCCAGAAGCATTATCTGTTTTATTCTCCATTTTCAGCTGAAGTGCTGCCTTTTCAATTTCTTTCCCTTTTGCTGTGGCAGGAAACCTTTAAAAGAACCAGGTTTGTTGCAATCAGAGTCTCTATTTTTCTCTTCCTGCCTTCTTTTTCTGTAGCTGACCTCAGTGTAAAAAAATAAAGCACTTGTTGAAAGCTCCCCTATTTTCCTTGTCATTCTCAGAATTCTGCTTCCTCTTTGACTGTGCTATTCCCTGAGATCTTTGCCTCTCTCTTACTGAATTAAATAACGTGCTAAATCCTCACAGACTGTTAATGGCTTCTTGTTTGATTGCCTCGTGCACCACCCTTAAATATTCTTTCTGCTAAATTCCATAAAAGTTGCCCGAGTGCTTTTGGTTTGATTGCCTTGTAGGCTATAACTACTGCAGGAACAACTATTATTTCATCATCATCAGAGTTAGAAGGGACCTTGGAGGTCTTCTAGTCCAACCCCCTGCTCAGGCAGGAGATCCTACACAATTTCAGACAAATGGATGTACAGTCTCTTCTTAAAAGCCTCCAGTGATGGAACAGCCACAATTCCTGAAGGCAAGCCATTCCAGGGATTGATTGCTCTCACTGCCAGGAAATTTCTCCTGGTTCTAGGTTGGTTCTCTCCTTGATTAATTTCCATCCATTGTTTTTTGTTTTTTTTTTTGTCTTGCCTTCTGGTGCTTTGGAGAAGAGGTTGAACCTCTTCTTCTTTGTGGCAGCCCCTTAGATATTGGAACACTGCTATCATGTCACCCCTAGTTCTTCTTTTCTCTAGACTGGGCATACCCAATTCCTGCAATCATTCTTCATATGTTTTAGCTTCCAGCCCTCTAACCAACTTTATTACTCTTCTCTGCACTCTTTCCAGAAGCTCAACATCTTTTTTATATCATGGCCTTATAATAAATACATTATTATAACATCAGCTGCCTGCAATTATTGCAGGTTCGAATCTCACCAAGGCTCAAGGTTGACTCAGCCTTCCATCCTTTCTAAGGTAGGTAAATTGAGGACCCAGTTTGTGGGGGCAATAAGCTGACTTTGTATAAATATACAAAAGTATGAAGGCTATTGCTTAGCGCATTGTAAACCGCCCTGAGTCTCCGGAGAAGGGCGGCATATAAATCAAATTTTTTAAAAAAATTATAATGGTTGGCTATTACCGTACTTTTCAGAGTATAAGATGCACTTCCCACCCCCAAAAGTGGGTGAAAATTGTGGTGCGTCTTATACACTGAATGTTGCTGAAGCCCCACCCACCCACCCTTCAGCCGTTTTCTCTGCGCGTCACATTTTCAGCCTCCACGTAGCCCATTTTTGGCCTCCGCACATCGCATTTTCTGCCAGTTCCAGACAGCGGGGATCGGCAGTGGTGAATGGGCCATGCTGAACGGGTGGCAGCAATGGTGAATGGGCCACACCGAACAGCTGCGCTGAATGGGCTGCGCCAAATGGGTCATGGCGGTGGCAAACAGGCCATGGCACTACCGAATGGGCTGCAGTGAATGGGCCAGATGAATACCAGATGGATGCTGGGAGGCAAAGGCAGATTTTTTTTTCTTGTTTTCCTCCCCGAAAAGCTAGGTGCATCTTATAGTCCAGAGCATCTTATACTCTGAAAAATATGGTAATTACCGTATTTTTTGGCGTATAAGACGCACCGGAATATAAGACGCACCTACCTTTTTTGGTGAGGAAAAGAAGAAAAAAGAAAACTGCCTCTGCCTCTGAGCAATTTTGCCTTGCTGCAGCAAACAGCAAACAGCCTGCTTTGCTTTCATTTTCGTTTTCAGCATAGTTTGATTAGCAGAAGGGGAAAAAATAAAATCTGCTCCAGCAATTTACCTCTTTGCAGCAAGCAGCAGAGCCTGCGCAAAACAGCTGAGAGCAAATCAGCTGAGAGTCGGGAGGCCGATCCAATCAACTTGTGTTAATTAGGGTTTATTTATTTATTTATCTGTTCGATTTATATGCCACCCTTCTCCAGAGACTCAGGGCGGCTTACTATGCATTAAGCAATAGCCTTCATACTTTTGCATATACCTGCTTAGTAGGGCTTTCAGCCCCCCCTAAGGGTTTTCTGAAAGGAGCTGTTTTTTCTTGCTGTTTGCTTGCAAGGAGATAACTGCTGCAAGGCAGAGGCCAAAGGGTACAGGCCAGTGGGTGGGCGGGGCTACATTCGGTGTATAAGACACACCTAAATTTTCGCCCCCTTTTAGGAAGGAAAAAGGTGCGTCTTATACTCAGAAAAATACGGTATTTTACATTTTTGGACTTCCAGAATGCATATACCTGTAACCTACAGAATTAAAGTCAAGGCAGAATTGATGCTATGGGATGCACCAGTTCACAATGAAAACCAACTTTGGTTTGCTTTCTCAGTCAGAAAAAGTCAGCTGGATGCCCTTTGCAAAAGTCATTAGCAAATGAAGAAAAACCCATCTTCCACTCATTGGAGCATCAGTATCTTTCCACACAGCTGTTTACAGTGCTACTAATATAATATTTATATAACAAATGCTTTCTATCCCAAGCGTCAGTACGACTGTGTGGTTTTGAGCTTAGACTGGTCAGGGAATGGTTGTTTGGAAACATTCTTGCAGGCAAGCTAAACAGAGCACTGACTACTTGTCAAATGAGTATTTTTCAGGATTAACCTGTTGGTTTAATAGCTTGTGACAAGAAGGAAAGCGTTGTTGCATCTGGATTAAGTCAGGAGAAAGCTTTATAAACAGGAGAGGGCAAGAGCTGAAACTGATACCAAAGTGGCGGGCATAAGGCCACAAGTGGTGTAATAGAAATGGGGCAATGCCAGCAGTGACACAGACCTAATACTGAGACAACATTAGGCCTACAGTGCAATTCCAAGAAAAGCTACCTATGGAAATATATAGCCATGGAAATAGCAATAGCACTTAGATTTATATACCTCTTCATAGTGTTTTACACAGAGATGGTATTCAGCAGGTTCTGTCCAGTTCTGGAGAACAGGTAGTGGAAATTTTGAGTAGTTTGGAGAACTGGTAAATTCCACCTCTGACTGGCCCCGTCCCCATCTATTCTCCACCTCCCGAGTCCCAGCTGATTGGGAGGAAATTGAGATTTTACAGTATCCTTCCCCAGCCATGCCCACCAAGCCACGCCTACCAAGCCATGCCACACCCACCAAGCCACGCCTACAGAACCAGTAGCAAAAATATTTGAATCCCATCACTGGTTTTACAGCCTTCTCTAAGCAGTTTACAGAGTCAGCATATTGACCAACAATCTGGGTCCTCATTTTACTGACCTCAGAAGGATGGAAGGCTGAGTCAGACTTGAGCCGATCAGGATCAAACTCCTGGCAGTGGGCAGAGTCAGTCTGCAATACTGCATGCTAACCACTGCGCCACAAAAGATCTCTTCCTCCTCCTCCTTTCTTATTCATTATGATAAAATAGACCTTGATAAAACAGACTGCTTTAAGAATTTATTTAAAGGATAATTGCATTGGCATTCTCAAGGGTGAAATGTGGGCTTCTTATATTCGTTGAGTCATAACAAAATTAAAGGGGTTGAGTGAATGGCTTAGTCTTTCATTGTGGCTCCTTTTCCTTCCTTCTTTCTTCCCAGTTCAAATTTAATGGAAGATACCATGATTCTCAGGGACGCTGTGGCTCAGAGGCTAAGATGCTGAGATGCTGTCGATCAAAAGGTCGGCAGTTCAGTGGTTCGAATCCCTAGTGCCGCATAATGGAGTGAGCTCCCACTACTTGTCCCAGCTTCTGCCAACCTAGCAGTTCGAAAGCACATAAAAAATGCAAACAGAAAAATAGGGACCACCTTTGGTGGGAAGGTAACACTGTTCCGTGCACCATTGGCATTTAGTCATGTCAGCCACATGAACATGGAGATGTTATCCAACAGCGCTGGCTCTTCGGCTTTGAAATGGAGATGAGCACCACCCCCTAGAGTAGGGAACAACTAGCACATATGTGCAAGGGGAAACTTTACCTTTACCTTACCATGATTCTCATGAGGCTTTTCCAGTGGTAGCACTATTTGACCATTAAAGGTCAATCCTGCCCTTGAGAAATTATTAGAGAAATTCAGAAAAACCATCCACCCTATTTCTATGCACACATTTAAAAAAAAAAAGATCAAGAATGCTCAGTTCTATTTACATTGCTTTTCTATCCCACATTTCCTCAGAGAATTCAAGGCATTGTATTTAGGAATAAACCTTTCCACAAGAAAACCATTTTCTCAGAAGAATTGGGCTAAGAGAATATGACTATGGGCCAGTTAGCTGGTGAGCCTCACAATCAAGTGTAGTCTTGATTATGAGTCTCTCCAAGCTTTATACTGTTTTTTTTCCCCTCACTGGTAAAAAAAAATGCAATATTTTTTTTTATTTATTAATTAAATTTATATACCGCCCTACTCCTGAAGGACTCAGGGCGGTGAACAGTTGAACGAAAAATACATGTGAAACAGATTAAATTCAAAAATCGATCAAAATTACAGTTAAATAGTTTGGTTCAGAAATAGAATTAAAGCAAACATCTCAATTTATAGGGCAGATTCAAGTTTAAAAATTTAAAGTAGTTTTAAATGAGGTTAAGACAGGCCGGCCTGCTTGAATAGGAATGTCTTGAGGGCATGGCGGAAAGCACGAAGATCCGGGATCATCCGTATCTCCGAGGGCAGCTCGTTCCAGATGGTGGGTGCTCCCACAGAGAAGGCTCTCCCTCTGGGGGCCGCCAGTCGACACTGTTTGACCGACGGCACCTCGAGAAGTCCCTCTCTATGGGAGCGTACTGGTCGGTGGGAGGCTATTGGTGGTAGAAGGCGGTCTTGTAGATATCCCGGTCCTAAGCCATGGAGCGCTTTAAAGATGGTAACTGAAACCTTGAAGCGCACCCGGAAGATCACAGGGAGCCAGTGCAGCTCGCGCAGGAGGGGAGCCACATGGGAGTGCCACGTTGCTCCCATAACAACCCGCACGGCCGCATTCTGGACTAACTGGAGCCTCCGGGTGCTCTTCAAGGGGAGCCCCATGTAGAGAGCATTGCAGTAATCCAAGCGGGAAGAGACGAGGGCATGAGTGACTGTGTTTAACGAATCCTGGTCCAGAAAGGGACGCAACTGGCGTATCAGGCGGACCTGATAAAAAGCTCTCCTGGCCACAGCCGTCAGGTGTTCTTCTAAATATGCATTTACAAGGCTAAAAATTAACAGGATGCAACAATCTGAATAGGAAAAAGTGTTCACACATGCTTACTCCTCAGTTGGGATTTCTTTGTGAGAAAGATGGGGCCGTGCAATGCTCTGGATTAAATTCAGGACAGATACTTCCGAAAGAGCTACAGTACAGCTTCTGTAACTGATTAAGAGAAATTGTTCTCTATTCTGCAAAAAATGATATGGGTACATTGGACTGTGTCCAAAGCAGTGTTTTTCAACCTTGGCAACTTTACGATGTGTGAACTGCAACTCCCAGAATTCTCCAGACAGCATGGAGTTGAAATCTCCATGAGAATTAAAATCCACAAATCTTAAAGTTTGTCAAGGTTGAGAAGCACTGATCTAGAGGATATCAATCAAGCTAATAAGGGCCCTCAAAGGAAACACATCTGAGGAACACTTGCAAGCACTGGAGAGGAAAGGATTGCAGGAAGACATGACTGCTGTCTTCAGATATCTAAAGAGCTGTCATTCAGAAGATAGGATAGAATTGTTAAGAATTGTTCCAGAAGCAAAGACAAGAAACAATGGATATAAGCAATGGAGCTTCTCTACTGATTGATTGATTGATTGATTGATTGATTGATTGAATAGATAGGCAGACAGACAGACAGACAGATGCAAGGAAAAGTTCTTCCAGTTCAACTTACAATATATATGTCAGCCCTTTGAGGTACTCCAGACAGGAGACCAAAACCATGACTGCTAATACTACCTTTATAGTAAGATTGTAGTAACAGAATCTTGAAACTCTGAAATAATTTCTCCCTTCCCATCCCTCTTGTAGTTTCCAAGTAGGGATGTTCAAAACTATCACTTGACAAGCACACCGTGTACAGACCAAGATACGTTGTCAATTTAGAGTTACTAATTATAATGTATATAAGAAAAATGGAAATAACTTGTATGTACATATGAGGTATACTGATACCGAAGTGCTGTAAAGATGGATATTGTGATAGAAAACAGAAGAATTGTTTAATAAAAATTATTTTTTTAAAAAATACTATCACTTGGGAAGTTAGTAGGGACATTCTTTTTCCATCAAATCTCACACGAACCTTAGCTTTCCATTGATCAGAGTGGTTACAGGACACTCAGAAGTTGAAGCATGCCAATTTTTACAGATGCTGCGGGGCCATTCAAACTGCTTGAATCCTGAAATTATGCCCAAAAAGTAACATTTTGATTTGAGATATAACAACATTTATTGTGACAGTGGATCCTATAGTGGATAACGCCTGTACAAATTTTAGGCAGTGAAGTCAACGAGGAGGGGGAGGAGTTATAGCATAGAATAATAATGGCTCTTCCTGGATATTATGGAGCTGACAATCAGGAGTCATGGCCAAGGGAAGTGTAACAGATTGATTACTCATCTTTCCTTGAAAGAAAATATAAGCCAGACAGACAGATAAGAGAGCCAAAAAACATCTTGCATCTCTACAAGTGGAAATAAAAAACAGTTTGTGGAACATATAACAATTCCATTGCTAAGTGATACATCTTTGACATAAGTATCTTCTACAGTATATGTCCCATCTTCTTTTCAAGATGCTGAAATTATTCTGAAGATGGTTCTACGGTCTCAGGAATCATTTTGATTTGACAACAGACCTATCAGTCATTGAAGTCAATGTTTCCCTCCTTACTTTTTCCATAAGGTTTTCACAAAAACAAAGATAGACCTTTGTTTAAAGCTAAATTGCTTTCTAGCACATAGCAGAGTTTTCAATCTGAACATAGATCCAGATAGGCTTCTGAACCAGAGGCAGGAAAATTACAGTAATGGGGAATCACAGGTAGTCCTTGACTTAAGAACATTTAATGGCTGCTCCAAATTACGATGGCAGTGGAAAAAAATGACTTCTGACCAGTTCTTGCACTTCGAACCATCACAACATTTAGGCACTTGGCATCTGGCATGAACATATTACAGTTGCAATGTCTTCAGTCAAATGACTGGCATTTGTAACCTTCCCAGGAGGTTCCCAACAGGCAAAGTCAATGGGGGAAGCCAGATTGACTTAACAAACATGTTAAGTTAGTGATTAAGTGAATCACTAAGGTGATTCACTTAATGACCACAGCAAAAATGGTCATAAATTCAAGTGCAACTTAATGACACCCTACTTAGCAATAGAGGTTCCTGTCTCAGTTGTGATCATAAGTTGAGGACTACCTGTATTTTATTCCAAATGAGTTCAGCATTATCCCACACAACCTTGATTCATATTAAGGAAAACCACACCTGGAATCCTGCATCCAATTTTGGTCACCACATCATAAAAAAGATGTTGAGACTTTGCAAAAAATTGCAGAGAAGAGCAAGAAAGGCTATTAGGGGCCTGGAGGCTAAAACATATGAAGAACGGTTGCAGAAATTTTGTGTGTCTAGTCTGGTGAAAAGAAGGATTAGGGGTGGCATGCTAGCAGTATTCCTGTATTTGAGAGACTGCCACAAAGAAGAGGGAGTCAACCTATTTTCAAAAAGCACCAGAAGGTAAGACAAGAAACAATGGATGGAAACTAACCAAGGAGAAAACCAACCTAGATCTAAGGAGATATTTCCTGATAGTGAGAACAATCAGCCAGTGGAACCACTTGCCTTCAGAAATTGTGGGTGCTCCATCACTGGAGGTTTTTAGGAAGAGACTGGATAGCCACTTGTTTGAAATGGTATAAAGTCTCCTGCTTGAGCAGGGGATTGAATTAGAAGACCTCCAAAGTCCCTTCTAATTCTGTTATTCTGTTATCCGTTATTGTCCTTTGCCTACAGCAGATATGTCCAGGGTGGGCTGCTGGCGGTTCGCATGGGTTTGGGAGAACTTCTAGCTAAGATTCTGTGCAGTTCGAAGAACCCCAAATCCCATGCCTGGCTGGCTCTGCCGACCCCGCCCTGCCCCGCCCCTCACAGGAGTCCCCATATGGCCTGTTTTGGATTCAGGTCATCTGTCTGAAATTGCATAGGGTCTCCTGCTTGAGCAGGGAGTTGAACTAAATGACCTCCAAAGTCCCTTTCAACTCTTCTGTTATATTAGATTTAGTTTTGTAGAACTGATACACAACCTTCTCTTACACATTTGTCAACATCTCTGGTCTATGGGGATCAACATAGTTTCATTAGACTGGCCTTGCTTGGCATCCCTAAATGCCACTTGCAGCTCTTCCTTTGTATATCCAGTAGGAATTCCTTGCTGAAGGTCATACCTCCCGAGCATGCAAGCTGCTTTGAGCCTCTGTTATTGGCTGTGTCAGTCAGCAATATAAATTGGATGCAAATGATGGTTGAAATATTTAATTCAGCTCCACCATAATTAATCCTCCCTTTCTTCTCCCCAACGGCTGTGTGTGATTATTCAATTAGTCTTGGATTTCTTGTCAAGTTGTTCCAGTAAAGAATCCCTGCTGAAAACTCTGAGAACTACTCTGTCTCTCTCATAAGCCACTTGATTGTGTCAAATTCCCCATGTAACATCCTCCACAAGGCCTGATATGAAAAGAACATCCCTAAACATCCTTTTAGGCTGGGTGGTTCAGAGTCTAACATTTACTGTTTCTTTTTTTCTTACTGCCTCTGGTGGTGCCTCTCCATTGAAAATTATTATGTATGAGTTGTCAAACTGATTGTCTTGGGGGAGATAGTAAACTCTCCTTCACCAGAAACATTTAATAAAAGCTGGATGGCTACCTGTCAGGGGTTCATTGTTGCAAGATTTCTGCACAGATTGTGGAGTTGCATTACACTCTAGGTGACTTCAAAGTCTCCTTCCAACATTCAAACAATGTGATTATACTATTTTCTTTTCCATGCAGTTTTCTAACAGATTCATGAAGAAGTAGCAGTCACAAGACATAATGAAAACCAGGGGTGAAATCCAGCAGGTTCTGACAGGTTCTGGAGAACCGGTAGTGGAATTTTTGAGCAGTTTGGAGAACTGGTAGAGGAAATTTTGAGTAGTTTGGAGAACTGGATTCACCAATTCGAAGAGACACTTGTTTGGCAGGTTGAGGCAAAGAGGCAGTCCCGGAACCAGCGAAATCTGGGGGCTGGGCAGGGGACAGAATGTATCTGCCCTTAGTGTGGAAGGGATTGCCACTCTCGAACTGGCCTTTTTAGTCACACTAGATGCTGTTTTAGGACCTTTTTCCAGAGCACGATACCATAGTCTCTTGAGATTGAAGGATGCCAATGGTCAGGAGAACTGGTAAATACCACCTCTGGCTGGCCCCAGAGTGGGGTGGGAATGGAGATTTTGCAATGTCCTTTCCCTGCTATGCCTACCAAGCCATGCCCACAGAACCAGTAGTAAAAAAAAATTGGATTTCACCACTGATGAAAACTCCTTAATTTCACAACACGTGGACAGATTCGACCATAGTTTCAACTGGGAAACTGAACATCCTAGACCAGGGGTGTCAAACTCGCGGCCTGCAGGCCAGATGCATCACGTGCTGGCCCCGCCCTCACCCAGTTTAGCAAAGGAGGAAAAATTCCGGATATGTCATGTGACATGGGTTTGATGCCCCTGTCCTAGACCAAGCCAAGGCCAAAAATACTAGAGAATTCCTAGAAGTCTGGCACTCAGAGAAATCAGCCATCAATAGGCACATAGACATAAACAACATCTGCACACCATTCAAAAATGACAATCAAAAAAAACCAAACAGGAAACAAAGACCAAAACACCCCACCAGCAATCAACACCAAAATTTATTTATTTATTTATTTATTTATTTCCAATTTATATACCGCCCTTCTCCCTGAGGACTCAGGGCAGTGTACAGCCAGACATAAAAAACATAAAATATAAATATTAAGACATTTAAAATATATATATAATTTGGCTACAAAATTTAAAACTCACAGACCAATTAAAATATTAAAAATATTTAAAATTTCTTCTTAAGCCAGCCCGGCTTGTTGGAAAAAATGTGTTTTTAGGGCACAGCGGAAGGCACTGAGGTCATGAATTCTCCTAATCTCCGGGGGCAACTGGTTCCAGAGGGTGGGTGCCCCCACAGAGAAGGCTCTCCCCCTGGGAGTCACCAGCCTACATTGTTTGGCTGATGGCACCCTGAGGAGGCCCTCTCTGTGGGAGCGCACGGGTCGATGGGAGGTCATCGGTGACAGCAGGCGGTCTCGGAGATAACTAGGCCCTATGCCATGGAGCGCTTTAAAGGTGATCACCAACACCTTGAAGCGCACCCGGAAGACCACCGGAAGCCAATGCAGCTCGCGCAGGAGCGGTGTTATGTGGGAGCGCCACGCTGCTCCCGTCACTACCCGCGCGGCCGCATTTTGGACCAGTTGGAGCCTCCGGGTGCTCTTCAAGGGGAGCCCCATGTAGAGAGCATTACAGTAGTCTAGGCGGGAAGTGACAAGGGCGTGAGTGACTGTGCACAGGGAATCCCGATCAAGAAAGGGCCGCAACTGGCGAATCAGGCGAACCTGACAAAAGGTCCCCCTGGCTACAGCTGTCAGATGTTCCTCCAAGGACAGCTGCCTATCCAGGAGGACTCCCAGATTGCGAGCCCTTTCTGCGGGGGCTAAAGACTCGCCCCCGATAGTCAGTGATGGAGTCAACTGACTATATCGGGATGCCGGGAACCACAGCCACTCCGTCTTGGACGGGTTGAGCTTGAGTTTGTTTCTCCCCATCCAGATCCGCACGGCTTCCAGGCACTGGGACATCACTTCGAGGGCATCATTGGGGTGGCCTGGGGTGGAGATGTACAGCTGGGTGTCATCAGCGTACTGATGGTATCTCACCCCAAAGCCACGGATGATCTCACCCAGCGGCTTCACATAAATGTTGAACAGAAGGGGCGAGAGGACCGACCCCTGCGGCACTCCACAAACAAGAGGCCTCGAGGTCGACCTCTGCCCCCCTGTCAACACAAACTGCGACCGGTCGGAGAGAAAGGAGGAGAACCACTGTAATACAGTGCCCCCCACCCCCAACTCTTCCAGCCGGTGCAGCATGATACCATGGTCGATGGTATCAAAAGCCGCTGAGAGATCTAATAGGGCTAGGACAGAGGAACATCCCCTGTCCTGAGCCCTCCAGAGATCATCAACCAACGCGACCAATGCCGTCTCTGTGCTGTGCCCAGACCTGAAACCCGACTGGAACGGATCCAGATAAGATGTTTCCTCCAGGAATTGTGGAAACTGTTGCGCAACCACACTCTCAACAACCTTCGCAATAAAGCGGAGGTTGGAGACAGGACGATAGTTAGCTAATACTGCTGGGTCCAGGGAAGGCTTCTTGAGGAGGGGCCTCACCACCGCCTCTTTCAAGGCGGCAGGGAAGTGACCCTCACTCAAGGAAGCGTTGATAATGCCCTGGAGCCAGCCTTGTGTAACCTCCCGGGAGGCCAGTACCAACCAGGAGGGACACGGGTCCAGTAAACATGTGGCCGCACTAAGTCTCCCCAAAATCCTGTCCACATCATCAGGAGTCACAAAGTCAAACTCTTCCCAGATAACATTCTCAAGACTATTCCTTGTCACCCCGCCCAGATCTACCCAGTCGGAGTCCAAATCCCCCCGAATCTGAGCAATTTTGTCATACAGGTATTGTCCGAAATCCTCCGCCCTGCCTTCCAAGGGGTCCTCCCGCACTCCCGCGTGAAGCAGAGAGCGGGTCACCCTGAACAGGGCGGCCGGACGATTCCCTGATGACGCAATAAATGCGGAAAAGTAGTTCAACTTTGCCGCCTTTATCGCCACTAGGTAGGTCTTTTTTTTTTTTTATTGAAAAAGTTTTAACAATACAAATTTTTCCCCCTTTCCCCCCCCCTCCCTAGCCACAGATTGTAGAATACATGTAAAAAGAATATGTAAATCCTTCCCATCCCCACCCTAACCCTCCCCCTCCTCCCTCTTCCCTCCCCCCCTTGACTTCCATTATATGCAATATTAATATTCCCAAACAATATATATGTTATTCAAACTTCCATATCTTTTTTCTATATTTACTAACATACTAACATAGTCATCTCAGCTAAAAGCGATATAATATTTTCTAGTCTGATACTTATTCTGTACATACTCAATCCATAATTTCCATTCCTGTATATACTTCTCATGCGTCTGATCTTTTAAAAAAGCTGAAACCTTTGCCATTTCTGCAAATCCAGCCATCTTCTGGGTCCATTGATCAACCGTCGGTAAAACATCACTCTTCCAATGTTGGGCAATCAACAACCTAGCTGCTGTCACCATATACAAAATCAATTTAGTTTCACCCAGTGTAAAGTCTTTAACTATACCCAATAAAAAAAATTGCGGAGAAAATTGTATTTTTTTCTTTAAAACATTTTGCATAACCCACCAGATTTTTATCCAAAAAGCCCTCACTTTCCTGCAGGTCCACCAGATATGATAATATGTAGCATCTAAACAATCACATCTCCAACATTTTGGCTGCACATTAGGGTACATGCAAGACAATTTCTTGGGGTCTAAGTACCATCTATAAAACATTTTATAAAAATTTTCTCGTAAATTTTGTGACTGTGTAAATTTAACGTTCTGAACCCATATTTTTTCCCATGTTTCCAACATAACTGGTTGAGAGAAATTTTGTGCCCATTTAATCATACAATCTTTAACTAGCTCATTTTCTGAGTCTCTTTCTAACAAAACATTATAAACTCTCTTAATGTGCATTGGACCTGTCCGCTTTATCTGTTCAACCAATTCTACTTCATATTCCATTAAACCAGTTTGTTGATCTTCTTTCCATCTCATCTGTAATTGATTGTACTGCAACCAAGTCAACGATTTCCCTTCTTCCAACAGCATATCCAAAGTCTTCAATCGCCACCTGCCCTCTTCAAAGTAAAGTAACTCTTTATATAAAAACCCCCCGAGTGACTTAATATTTGTATTCCACATGGTATCAGCGAGATCCAGCCAAAACGGAATCTTATAATCCCAATTAGTTCGGTGCCTTCTCCAGACTCTCAGCAAGGCATTTCTAAGTAAATGACTGTTAAACACTTTATCCACTTTGGTATCATAAAATAAGTATGCATGCCAACCCCAAACCAGGTCGTGGCTTTCTATATTCAACAAGTCAGTCTTAGTTTTCCCAAACCAATCACTTAATTGTATCAATGCAGTTGCTTCATAATATAATCGAAGGTTTGGGAGTTTAAGACCACCTCTCTCACGAGTATCTTGCATTATTTTCAGTTTGACTCTTGGTTTTTTATCATTCCAAATAAATTTGTTCAGTCCTTTTTGCCATTCTAGCAATGGTTTGTCTGATTTAAGCACCGGTATCATTTGAAATAAAAAGATCAGTCTAGGTAAAACATTCATCTTTACTGCTGATATTCTTCCAAGCAGTGATAACTGCAGTTTCTTCCCGTTTTGCATATCTTTTTGTATCTTTTGCCACAGAACCTCATAGTTATTTTGAAACAGTTTAGCATTGGAGTCTGTGATTTGTACTCCTAAATATTTGACCTTTGAAACAGTCTCGAAGCCTGCCATTCTTTCCAGTTCCTTTTTTTTGCTCTCTGTCAGATTTTTGACAATCATTTTAGTTTTCTTCTGATTCAACCTGAAACCAGATACCATGCCATACTCTTCTATAATATTTTTCATCTGGATTATTGAGTTCATAGGTTGTGATAGGGTAACAACCAGGTCATCTGCAAATGCCTTAGTTCTATAGTCCTTTTGCCTTATAACTATTCCAGTCAAGGAATTCGAGTCCCGTATTGCATTGAGTAAGACTTCTAAAGTTAAAATAAATAATAACGGGGATAATGGACAACCTTGTCTGGTGCCTTTTTGTATATTAAAATTCGATGTTAAGCATCCATTGATAATAAGTTGTGCATGTTGCTCTTGATAAATTGCACCAATCGCTTGTATAAACCGCTCCCCCAAATCCATTTTTTCCAAAGTCTTAATTATAAAGTTCCAATTCACGCGATCAAAGGCTTTTTCCGCATCCAAAAAAACCAGCACTGCAGAGATCTGTTTATTCTTATCTAGATAGTCCATTAAGTCTATAACTTGCCTAACATTCTCCTTCATATATCTGCCTTCAATAAATCCTGCTTGGTCATGATGAATTATCTTTTGAATAACTGGCATCAATCTGTTGGCTAGTACTTTTGCAAAGATTTTATAGTCTGTGTTTAATAAAGATATTGGTCTATAATTTTCTGGTTTCTTAGGACCTGATTCTTCTTTCGGAATCAATGAAACAAAAGCTGTTTTCCATGAGGAAGGTATCTTACCTCCTTGTTGTATATTACGAAATAAATCTTTAAGATGCTCAATCATTTCTTCTTGTAAAGTTTTATAATAAATTGCAGTTAAGCCATCCGTCCCTGGAGCTTTAGCTGTTTTTAATTGTTTTATAGCAAAACTGATCTCCTCCACTGTTATCAGTTGTTCCAAACTTTTCTTTTGGCTCGTTGAAATTTTTGAAACTCTCTTGTTTTCCAAGTATTCATCTATAGTAATATTCTGTATGTCATCTTTAGCATATAACTTAGTATAATATTCCAAAAAGGCTTTTTTAATTAGATCTTGTTGGTAAACTTCTTTATCAGCATATTCAGTACTATCAATAATTCGTGTCGATGCTTGCTTCCTCAAAGTATACGCCAACCACCTGCCCGGTTTGTTAGCATTGGAAAAAGTATTGTGCTTTGCAAATTGTAAGTTAGTTGCCGTTTGGTCTGCTATAAGCATTTGAAATTGATCCTTCAGAAGTTTTATAGCCATTTGCAATTTTCCGTCTGTTGGTTTTTGTATCAATTGTTGTTCTTTCTTTTTTATCTCAGATTCCAATTGTAGTCTTTTCTTCTGCTGACTTTGCCTGTGTTTAGAATTCATTTGAATTAGTACTCCCCGCATATATGCTTTAGCTGCATCCCAAACTGTTTCAATAGGGGTGCCTTTGTTCAGGTTAAATTTAAAAAACTCCTTTAAATGCTTTTTGAGTTCAATTATATTCTTTTCATATCTAAATAGATTCTCATTTACTCTCCAGGATCTTCTTTCTCTTTTACCCATCTCGATTTCCATCCAGACCGGACTGTGGTCAGTCAAAGTCCTAGGAAATATCTTTATTTTCTTTACTTTAGAGAGTAGATTAGAAGTTAAGAGAAAAAAGTCTATTCTGGAAAAGGATTTGTGCCTGTCTGAGTAAAAAGTAAAGTCCAGTTCATTTGGGTTTCGAATTCTCCAAATATCTTTCAATTCCAAATCCTCTTTCAGTTCGAAAAAAGCTTGTGGTAATTTATTCCCTATTTTGGCCGTGGTTTTTTTATCCAATCTAGGTTGGATTACTCCATTCCAATCGCCCATTATTATAGTGTTTGAATAGTCCCAATCCAAAATTTTTAAATGAAGTAGCTTGTAAAAAGTTTCCTGCTGTTGATTTGGGGCATATATTCCGACCAACAAAATTGGTCCAACATCTGTAATAACTTCAACTGCAATATATCTTCCATCTTTATCTGCTTCTATAATTTTTGCTACAAGTTTCTTATTTATATATATCACCACTCCATTCTTCTTTTCCTGATTTGAAGCAACAAATTGCATTCCCAATTTTGAATTTATCAAGTATTTCTGATCTTGCAATTTTACATGAGTCTCCTGTAAACAGATAACATCATTATGAAATTGTCTCAAATAGTGAAATATCTTCCTTCTTTTTTGCGGAGAATTCAATCCGTTTACATTCCAAGACAAAAATTTAAGTGCCATTTGACCCTGTCTGAAGTTTTGAGAGCAATTGTTGAAGATTCTCTCCTACAGTAGGAATCTTCGGTTTAGCTCCTCCCATGACTTCAGCTTGCTGTTATCTTTGGTTCTTTTCTCACGCTGTGGCTTACTATATTCTTGCTGCTGTTGCTTCATTTGTTTAGACATTGCTCTGGTTATGCGTTGCTCTTCCACTTTAGATGTTGTTACTTCCAAAGCCATCGCCTCCTCTGTGATAGTTTTAGACATTTCTTCCAAAGGAGAAGCTTCGAATGGTGCAAAAGGATCAACCACAACACCACCTACTGCTCCCATTAATTCTCTTGCCTCCCTTTGCGACTGCCTTATTTGTGCTTCTGTTTCTTGATCAATCTCGGCTTGTAGTTGAGCTTCTTTATCTATTGGTGAAGATGTGCGTGGAGGAGGAGAACCCGCTTTCAAAACATTGTAATAAAATTCTTCTGCTTTTTCAATAGTATTAAGGCGGTATCTCACTCCTCGCAGCCTGAGTATTATACCTATTGGGGCATCCCACCTAAATTGTATGTTCTGTCTTTTCAATTCTGTCACCAAAAATCCAAAATCCTTTCTATCTCTTAACATTTTAGGCGGTAGTTCTTTAAAAACTCCAATCTCACTTCCATCAACTTGAACTGTTGTAACAAAAGAATTTTGCAGAATTTCATTTCTCATTCTTCTATCTGTGAAATATATAACCACATCTCTAGGCAGTTGTCTTTGTACCACCACCCGAGAATTAACTCTGTAGACCTTGTCCATCTTACACAAAACCAGATCTGGTTCCACTTTCAACATAACTGCCAAAGCCTCTGCACAAATTTTCCTAAGATCTTCTCTGGTGTTCTCTTTAACACCTCTCAATCTGATAGCATATTCCATTGATCGAAATTGCATCATAGTAATCTCATTTTGCATTTTCTGTGTAACTTCTTCAATTTCTATAATTTTTGAGTCAGAAGCTCTGAATTTAGTCTCCATCTCTGAGGCAAGATTCTCCACTTTTTTATCAATCTGCAGCGCTACCTCAGACAGGCCTTTAACCACTGTTTGAATATCTTGTTTGAGTGAGTCATATTTCTCTTGAAACATTCCTTTAAGCTCCTTCTCTGATCTTTGAATTTCTTTAATAATAATATCATATTGGCTTTCTTCCTTTGTCTGAGATTGTAACTGCGCTGTTTGAGGCTGCTTCTGTTTATGTGTGGGGGAGCCCCCCCCCTGGTTGCTTTGTTGCCATTTTACCTCTTAAAGATCTTCCTTTTCCACAAACTCTAACAACTTTTCCCAAAAAGTTCTCCAGATTCAATCAGGTCTATAAGAGTCCGTTGGTATTTTTATTTTATGTTATTTTGTTTTTTTGAATACTTCTGCCGCTTCCAGCCGGATTTGTTACTTTAAAATGTAGCCGGATACAGTAATCAAATTACTTTCACTTTCAGCTCTCTCAACTAAGAACAGGCGCCATTTTTTTTCCCTCCGCTTTCCTCAAAGCCAATTCACTTTCACTTTAAAAATTCTTTAAAATAGTCCAAAAAGCTTCCAATACTTGCTGTTTAGTGAGAAGTTTGAAATCTTCCTTATTTTTCTTTGTTATTGGTAATGCTGCCGCGCTGTCTTGTTCTGCTTTAAAGCAGAGTTTCCCAGTCGTCCGGAGCTTCAGCGGGGTGGATAGGGAGTCCCACCCTGTTAACTCCCCAGAAGCAAGAAAAGCTTTCTGGGGGTCTCACAGGGGACTCTACCTGCAGCCGCTGGCTCTCCTCACAAGCCCTTTGAGTCTCGGAGTTTTACGAGCCGTTTCAATTGCCGAAACGACTCTTTTACGAGCGATCGGGCTGGCGGTCTTCAAAGGACCGTCCACAACAGCTGACGGCAACAGCGGACTACCCACTAGGTAGGTCTTAATATGCGACCTTACCAGTGTTCGATCAGATTCAGCGAGACTGGCCCTCCAACCACTCTCTAGGCGTCTTTTCCGGCGCTTCATCTCTCTCAGCTCCTCGGTAAACCAGGGAGCTGCTCGAGATCCGTACCGGGTCAAATGAACAGAGATTAGCATCTGACATAGCACTTAGACTTATATGCCACTTCACAGTGCTTTAGAGCCCTCTCTAAGTGGTTTACAGAGTCAGCATATTGCCCCCAATAATCTGGGTCCTCATTTTACTGACCTTAGAAGGATGGAAGGCTGAGTCAACCTTGAGATGTTTAGTATTGAACTCCTGGAATGGGCAGTGAGTTAGCCTGCAGTACTACATTCTAAGCACTGCACCACCACGACTCTTATAAACACCAAGATTAAGATTAGACCAACAATCAAGAAGCGAACAATACCCCAATTGAGGAATTATTAAACAAGATAACAGTAAACAATAGCCCAGTCAAGGACCCACCAAGACCATTCCTATCAATCAGAGATGAAATGCTACCAGTTCACTCCAGTCTGGATGAACCAGTAGTAATAAAAACTATTGGTTTGGGAGAACCAGTAGTAAAAAAAAGCTACCAGTTCGGGTTAACCAGTAGTTTAAAAAAGCTACCTGTTCCTCCGAACTGGTATTTCTGATGATCAGCTGTGCTGCAGGGTTTAGCTTTGCTAGAAAGAAGGATTTCCTGCTTTCTGGGAAAGCTAAACTGTGCAGCACAGCTCATTCCCCACCCCCTCACTCTTTTACTTACCTTCTCAAGCCTCCTTTTGGCACATAGTGCGCATGCACGCACACGCAGCACGCACCAAAAGGAGGCTTGGGAAGGTAAGTAGAACGGGGGGGAATCAGCTGTGCTGCGCAGTTTAGCTTTGCCAGAAAGCAGGAAATCCTGCTAAATTGCATGGCACAGCTGATCCCCCCCCCCCACTGTTCTATTTACCTTCGCAAGCCTCCTTTTGGTGCATACTGCACATGTGCGTGCATGCACACCAGTGGTGAGTTCCTCCTGGTTCATCCCAGTTCTCCCGAGCCAGTAGCGATGACAATATGACGTCACCGAACTGGTTC
Source organism: Ptyas mucosa (assembly GCA_012654045.1). Classification (NCBI taxonomy): domain Eukaryota; kingdom Metazoa; phylum Chordata; class Lepidosauria; order Squamata; family Colubridae; genus Ptyas; species Ptyas mucosa. Next base: position 85,078,545 of record WNWU01000001.1, read on the forward strand.
TTCCCCCCCCCCCCCGCCCCCCACGCCCCCCCCCCCCCGTGTTATTCTTATCTTTTATTTGGCCCCACCCCCAATCTATTGCTGCCTCCTGAGTCCCAGCTGATGGCTAGAGGGAAAAAACCTGTTTAAACAGAGTGCGGCCGCGTGGGTGGTAATGGGAGCGACGTGGCGCTCCCATGTAACACCCCTCCTGCATGAGCTGCACTGGCTCCTGGTGGTCTTCTGGGTGCGCTTCAAGGTTCTGGTCACCACCTTCAAAGCGCTCCATGGCTTAGGACCTGGGTACTTGCGGGACCGCCTACTACCACCAATAGCCTTCCACCGGCCGGTATGCTCCAATAGAGAGGGGCTCCTCTGGGTGCCGTCTGCCAAACAATGTCAGCTGGCGGCCCCCAGGGGGAGAGCCTTCTCTATGGGGGCACCTACTATCTGGAATGAGCTCCCACCGGAGATACGGAGGATCCCGGATCTGCGCACCTTCCGCTGCGCCCTAAAGACTTTTTTATTTCACCAGGCAAGCCTGGCCTAACTTCTCCCTCTTTTAAATAATTTTAAATAGTTTTAATATCTTAATATTTTTAATATTTCTATACTTAAATTTAATATTTGGTTTTAAATTGATTGGGGTTTTAATCTGTCTGTCTGGGCCAAACTATTTAATTCAATTTTATTTCTATTTTAAATTTTGTATGTATGTATTTTATTGCCAGCTGTTCACCGTCCTGAGTCCTTCGGGAGTAGGGCGGTTTATAAATAAAATAAAATAAAATAAAATAAAATAAAATAAATAAAATAAAATAAAATAAAATAAAATAAAATAAAATAAAATAAAATAAAATAAAATAAAATAAAATAAAATAAAATAAAATAAAATAAAATAAAATAAAATAAAATAAAATAAAATAAAATAAAATAAAATAAAATAAAATAAAAAATAAAAAGCCTGGTAGACAG
>WNWU01000001.1:85102596-85120548 GCA_012654045.1 Ptyas mucosa
ATTCTATTCTATTCTATTCTATTCTATTCTATTCTATTCTATTCTATTCTATTCTATTCTATTCTATTCTATTCTATTCTATTCTATTCTATTCTAAATAAGGGAGTTCCCTTGCCCCATCTATCTCATAGCCATATGAAATTCTGGTATCCATTCACAAATCAACATATCTTGGTAAACTGATGCTTATTTTTTCTTCTCTTTCTAAAACTGTTATTTTGAGGACCCTCAAGGGTAACATGAGATCTCCAACTTCTTTCTTCTTACAATGATCATCTGAACATACAATGCAGTGGTGGGATACTCCCGGTTTGATCCGGTTCTTGCAAACTGGTAGTAATGGCAGCAGGAGGCTCCGCCCACCCACCCAGATGTCATCATGAACGATCTGCACACGCGAGCTCCCATTGCGAACCGGTAGCAGAGGTAAGTAGAACCCGCCCCTGATACAATAGTATGTGGTCCCTTACCTGTTGTGTAATCATATGATGATAGTGAACAACAGAATAACAGAGTTGGAAAGCACCTTGGATATCTTCTAGTCCAGCCTCCTGCTCAAGCAGCAACCCCTATACCAGGGGTCTGCAACCTTAAACACTCAAAGAGCCATTTGGACCAGTTTCCCACAGAAAAGAAAACAGGGAGCCACAAAACCTCGGTGTACATGGCCAACTCGACGTCATTCACTTTCACCAGTCACATGACCCCCTAGCTATGCCTACCCAGCCGGTCATTAGGGCAGAGAACCGGTTGTTAAAAAACAATGGGAACCACAAAACCCTTTTGACATCTCTCCCTCCCTCCTTCCCTCCCTCCCTCCCTCCCCCTCCCTCTCTCTCCCCACTCTCTCTGTACCTCTCTATGTCTCTCTCTCTCTACCCCCTCTCTCTGTATCTCTCTGTCTCTGCCCCACTGCTTCTCCATCCCCCACCATCGCCCTTATCATCTCAAGCTAGGTGAGGAGTGACTGGGAGGGAAGGGTGAGGGGTGGGGCCAGCCAGTGGTGGGATCATCCAACAGGGAGCCAAGCAGAGGGCCCAAAGAGCCGCATGCGGCTCTGGAGCCGCAGGTTGCAGACACCCGCCCTATACCATTCCAGACAAGTGACTGTCCAGTCTCTTCTTAAAAGTGATGGAGCACCCAGAACTTCTGAAGGCAAGCCATTCCACTGGTTAATTGTTTTCATTGTTAGAAAAAAATTCCTTAGGTATAGGTTGCGTCTCTCCTTGCTTAATTTCCATCCATTGTTTTTTGTCTTGCCTTCTGTTGCTTTGAAAAAGAGGTTGAACCCCCCCCTTGTTTTTGTAGGAGCCCCTCAAATATTGGAATATTGCTATCATGTCACCCCTGGTCCTTCTTTTCACTAGACTAGACAAACCTAATTCCTGCAATTGTTCTTCATATGCTTTAGCCTCCAGCCCCCTAATCATCTTTGATGCTCTTCTCTGCACTCTTTTCAGAGTCTCAACATCTTTTTTTTTTTATTGTGACCAAACCCGGAGGCAATATTCCAAGTCTGGTTTTACTAAGTGGTTGTAAAGTGGTACTAGTATTTCACATGATCTTGAGTCTAAGGAAGATGCATGAAGAACACTCCATATATTATTCAGAGTGTGTGTGGGGTGCTTTAAAGAAAAATGTTAATAGAGAACGCAAAAATGAGGAAGAAGTCAACCAGTTAAGGTGACATTTGATTGCCCATTATTTTCCATTATTGTGTTCTGAGGTCTCTTTCACTTCAGTGAAAGGGGAAAACCTAAACTAAAGTGAGGATTCAAGGTATCATTAGTCAAAAGGAAAGTGAGAACAGTGAAATATGGATTTTTTTAAAAAAAATGAACAAAAAACTTAGCTACAGCTGCTTTCAATAAACTTCACTCATTAGCATTTCCAAAGGCAAGGGGAAAAAATTACACACCACTCACTTTGCATGATGTCCCTCCTATAGCTTTAAGAAGATATATCTTTAAAACAAAGGTGCCTGACCGCTTGTGAGATGTGGCAGCCACAAGTCTCCAATAAAAGCAGGAAATGTTGTTCAAGCTTCTGCTTCAGCTTCAGACACATAAATCTTGCAGCTGAGCAGGATGGACTTTTTTTCCCCACCACAAACTCACAGAAAGACAAAGATATCTGGAGAAAACCATCAGCTGCCAAGAGCTCAATCTACAATCTCAATCCAAATCTCAACCAACAAATGCTCTGTCTTACACATTGGAAAAAACAAACAAACCAGAACACAAAATACATGCTGAGTGGACACAACCTTGTAGATGACCCTCACTCTGTCAAGGATCTTGGAGTCCTCTTCTCTAATGATCTAAGCGCCGAAGACGACTGTAACAACATCGCCAAAAAGGCATTAAGGGGTGTAAACCTAATCTTGCGTAGCTTCTTCTCCGATAATTTCACACTGCTAACCAGAGCATACAAAGCATTTGCTAGACCAATTCTTGAATACAGCTCATCTGTCTGGAACCCGCACTGCATAAGTGTGGACATTAATACCATTGAACATGTCCAGAAATATTTCACGAGAAGAGTCTTCCACTCCTCTGCTCACAACAAAATACTTTATGCCACCAGACTTGAAATTCTGGGCTTAGGAAACTTAGAACTACACTGCCTTCAGTATGACCTAAGCGTAGCTCATAAAATTATCTGCTACAATGTCCTACCTGTCAATGACTACTTCAGCTTCAACCACAACAATACATGAGTACACAATAGATACAAACTTAAAGTGAACCGCTCCAAACACAATTGCAGAAAATATTCTGCAGGTTAAATGCCAGCCTTTGAAAGGAATAGCTGCATTAAAAGCTCTATTCAGCAGGAGACCCAGGTCTCTGAGGAGGAAAAAAAACCCCTATTAGATTATTGCAGTGGCAACGCCCTACATGGGGCTACTCTTGAAGAGCATTAGGAAACTTCAACTGGTGAAGAACGTGGGCATATGGTAAATGACTATGGAAATGCTCAGTCATCCAGGTTATGATTGTCCCAAAGGTGCTTTTTCAGGAGGCAAATGGACTTTCTTTGTTTTTCCTTGAAGATGTCTCACTTCTCACCCAAGAAGCTTCTTTGGTTCTGACTGAATGGTGGGGAACGGAAGGATTTATATTCTTTGCAGTCATCTGGTTGTAGTCCTTTGAAAGGGGGGCCAAAGAGGTCATCTACATTAAGAATGAACAGCCCTCTTTCAGCAGGGAGGGAGCAACACAACACCACTTATCTCCTGTTTACAACACCGTCCTTTTAGCAATTCCAAAAAGGTTCCACACCCATTTGCGCTATTCAGGTGACCCTGAGGGCACAGATCAACCTCCAAGTGGCCTCAATGACTCTCAGAGTGCTAATGACCAGATGACTGCAAGGAATATAAATCCTTCCATTTTCCACCATTCAGTAAGAATCGAAGAAGCTTCTTGGATGAGAAATGGAATGTATTCAAAGGAAAACAAAGAAGGTCCAGTTGCCTCTTGAAAAACCACCTTTGGGTTTATGGTTAGTAAACAGTGCCAGGTACACAGCACATGTAACACAGGGGTGAAATGTTACTGGTTCACACTGGTCTGGGCAAACCGGTAGTAATAAAAGCGACTGGTTTGGGAGAACCAGTAGTAAAAAATGCTACCGGTTCGTCTGAACCAGTATTTCCGATGATCAGCTATGCCGCATGGTTTATATTCACTAGAAAGCAGGAAATCTTGTTTTCTAGTGAATCTAAATCACGCGGCACAGCTGTTCCCCTCCCTCGCTGTTCTACTTACCTTTTTTTCCCACGCAAAGCGTGCATTTGGTGCACACTGTGCATGCACATACGTATGCGGCATGTGTTGGGTGTGCACTGTGTATGCATGCATGAAGTGTGTGTTTGGTGCATACTGCACATGTGTACCCATCATGCGTTTGGCATGCACCGCACATGCGCACGCAGCAAACCAGTGGCAAACCTTGGAGGATTTCACCACTGATGTAACACCATTATTCTATGAGCTGCATAGGCTACTGGTGTGTAACTGGGGGCAATTCAAGATGCTGGTTGCCCCTCTTTAAAACCTTACATGGCTTGGGACCATGAAGGATCATCTTTTTCCAAAGCTCTCTACCCATCCAATTTGATCCTACAGATTGGGCATGCTGCAGGTCCCATAGCCAAAGAGTGTTGATTGGCAGGATCAAGAAAGTGGGTCTTTTCTGCTGTAGCCCTTGGTTTGTGGACTACCCTCCAGTCAGAAGATATTCACCAACCCTATTGGCCTTTCATAAAAGTTTAAAAACTTGGCTATGTACTTGAGCATAGAGCTCTGGATAGGTTAAGGGCCCCATTTCTTGGCTTTACTATTAGTTTGTTAACTATCTCAGCTGCTGTATGTATTTAATTATTTATTTTTGGGTGTTTTTATGTTTTCATTGTTTTAAATATAGTACTAAAATTATGGCAGTCAAAAAATTTAGCATCATAGAGGTCAATATTACCAGAAAACATAGCCAGGTTTTCATAGCCTTACAAAAAAACAGAAGTTCCAGAATGGGCCAAATACTATACTCACCATACTTTTCCACAGTGGGCAACCAGATGCTTTTAGGAAGCCTGTAAGCTGAACATAAGTACTAAGACATCGTCCTGATGATGCTCCCAGAAAGTTGTACAGAGAGATGCATTGCCTCTGATTCTGCAGATAGCATAAATCAGAATGACTAGCAGCCAACCATTGATAGCTTAATGCTCCATGGTAAAAGCAGTCTAAATTGGTCGCTACCATTTCACATTGAGGGGGTAACGTCTACAGCTTACTTACAGTCTGTCTGTCTGTCAGCCGGTATATCTATAACCAAAACTCACATTATGTTTATCTGCTTGTTGGTTTATACCAGGGGTCTGCAACCTGTGGTTCTGGAGTCACATATGGCTTTTTCACCCCTCTGCTGTGGCTCCATGTCACTCAAAGTATGTGTCACAACTGCCAATGTGCGACACCTGCCGGCACATTATTTATTGAGCTTTTCAACCCCCGGTAGGCCAACCATGGATAAATCCAAGAAAAGAAAAGTTTCAGAAGAAAACAGAATGTTTAATTCAACTACATATGCTAGTTTTGTGGCCGCTCAAGAAATAGTCAGGCACGGGAAGGGTTTTATGGCTCCTGGTATTTTCTTTTCTGTGGGAAACAGGTCCAAATGGCTCTTTGAGTGTTTAAGGTTGCAGATCCCTGGTTTATACTCTCAAGTTAGCCCAAACGGTGCATAATGCTGCAAGTTTTTGAATCAAGGTATCTCAAACCTGCTGATTTAAAGAATGCATAAAATCTCTATTACCCATTATTGTTGTGAAATTGAAATTTCAATGAAGTTCAGTCTACTTTATTCACAAAGTCATGGCCATTGGAGCAGCCTCTCAGATAAGTGATGATGATTGCTGATCCTCTTTGCCAGCTTCCAACATGCAAAATCATGGGGAAGCCAGCAGGAAGTCAGAAGTTGCTCCCATTCTCACTGCTTTTTTATCGGCCCACCGTCTTACAGTTTATTTGTATAGGTAAGTAAATTTTGACTTATTATTGAAGGTCATTTGCCACAAGAATTATTTTTCTATTTATGTTGTGATGATCATGAGACTCTCCAACTTTGGGGTAAAAAAATAGAGTCAGTCTAAGATTTAATGTTTATTCTGGTCACATCAGATTGAACGATCTCTCTGTCAAAGAATGACGCAACAGCTCACAAGCTTGTCTTCTCTCATGTACAGATGACTTGTACTATTTAAATTACCTAAATCCGCTAGTACTTACCTTCAATGAATAAACCTGGAATCTAGCATTTTGAGAAAGATTTTAAAAAGGGTCCTCCTAAACCCAAGTTACTATATCTATATCACTTTTTAATTTTTAGCATTCTTGCCATAAATTTCTATACCTCATTTTCCAGCCTCTTAATCACATCAAATTCTACTGCGTGCAAATTTTCAAATTCTACAAAATTGTTTTTGAGGCACAGCAACCAGAACAATGGTTGTTCTAACATGCAACACATCGCTTTAATTAAAAGTCATTTGTCATTTCAATGACAATAATCATAGATTCAATCAGAATGATTATAGATTCTGCTTTTGGAATCTGCTGCAGATAAAAAGCAAAGGCATCTTTTAAATAAGCAGATCTTTCACATTTGATATCAATCTCCCAAAAGTCGAACTAATGTAATCTAAACTCCAACATAGCCATACAGACAGAAGAGATAACTTCTTAATGCAAACAAGATTCCCAGAAGCATCACCGTTTATGAGCAAAGGAACTAGGAGAATTCTGGAAAGCATTTACTTTATATCAAAAAAAGATGCAGGATTATTAAATTAGATCTATTCCTAAGGAAACTGGTAATGTAATGCTAGAAAATTCCACATGGGCCAAGATCTTTAACAATATAACAATATAAGTTATAATTGTCAGATAAAAGAATGGAGAGAAACATTAAATGATGTGCTTTTGGCAGAGAAAAGACATTATATTTATTGATGACTGAAAGCCTCATATGGGCCTTTTGCGTAACAATGAACAAAATAAATGTGATTTATAGTTTTGATGATTAGACAGAGTACAGAAAGAAGAATAAAATTATGAGAACAGAACAGAACAGAATTCTTTATTGGCCAAGTGTGATTGGACACACAAGGAATTTGTCTGCAGTGCATAAGCTCTTAGCGTACATGCAAGCAACAAATAAATCATGGTCATAATCATAAAATTCATTACTTTGTGTTAGTTTTTAACTTTTTGTTTAAAAGTTTTAATAAGATCTATGTATAAAAAAAGGTGATACATTTTTGCTAATACATAATTCATGGTATGTAGGATGGAAGAATAGTCCAAAACTGTTGGAAGTTCCTGATGTTGCCTAGCAGCCTACTGTGTTAACTGATTGTGGTTTTCTGATTCTTCTCACATCTTCCACCAGAAATCAAAATTGAATCTGGGCAGGTCTCTATAGGAGATGACCAGGCTGAGCCTGAGGATGAGGTCAAACATATCATCACTCATGAGTCCCTTCATGCCCAGAAGAGACCTAAGTCCAGCCCACCTTGAATTCCTTCTACCCTTAAGGTAAAGGTAAAGGTTCCCCTCACACATATGTGCTAGTCGTTCCTGACTCTAGGTGGCGTTGATCATCTCCATTTCAAAGCCAAAGAGCCAGCGCTGTCCAAAGACGTCTCTGTGGTTATGTGGCCAGCATGACTAAACACCAAAGGCGCACGGAACGCTGTTACCTTCCCACCAAAGGTGGTCCCTATTTTTCTACTTGAATTTTTTACATGCTTTCGAACTGCTAGGTTGGCAGATCTAATCTATAATCTATATATTATTATAATCTACCCTTATCTACTGCCAATTTCCTGTGACTGTTAGTAATTCAGATTCTTGTACATCAACGGTCCCCAACCTTTCTGGCACCAGGGACCAGTTTCATAAGAAATTGTTTTCCACAGACTGGGTTGAGGGGGGAGATGGTTTCACACAGAACCTAGATCCTATGCTACAGATGAAGCTTCACTCACTCGCCTGCTGCTTGTGCGGCCCAGTTCCTATCAGGACAGACAGATACCAGTTCATAGCCCGAGGGTTGGGAACCCGAAGTGGGTTTCAGCAGGTTCTGACCAGTTCTGGAGAACCGGTAGTGGAAATTTTGAGTAGTTCGGAAAACCGGTAGTAAAAATTCTGACTGGCCCCATCCCCATCTATTCTCTGCCTCCCAAATCCCAGCTGATAGGGAGGAAATAGGAATTTTGCAGTAACCTTCCCCGGGATTGGGGAGGGAATGGAGATTTTACAGCATCCTTCCCCTGCCACGCCCACCAAGCCACACCCACAGAACTGGTAGTAAAAAAATTTGAAATCCACCACTGTTGGGGCCCCCTGTTGTAGAGAGCTGAAGCTTGCAATAAATCTTTATACCCATTTGAACTGCCTGGATCTCCTGATTTCCCTGGCGCTTGATTTTCTGCTTGCAAACCAAGTTCTTAATCACTTAGCTAAAGTCTTTCTTCCCTTATAAGCCATTTATAGAGGTTGTTGTGAAATTCCGTGGAAATTTGGGCAACTCTTTCAGACACCTGAAAGGGATCTTCAGCAAAGCCCAGCGATATGTTCGAAGACTAGTGGGTATTGAACAAGATTAGGTACATTTCCTTTGTGAGAGAGCATTTAATTAGACGGTGACAATGTTTTCATTCTAATCCACTTGGTCCCTAGTCTCATTCTCAATTGCTGTGATCTTCAATAATCAAGTCACAATTAATTGTTGGATTTTTAAGACTGGATTGTAGGGGAGAGGTATGCAGAGGGGAGATGTGATTTATACAAGTAAATGAATGGAATTATAAAAGTTTACTTAGATATACTTATTGATCTTCTTTATCCATGCTCTCTTTGTCCTTTCTCCCATCCATCTGCAGATCTTAACCGGTGCATAAAATTAGTCCAGCCATATTCTAAGAAGTTAAATGCAATTCTTGTGGAAGATGATTTGAAACTATTCTTAAAGCCAAGTCAGTAAGGCAATTTTCTTGTAAATGCTAAGCATTAAAGGGTGGGGGGGGGAGAGATTTTAATATTCAGAAAGAGATTTTCTTCTGATGATTTAGGATTGCAAATGATGTGTTTATCCAAACAATGAAGGTACACTCCAAGCTGTCCAAGAGGCCAAGAAGAAAACACTGTATGGTGATAAACATCATTCCCCTAAGCTAGCAGATGACAGAGAAGTCAAAAAGCTTGACCTTGTCATGAATTTTGCATGAGAATGAGCCTTTTTTTCTTGCTGAGCAAAGGTGGAGTTTTTATTCCTTCACCCCTAAAATAAAGTTTTTTTTATTAAAAAAATCAATTTTTGCTTACTAATTTTGTAGGTTCAAAGGGAAATGCATTGAGCTCTATGGTGGGGAAAAATGCAAATTGGCTCAGACCTATTTTCAGTCAAAGCACTTTCCCATCAAATATAATGGCCGCATTGTTTAGATAAATTAGTTTCTCTCTTTTTCCAACATCATCTCCATCCCTTGTGCATCATCGTTTTGGTTTGTCTCGTCTAAGCATATTTCAATATCACGTTCGAATAATTGCATAGCGCTGCTGCCAGTCTCTGCTTCTTGGGCAGAAATTGGTCATTTTATGCATAATTTACAATCCGCTGGAAAAAAAAAGTCAATACATATCATTAACATGAAGGAAAGATTGAGTGAGATTTCTGTATTATGAAAATTGAACACATTAAGAGCATCTCGGGTGAACAATGTTGCTTGAGAAAAAACACACACATACACCTCTCACTGCCACTTTCAATTTTAGCTTAGGCATGGAAAAGAAACATTTCCTTGGACAAAAGAAAAAGGAAGAAGCCTGTGAAAGACAGAAACGGGTATTGCGTGAGCTCTCACCTGTAATCGCAGGTTGCAGGATGAATGCAACTGTTTAGAAATAATGATAGTCTGCAATTTGATAAACATTTGCTACACTTTATAGATTCTTCGTTCTGTCTCAAGAGTCTTTAGGTTGCCATAAACAATGTGAAGATTTGAAGTTAAAGAGGCAAAGAACTATGCTCGGGAAACATACATTTGTCAAGATGCTTCAGGAAAAATCATCTAAAATTACATCAGACAAAATCACGGTCAAATATTCTTGAAGGGTCTGAAAATACTGTCTTATACTATTATATATCCTTTCCTTTCTCTTTCCCAGAAGGAAATAGCTCAACCTCACCACTCACTTTGCTGTTAAAGGTAGATGACAGTCACAATCCACAGGTTGTCCATCTCTGTTCTACAGTAAAGTGAAACATTTGTGTGGCCTCCCATGAGGAACAATTGGAAATGTTCCACGGAACTCAAGCTCAACATCTGTTACATGGTAGATTTGACGGTCTTGCTCACTAAAGGATCCTACGGGAATTCAGAATACATGGAAAAACAGGTGGGAACTGATTTAACTATAACGATAGAAAGTAGGATTAAATGGAGAGAAGTTAGGTTCCCAAAGATCTGGACTCATCCTCTCTCTTTTATACATACTCTGAATCCTAAAAATTGGAGTGGCATATAAACTGTGCAGTCAGTCAGTCAGTCAGTCAGTCAGTCAGTCAGTCAGTCAGTCAGTGGTAAAGGTTTTCCCTGTCCAGTGTGACTGACTTTAGGGGGGCAGTGCTTATCTCTGTGTCTTACTTGAGGGAGCAAGCATTGTCTGAAGAGCCTTTCCATGGTCATGTGGCCAGCTACACCTCAAGATATATGGAATGCAGTTACCTTCCCACAAAAGTGATACCTATTTATCTACTTTCATCTGCATTCTTTTGAACTGCTGGGTGGGCACGTGGTGCTCAGGTCTGGAATCAGGGGTGAAATGTAAAATTTGTTACTACCAGCTCTGTGGGTGTAGCTTGGTGGGGGAGGGGTAATGTGACTGGTTGGGTATGGCCAACTTTTTTTTTTTAACTTTTCAAAGCATTTTTTCTAATGCTTTGAAAAGCCTCTGCCGATCAGGCAACTCAGCTGGGATCGTCAGAGACTTTTCAAAGCATTTTTTTTACCACCTCTTCGGCCAAGAGGTTGCAGAAGAAAATGCTTTGAAAAACCTCTGATGATCCCAGCTGAGCCGCGTGATCATCAGAGGCTTTTTTTTTTTACTTTTCAAAGCATTTTTTTGTCAGAAGAGGTGGTAGAAAAAATGCTTTAAAAAAAAAAGCCTCTGATGATCGTGCGGCTCAACTGGCATGGGGGTGGGGGTGGCGCAGGGATTTTTGCTACTGGTTCTCCGAACCACCTGCCGCCATCACTACTGGATCGAGTGATCCAGTCCAAACCGGGAGCATTTCACCCCTGTCTTGAATGTAGGCTGCCAGCTGACAAGCACAATGTGTTTAACCCCCTCCCCAAGTAAGTAACTATTTGAGCAATGAGGTAACCAGTTATGGATGACACCATTGCATTCAGTGTGGTAAACACCAAAATGTATTATAAAAACAATCCAAAGCATGGACAATGAGCAAAAACTCTTACATTCCAGTGTTAAGAATTTAAAATAGGATTAGGCAAAGTATAGCCTCTGGATTTTTCTTTTTTCAACTCTCATCAGACCTCTGGTGAAATAAAATGAAATTATAATTCAGCAAGGCCCTGGACCATCACTCCTTGGAAATCACAATTGTTTATGTCTGCATATGAATTCTGGAGATAATGGAGGAAAGGAGGTTTGGGATTGTACAGGAAAATGTATGATAATCTTGATTCATTGTGCAGCAATTGTATTTTAAAAAAATCTGTTTTTATTGATTTGATTTGATGATTTGATTTCTACGGCAGTCCATCTCAACAAGGGACTCTGGGCAGCATACATTATACAACATAGAAACAATTAAAACAGTATAATATAAATACATATGGCATCAAGTAAAATTATTACTGTAGATACCTGTCCCAAAGGTGCATTTTTCCAGAGACAATGGACTTTCTTGTTTTTCTTTTGAAGATGTTTCACTTCTCATCTCATTCTTCAGCTCTGACTGGATGGTGGCAAATGGAAGAATTTATTCTCCTTGCAGACAGATGGACATTTGCATTCTTTTAGTGAGTCATTAAAGCCTCCTGGAGGTTTACCTGTATCATCAAGGTCACCTGAGTGGTTCAAATGGGTGTGGAGCCTTCCTGGAACTATTGAAAGGACTGTGTTGTAGACTGGAGATAGATGATGTTGTATCCCTCCCCCTCTGTTGAGAGAGGGCTGTTCAGTTTTGACATAGATGCCTTCTTTGACCCCTCTTTGAAACCAGCGGTCCTCTCTGTCCAAAATGTGGACTTTGCTGTCTTCAAAAGAGTGGCCTTTGTCTTTTAAATGCAGATGGACTGCTGAATCTAGTCCTGATGGGATTGTTCTCGTATGTTGTGCCATGCGTTTATGAAACAAAATAACTACTTCATAAACGTCTGACCACTGACTTCAGGGAGCCTGGTGACATTACTAAAGCAATGCAGTTTAAAATCTACAAAGAAATACTTCACTTTCTGAGCCAAATGTTTTTAAAAAATCAACCCGAATATAGGTTGTTCCTTTTGCTCTTGCATCCTTTTGTTTTATGATTTTATTATAATATTGGCAAATCTATTTTTAGCTTTTCTTGCAATGATCCCCAATATGACACTGCTCTCTAACAAAGCAGAAACACACTAATCAGAGATGACTCATGAGATAAATTAGATAAATGATAGACAGATGATAGATAGATAGATAGATAGATAGATAGATAGATAGATAGATGGATGGATGGATGGATGGATGGATAGAGGATAGAGGATAGAGCATAGAGGATAGAGGATAGATAGATAGATAGATAGATAGATAGATAGATAGATAGATAGATAGATAGATAGATGGATGGATGGATGGATGGATGGATGGATGGATGGAGGATAGAGCATAGAGGATAGATAGATAGATAGATAGATAGATAGATAGATAGATAGATAGATAGATAGATAGATGATAGATAGACTGAGAGATCAATGTTATTTCCTGATCAGTCTCAGATCTTTTCAATGAATATGCACCTGTAAGAGATGACCAGGTTGAGGCCAATGGTGAAGCCCATCATCAGGTTGGAGTCTCTTCACAACCACAAAAGAACTAAGTCCAGTCCTGCTTGAATTCAATTGACTCTTATCTACCACCAGTTTGCTTTGACCTTTAGAGTTCAGATTATTGTAGAGAGATAGCAAGAAATAAACTTGTTTGAACAACCCTGGTTCCTGATTTCTTGTGCTTGGCAGGACCACACTGATTATTAAAAGATCAATTCTTGCAAACTGCAGAGAGACAGTCAGAACATGGATTGCGTCTCTGCTTCTCTAGAACCAAATGCAACCTCCCAACTAAAAGTCCATAGAGATTCTCAGTCATCCAGGTTATGGTTGTCCCAAAGGTGCTTTTTCAGGAGGCAACTGAAGAGCCTGGTGGTGCAGTGGACTAAGTGCTGTTAAAAGTAACACTTAAGTTCCAGCTGCAGCACTTAAGCAGCAGCTGCAACCTGCAATTACTGCAAGTTCAAATCCCACCAGGCTCAAGGTTGACTCAGCCTTCCATCCTTTCTAAGGTAGGTAAAATGAGGACCCAGATTGTGGGGGCAATAAGCTGACTTTGTATAAATATACAAAAGTATGAAGGCTATTGCTTAATGCATTGTAAACCGCCCTGAGTCTCCGGAGAAGGGCAGCATATAAATCAAATTAAAAAACAACAACAAAAACCTGGACTTTCTTGTTTTTTCTTTTGAAGACGTTTCGCTTCTCATCCAAGAAGCTTCTTCAGCTCTGACTGGATGGTGGGGAATGGAAGGATTTATATTCCTTGCAGACAGCTGGTCATTTGCATTCTTAGAGGGTTATTGAAGCACTTGGAGGTTTATCTGTGTCCTCATGATCACCTGAGTAGTACTCCTGGTTCCTGTGCTCTGGAAATCCATTCCTACTCCCATACTATTCAAAGGGTGTTCATCCCAAATTGTATAGCCAAAAGTCCGTAGAGATTCTCAGTCATCCAGGTCATGGTTGTCCCAAAGGTGTTTTTTCAGGAAGCAAACTGGACTTTCTTGTGTTTCCTTGTCAATGAATTTTAGGAGCAAATTGGTTCAAAATTTATAACACAATTTCTTTCCATTGTCAGGTGAGAACTGTGTAAGCCCTAAAATAGAATTGATGCTGTTGTGTGACACAGCACCACCTACTCTGTATCAACATGTCATCACTTCATATCATCAACATAAAGTGTGGTCCCCAGCTATCACAAGGTTACCCACACTCTTAACACAATCTCTGTTTGCAGAATTATGAAATGGATAAGCAGCAAAGGATTTTCTGAATGTTAGAGCTTCAATTTTACCCTGCGTCCATCAAATCAATCAATCAATCAATCAATATGAGAGAGTTGCTGGCAAAAAAAATCTGCCTTATCCTATATAAGCAAAGTCTGTCTGAGTTAGCAAGCTAGTTTTTTTTTAAGTCTCCTATGTATGCTAAGTTCATTATTATTTATGCTGATATTCATATTTCGCTATGGAAGTAGACAGAAGGGTTTGAGGATACTATGATTTGACTTGAAAAAATGGACCTTGGGGTACATTTTTCATCTCTCAAACCAGTCCAGCTGTTCTCAGCCTTAGGCTGCAAAGCTCTCGGGTCTCTAGTTGGGGGGTTGGTGAATGATATGAATGAATTTATTGGTGACATTTATGAATGAATTACAAATTGCACGTATGCAAAGTGCTTGAGCAATTCAGGGAGGACGTGTTTGGCATTTCAGAGTGGTAGCATGCTTGGTAAAGTGTTCACGTTTTAGGTTTGTTTTTGTTTTCCATAAAAATTGAGGAAGAGAACGCAGTGGTCAGATTATATTATTACTGCTGGATAGAGAAAGGTCTCTGCATCATTTTTACCAATTTTCACTCAATTTGCTGAAAGAGAGTTTGCTTAAGAAAAGTACTGTTCCCCAAAAAAGAAAAGAATGTTGAATGACATTCTTCTGGGTGGGAGCATGGTATTCTCAAATTCCTTTTACTTACTTATCATCACAAATCAGACCGGAATTTTTTGTGGCAAGTTGTTATGGTCATTAGTCAAGTCTTCACGCAACTGGATGTGATTTCATGATCACTTTTGCAACAGTCATAAGTTGAGTCATACAGTTGTAAGCATGAATCCAGCTGTTGTGGTCCGCCAGCAGCCTGCGGAACTGGCAGGGGAGTCAGACAGAGATGAGGCTGAGGAAGAACATTGGTCAGTCCTGGAGGTTGGGGAGGCTCAGATGAGGGCTCTGTGTCAGAGGCAAAAATGGGGCCAGGGCCATCGCGGAGTGATCCATGGACTTCGGAGCCTCCAGAGGCTGACAGTAGAGAGGCAAAGGAACAGGAGGAGCCTGTTCCTAGAGCACCTATGAGAAAAGCTGCCAGAAGGCAGGAGCAGATAAAGCAGAAAGGATGACTCGGAAGTAGGGCCAAGAGATGATTGGCCCCTCCCATAAGGCTTAAAAGACTAGCAACGGCTCTTGGCCTCTTTGCCGGAAAACAACATTGAGAGAATTGGTTCTTGTTTTGCTGTATTTATTTCTTGTTGGCGTCTTCTGCTTCTGAACTTTTGCCAAGAAAAGCCTTTGGCAGTTTGCCTAATTATCCCAAGGTCGGTGATAAACTGAGGAATGGTGTTTTGAAGAATTTGCTTTAATTTAGTTTGGACTATGCTGAGAATGAGTTCATTCTCAACTGTTCTAATAAAGTCTGTTTGCTTTCGAACTGTTTGCGTTTGATGCTAACTACTTGGGCCTGGGTCACAACATCAGCTTAGCCAATAGGGTTTTTTTTGCCCTGTAACTAACAAAAAATGTTGTAAATCTTGATTAAGGGATTATGGGACATGACAACTGGTCGTAAATGCAAGTTGGTTGCCAACTGCCCAAATTGTGATCATGTGACCCAAGGGGAAAGGATGATGGTTGTAAGAGGGGTCCTTGGTGCTCTCTGAGCTTGCTTGGTTTTTTGCTCACTTGATTGTTGGTCTGAAGTTAACAACAACAATACCCCAATCAAGAAATTGCCAAAGAACCATCAGTAAACAGCCCAACCAAAGAATTTCTAAGACCGCCCCCACTCACACAGTCAGACAAGACACTAATATATAAATTGAGAGCAAACATCATCACTAGCACTGATGATGTTACCTAGTAAGGGTAATGAAATGTCTGCAAGAAAACAAGCAAGCTAAGAGAACACCAAGGACCCTTCATTTCAACCCTGAGCTACAAATATTCTCCTTTATTGGTGATTGTAAGTTTGAATTTTGTCATAGCTGACTTTTTCAGAGGTCTCCATTAATTTGAACCATATTTAAGCAAACAGTCATAACTTGAGGACTACCTGTAGTTATAAACTGGCCAAAGAACCACTTGGCTATCCTGTACAATGATTCCCCACTGCTTGCAGCTTTTCTATCTTCCTTAAACTTAATTAACCTCTAAGGAAAAAGATTAGTAGTGAATTCCATTCATCCAACCATCCATCCATCCATCCATCCATCCATCCATCCATTCATTCATTCATTCATTCATCATTTTAGCCATTGTCTATCTACTGCAGGATGAAGTCTTCCACCTATTTCCAACCAATATGGTCTGGGGCTTTCTTTTGCCAATTTGGCCTGTAATACTTGCTGATATCCTTCTGCCAACCTAGCAGTTCGAAAGCACATAAAAAATGCAAGTAGAAAAATAGGGACCACCTCTGGTGGGAAGATAACAGTGTTCCGTGTGCCTTTGGCATTTAGTCATGCTGGCCACATGACCACAGAGATGTCTTCGGACAGCGTTGGCTCTTCGGCTTTGATACAGAGATGAGCACCACCCCCTAGAGTCGGGAACGACTAGCACATATGTGCGAGGGGAACCTTTACCTTTACCTTTACTTGCTGATGTCATCGATTCATCTTGTTTTAGGTCTCTTTCATGGATGCTTTTTATCAAGTGGGATCCATTCTATGACTGCTTTTGTCCACCTGCCATCCATTCTTCTCACTATGTGACCAGCCCATTTCCATTTCCATTCTTTTACTCTCTTGATGATATCGTATACTTTCGTTTGTTTCCTAATCCATGCACAGGTCTTTCTATCTTGTCTTGTGATGCCGAGCATGTATCTTTCCCATTTTTCTCTGTGCCGCTTGTAGCTTTTGTATTTATTTATTTATTATGGTTGGGTTTAATATTCATACTGCTATAATTTCTGAGGGGAAATCCTGCCTTTGAGAGATTATTTAATTTATTTGACACCTATCTCATAGCAAATGACTCTGGAAAGATTGGACTTCCCAAGAATTATCCAGAGTTTTGATCATTCAAATTCTTTCTCCATGACCCAAATTAGTATATAAAGATTACTGTTTTGGGCCACTCTCTCTCAATTCAATTCACCTCATGGGGTTGTTGTTGTGGGGATAATAGGAGGAGGAAGGAGTAGTAGGTATGTAAAATTAATAAAGATGGGATAAAAAATAAACATAAAATCTCACCATCTTTCTGGGAAGAGGACTATGGTGGTGCAGTGGTTAGAGTGCAGAATTGCAGGCTGAGTCTACCCACAGCCTGGAGTTTGATCCTGATGGGGCTCAAGGTTGACTCAGCCTTTCATCCTTCTGAGGGTGGTAAAATGAGGACCCAGATTGCTGAGGGCAATACACTAACGTTTGTAAATCACTCAGAGACTGCTGTAGTTAAGTCTAAGAGCTATTGCTCTTGCTAAATTAATTGACTATTGAATTATTTTCATGGTTAAGAAAAATGTTCCTAATATTCAGTTAGGATGTGCCTTCCCATTATTCTATGTCTCGCATTCTGGAACAGTTCTTGACCTTATTCTGTGTGACAACCTTTCAGGTATTTGAAGAGTGCTATTATATCTCACCTTGCTTGTCTTTTCTCAAGCTAAACACACAAAGCAATTCCAATCTCTCCTCATAGGGCTTATGTTTTAGTCTCCTGCTCCTGCTTATTGCACTTCTCTGTCTGTTCAAATTTCTTAGAATCCTTCTTAAAGTGTAAGGCACAGAAGCTAAATTCATGGTGGAGCCTGAACCAAAACAATGACTTAGATCTTCCGGGCTCTGCGCTTCTAAAATACTACATTAGGGGTGCCCACAACTTGCGACATGCCTTAGGGGTTGTAAAGATATTTTGGTTACTTTACTATAATTCAAATGTGCTTGGTAAGTAGCTACCTAAATATCATACCTTTTTAACATTTTCTTCGTTTCATTTGTACATAAATGAATGTCCTGTAAATCGCCTTGAGTCGCCATGTGCAAGTAGGCGAATAAATCCATAAATAAAATAAAATAAAATAAAATAAAATAAAATAAAATAAAATAAA